>CM060964.1:224795026-225085026 GCA_030765045.1 Tenodera sinensis | reverse complement strand
GGTAGGTAGTATGTAAGTGGGTGGGTGAGTAGGTAGGTGAGTGGGTGGATAGATATGCAGGTAGGTAGGTAGTATGCAGGTAGGTAGTAGGTAAGTGGGTGGGTGAGTAGGTAGGTGAGTGGGTGGATAGATATGCAGGTAGGTAGGTAGTATGCAGGTAGGTAGTATGCAGGTAGGTAGTAGGTAAGTGGGTGGGTGAGTAGGTAGGTGAGTGGGTGGATAGATATGCAGGTAGGTAGTAGGTAAGTGGGTGGGTGAGTAGGTAGGTGAGTGGGTGGATAGATATGCAGGTAGGTAGTATGCAGGTAGGTAGTATGCAGGTAGGTAGTAGGTAAGTGGGTGGGTGAGTAGGTAGGTGAGTGGGTGGATAGATATGCAGGTAGGTAGTATGTAAGTGGGTGGGTGAGTAGGTAGGTGAGTGGGTGGATAGATATGCAGGTAGGTAGGTAGTATGCAGGTAGGTAGTAGGTAAGTGGGTGGGTGAGTAGGTAGGTGAGTGGGTGGATAGATATGCAGGTAGGTAGGTAGTATGCAGGTAGGTAGTAGGTAAGTGGGTGGGTGAGTAGGTAGGTGAGTGGGTGGATAGATATGCAGGTAGGTAGTAGGTAAGTGGGTGGGTGAGTAGGTAGGTGAGTGGGTGGATAGATATGCAGGTAGGTAGTATGCAGGTAGGTAGTATGCAGGTAGGTAGTATGCAGGTAGGTAGTAGGTAAGTGGGTGGGTGAGTAGGTAGGTGAGTGGGTGGATAGATATGCAGGTAGGTAGGTAGGTAGTATGCAGGTAGGTAGTAGGTAAGTGGGTGGGTGAGTAGGTAGGTGAGTGGGTGGATAGATATGCAGGTAGGTAGTATGTAAGTGGGTGGGTGAGTAGGTAGGTGAGTGGGTGGATAGATATGCAGGTAGGTAGGTAGTATGCAGGTAGGTAGTATGCAGGTAGGTAGTAGGTAAGTGGGTGGGTGAGTAGGTAGGTGAGTGGGTGGATAGATATGCAGGTAGGTAGTAGGTAAGTGGGTGGGTGAGTAGGTAGGTGAGTGGGTGGATAGATATGCAGGTAGGTAGTATGCAGGTAGGTAGTATGCAGGTAGGTAGTATGCAGGTAGGTAAGTAAGCAGGTAGGTAGTAGGTAAGTGGGTGGGTGAGTAGGTAGGTGAGTGGGTGGATAGATATGCAGGTAGGTAGGTAGGTAGTATGCAGGTAGCTAGTAGGTAAGTGGGTGGATGAGTAGGTAGGTGAGTGGGTGGATAGATATGCAGGTAGGTAGTATGTAAGTGGGTGGGTGAGTAGGTAGGTGAGTGCGTGGATAGATATGCAGGTAGGTAGGTAGTATGCAGGTAGGTAGTATGCAGGTAGGTAGTATGCAGGTAGGTAGTAGGTAAGTGGGTGGGTGAGTAGGTAGGTGAGTGGGTGGATAGATATGCAGGTAGGTAGTAGGTAAGTGGGTGGGTGAGTAGGTAGGTGAGTGTGTGGATAGATATGCAGGTAGGTAGTATGCAGGTAGGTAGTATGCAGGTAGGTAGTAGGTAAGTGGGTGGGTGAGTAGGTAGGTGAGTGGGTGGATAGATATGCAGGTAGGTAGTATGTAAGTGGGTGGGTGAGTAGGTAGGTGAGTGGGTGGATAGATATGCAGGTAGGTAGTAGGTAAGTGGGTGGGTGAGTAGGTAGGTGAGTGGGTGGATAGATATGCAGGTAGGTAGGTAGTATGCAGGTAGGTAGTATGCAGGTAGGTAGTAGGTAAGTGGGTGGGTGAGTAGGTAGGTGAGTGGGTGGATAGATATGCAGGTAGGTAGTATGTAAGTGGGTGGGTGAGTAGGTAGGTGAGTGGGTGGATAGATATGCAGGTAGGTAGGTAGTATGCAGGTAGGTAGTATGCAGGTAGGTAAGTGGGTGGATGAGTAGGTAGGTGAGTGGGTGGATAGATATGCAGGTAGGTAGTATGTAAGTGGGTGGGTGAGTAGGTAGGTGAGTGGGTGGATAGATATGCAGGTAGGTAGGTAGTATGCAGGTAGGTAGTATGCAGGTAGGTAGTATGCAGGTAGGTAGTAGGTAAGTGGGTGGGTGAGTAGGTAGGTGAGTGGGTGGATAGATATGCAGGTAGGTAGTATGCAGGTAGGTAGTATGCAGGTAGGTAGTAGGTAAGTGGGTGGATGAGTAGGTAGGTGAGTGGGTGGATAGATATGCAGGTAGGTAGGTAGTATGCAGGTAGGTAGTATGCAGGTAGGTAAGTGGGTGGATGAGTAGGTAGGTGAGTGGGTGGATAGATATGCAGGTAGGTAGTATGTAAGTGGGTGGGTGAGTAGGTAGGTGAGTGGGTGGATAGATATGCAGGTAGGTAGGTAGTATGCAGGTAGGTAGTATGCAGGTAGGTAGTATGCAGGTAGGTAGTAGGTAAGTGGGTGGGTGAGTAGGTAGGTGAGTGGGTGGATAGATATGCAGGTAGGTAGTAGGTAAGTGGGTGGGTGAGTAGGTAGGTGAGTGGGTGGATAGATATGCAGGTAGGTAGTATGCAGGTAGGTAGTATGCAGGTAGGTAGTAGGTAAGTGGGTGGGTGAGTAGGTAGGTGAGTGGGTGGATAGATATGCAGGTAGGTAGTATGTAAGTGGGTGGGTGAGTAGGTAGGTGAGTGGGTGGGTGAGTAGGTAGGTGAGTGGGTGGATAGATATGCAGGTAGGTAGTATGTAAGTGGGTGGGTGAGTAGGTAGGTAAGTGGGTGGGTGAGTAGGTAGGTGAGTGGGTGGGTGAGTAGGTAGGTGAGTGGGTGGATAGATATGCAGGTAGGTAGTATGCAGGTAGGTAGTATGCAGGTAGGTAGTAGGTAAGTGGGTGGGTGAGTAGGTAGGTGAGTGGGTGGATAGATATGCAGGTAGGTAGTATGTAAGTGGGTGGGTGAGTAGGTAGGTGAGTGGGTGGGTGAGTAGGTAGGTGAGTGGGTGGATAGATATGCAGGTAGGTAGTATGTAAGTGGGTGGGTGAGTAGGTAGGTAAGTGGGTGGGTGAGTAGGTAGGTGAGTGGGTGGATAGATATGCAGGTAGGTAGGTAGTATGCAGGTAGGTAGTAGGTAAGTGGGTGGGTGAGTATGTAGGTGAGTGGGTGGATAGATATGCAGGTAGGTAGGTAGTATGCAGGTAGGTAGTAGGTAAGTGGGTGGGTGAGTAGGTAGGTGAGTGGGTGGATAGATATGCAGGTAGGTAGTAGGTAAGTGGGTGGGTGAGTAGGTAGGTGAGTGGGTGGATAGATATGCAGGTAGGTAGTATGCAGGTAGGTAGTATGCAGGTAGGTAGTATGCAGGTAGGTAGTAGGTAAGTGGGTGGGTGAGTAGGTAGGTGAGTGGGTGGATAGATATGCAGGTAGGTAGTATGTAAGTGGGTGGGTGAGTAGGTAGGTGAGTGGGTGGATAGATATGCAGGTAGGTAGGTAGTATGCAGGTAGGTAGTAGGTAAGTGGGTGGGTGAGTAGGTAGGTGAGTGGGTGGATAGATATGCAGGTAGGTAGTAGGTAAGTGGGTGGGTGAGTAGGTAGGTGAGTGGGTGGATAGATATGCAGGTAGGTAGGTAGTATGCAGGTAGGTAGTATGTAAGTGGGTGGGTGAGTAGGTAGGTGAGTGGGTGGATAGATATGCAGGTAGGTAGTAGGTAAGTGGGTGGGTGAGTAGGTAGGTGAGTGGGTGGATAGATATGCAGGTAGGTAGGTAGTATGCAGGTAGGTAGTATGTAAGTGGGTGGGTGAGTAGGTAGGTGAGTGGGTGGATAGATATGCAGGTAGGTAGGTAGTATGCAGGTAGGTAGTAGGTAAGTGGGTGGGTGAGTAGGTAGGTGAGTGGGTGGATAGATATGCAGGTAGGTAGGTAGTATGCAGGTAGGTAGTAGGTAAGTGGGTGGGTGAGTAGGTAGGTGAGTGGGTGGATAGATATGCAGGTAGGTAGTAGGTAAGTGGGTGGGTGAGTAGGTAGGTGAGTGGGTGGATAGATATGCAGGTAGGTAGTATGCAGGTAGGTAGTATGCAGGTAGGTAGTAGGTAAGTGGGTGGGTGAGTAGGTAGGTGAGTGGGTGGATAGATATGCAGGTAGGTAGTAGGTAAGTGGGTGGGTGAGTAGGTAGGTGAGTGGGTGGATAGATATGCAGGTAGGTGAGTAGTATGCAGGTAGGTAGTAGGCAGGCAGGTAGGTAGTTGTAAGAATACAAAATTAGCCTTAACTGAATGTTTGTCGTAGACATTCACTTAATCGTGAGGCCTTCTTATATCTTTTTATAGCTGTGCACAGTATCAATGGCGGTTTAATTATTCTTATTCCTGGCCCAAAAAAGAGGCAAGTATCTAACAATGTGAAGTATAGAAACCTAGAGTGGCAAATGCGACTTTCACCACTTCTTCCTAACTGTTTGTGGAGAAGGAAAATAAACTGCCTCACTACGCGAGAAGAAACTTCTTTCGTGTAGATGTCTTACTGATTAACAAAAAGTTTGATCTTCGCGCTGGAGATGATTCTTCCTTGTCTAAGCTTCGTTCCTCCTTAGCACTTCAGAAGAGGCAAAGTGGGAAGGTTAAGATGCGGCGCAGAGATAATGTTTAAAGTTTATTGTAACCTCAGCAATTGGAGAGGCCCGTTCTTTTCCCGGTACATCCAAACAGATCTTCTAACGCAGTGAGCCGCAAGGGAATCTAAAAGCACACTTCGGTTTTCTCATTCTGCAAGGACGATTTGTGGCTGCCGATTAGGCGAGGTAAGAGGTGGCAAGGGGATTAAAGTGAATCATGATCCAAATGCGGTGATTTTCACCGAAGAGAGAGTGAGAGAGAGAGACCGAGCGAGAGAAAGAGCGATGGTAGAAAAAGGCTAGGAACTGCGACTGGAAAAGACTCGCTTGTACACCGCCAAGCCCAGTTGGCTAATAACAGCCGCTTTCTCCCTCTCTCTCTCCTCTTTCCAGACCACTCTTAAACCATTTCTACGGTAAACGCTTAATGTAGGTTTAATTCGCGAACCATTCCTATCGCAGAGCGGTTTCTAGAACACTATGCCAGATTACCACGATGGCGCTGGACACGTATTTTACTGCCTTGAAGTGCACATAATTATGTGCTTGGCTAGCAGCCAGTGTCTAGCGTAATGACGTTAACTCCTTCCCAGCAATACACAACCCTATCGCTGTTTGAAAAGTAAGAGAAAACGTGCCTGGCTGCACCCTTTCTCTACATTACCTCTGACATTTTCATTAAAGTCGAGTAAATAAAGCACTAAAATTAAAAAAAAGACAGACGTGAGAAAAAAAAAAAAAAAAAAAAAAAAAAAAAAAAAAAAAGAAGGGAAAAAAGAGTAACTTACCTACAGCTTTTTAAATTAAAAAAGCAGTTGGTTTGTAAAGACGTATGCGAAGAATTTAATTCGCCTGAATTCCATTACAACAAATACATCTAGTACAGTTTTCTTTCTTTATTTGTTTCTGCCGTTTTTACGATGGTATATGTAAATATTGTTATTTTGTTTCAAGTCTGACTTTGGTATCAAACAAAGAGCTAAACAATGGAATGCACAAATGTTTAAAACAAATATCTAATAAGACGCAAATGTTGGCGTATCGTTTCATTTCAAGTGGAGGAAAGAAAAGGGACCAATAAGGCGATCATGACTGATTCCGGTCCAAGGTTTAGGCAGAACCTCTGTTTATGTCTGTCCTGTTGTAGTTTGTGAGGGTTTTCATAGGCGCAGTTGTGAGAGTATTATAAAAATTAAAGATACCTTCACCAGTAAACCCAGCCTCATCAGTGAACATCACAAACAGCATATTTCTGCAAAATGCAATGCTAGAAAACTGTTCTTAACAAAGTCTGAAACATTTAATCCTTCCACCCGCTGAGAATGATACGAGTGCAGAAGATTTTCAAGCAAAATTCTCCAGATAGTCACACGACTAACGCCTTGCTTACTGCAATGCCTCTAGTGCTATCTGATGGGTTTGCGTTCTCATCAAGAAGAACTTGTTCTTCGGTCAATGCTTCGTACCACTGTTAGTCTCTCAACATACGAAACACTCTTCTCAAAATATGAGTCACTACACCTTAAGCGTTGGTGAATTGGTACAAATGTTCATGAACAAGGTAACTGCCTGTAGGGGTACCATTCTGCAAAAAGCTCACGCGATCGTGAGGCGTTCCCATCTGCAAGGCCATACAAAGTGCATATACCTAGGTCTGTTCACTCACAGAATAGATTTCCTCACGACTCCTTCTATGCTCTATAATGAACAACCAAATATAAACAATAAAACCATCAGGGGACAGCAGTTTAATTCAATTAATTAATTATTAATGACGTCAGCGAAGGAATAAATACTTCAACTCTACTACAAACAATTTTCAGACCGATTTTAATATAAACGTTTTGTACTTTTTGATGTTGGGAGGGCGTCCCCGAATCATTTCACACCAATAAATATACCTTCTCGGTTAGCATAAGTTTCATCCAAGCTTTTCAAACTCTCAAAGATGTTGAAGATCTCAACTCCATATGTTCACAATTCGTGAGTTGTTCGTGGTGTACAAGCGGATGCATAGGTCGACAAAATGTTGCTAGTAACTGTTCTGTAGAAGAAAGTACCACTAAAAATGTAACGTGGAGAAACGTGATGGCTCGCTTTGTACCCATGTGTATAACAACAACAATAATAACAACAATAACAACAACAGTAACAGTAACAACAACGGTAATGTTAATAATAATAATAATAATAATAATAATAATAATAATAATAATAATAATAATAATAATAATAATAATAATAATAATAATAATAATAATAATAATAATAATAATAATAATAATAATAATAATAATAATAATAATAATAATAATAATAATAATAATAATAATAATAATAATAATAATAATAATAATAATAATAATAATAAAAATAATAATAATAATAATAATAATAATAATAATAATAATAATAATAATAATAATAATAATAATAATAATAATAATAATAATAATAATAATAATAATAATAATAATAATAATAATAATAATAATAATAATAATAATAATAATAATAATAATAATAATAATAATAATAATAATAATAATAATAATAATAATAATAATAATAATAATAATAATAATAATAATAATAATAATAATAATAATAATAATAATAATAATAATAATAATAATAATAATAATAATAATAATAATAATACAGTATTATTAGATACAGAACTTTCCAGAAACAATAATGGGAGCAAGTGTTGTTTGCTTCGAAGTTGATATAATAATACAGTATTATTATTATTATTATTATTATTATTATTATTATTATTATTATTATTATTATTATTATTATTATTATTATTATTATTATTATTATTATTATTATTATTATTATTATTATTATTATTAGTATTATTAGTATTATTATTATTATTATTATTATTATTATTATTATTATTATTATTATTATTATTATTATTATTATTATTATTATTATTATTATTATTATTATTATTATTATTATTATTATTATTATTATTATTATTATTATTATTATTATTATTATTATTATTATTATATATCTCATACTGGTACACCTCATATTAATTTGCATTGTTGAACAGCTGAAAACGCTACACACGCTGCAGATCTAGGTATCTGAAGTTGTTGAAATATCCCAATGGTTGAAGTCCTTTTATAATCTTTACGATATATTGGTTCTGCATTAACCAAGGGACCAAAATTGGGTTCAAGTCGTTTCTGTCTACGATTAATTACCGAGGTGAAACATAACGACGATTCTCTGAAATAGTTCGTGCCAGCTGAATCGTGCATGGAATCTTCAAAAGAGAAAATTAAGGGGAAAAGGTAAGCACTTTTTATCAGGTTCTACACCGTGTCATAATCCCAGAAGGATACTGTCCACTTTCAAATTTTCAATGGCGACTCATCAGAAGCAGCGAAATTTCGAATGGGATTGTTTTATCCCATTCGTCCTATTCTTCAGGCATTGTGTCATTCGAGTATTCTCTTTTCGGATTCTCTACTTATGTTTCTTATCGGCAAACTGTCTGTTTACTTCGAGGCCAGCAGGTTCGAATCTGAACAGTGTTCATCAACCAGAAAAGTCCAGTCTTTTGTAGAATTGGAAACGATAATCTTCTATACCAATATCAACACATCATTGATAATAATGGGCCATAATGTGTGAAAGAAAATATCAACAAAATGTTTCATTTATACTTACTTTGGTATGAACGATCTTGTGTTTGTTTTATGTACCATATAGCATCCTGGATGCTCGGCAATTTCTCTGGTGCTCTGGGGGCGTGCACAGCACGTCTTAGTGATAAGGATAGAATATAAAATAATTATGCAATGGAAAGAAACAAAATGATCAAAGCAGTAAGAAATGAAGAAAATATATTTAAATAACGAAAGTATCGAGAATATCGATACTTTAGAGGTGCCGGTCCAGAATTACAGAGTGAATAGGCTTGGATAAGCGTATCGAATTCTGCTTTAGCATACAAAAGCTTGTGCCAGCTTGGTTGCGGGAGAAGAGTGAGAGGAGAAGAGGAAATTTGGGGGAGAGAGAATGTACAATGAATGCAACCATTAAAGGCAGAAGCTATAAAAAAGGTACTTATTTTGAGCCAGTGTACGGTAATAAACGTAGCAACATCATAACTCTTCTTTTGGAACTTAATGTTTCTAGTATCCATTAATATTTGGATGTGGTATCTATATTTTATACAGTATTACGCTTCCAAGTTCAACCACAATGAAATCGGATTCGGGCTTGGGAGACGAAGGGCGCAGTTAGAGAATCATAATTTCTTGGGATCGATTAAAGACTGAGATATTTCTTAAACACATGCATAAGCTTTCTTTTATATAATTATATATAAAGAGAGAGAGAAAGAGAGAGAGAAAGAGAGAGAGAGAAAGAGAGAGAGAGTGTGTGTGAGTGAGTGAGTGAGTGAGTGAGTGAGTGAGTGAGTGTGTGTGTGTGTGTGTGTGTGTGTGTGTGTGTGTGTGTGTGTGTGTGTGTGTGTGTCTGTGTGAAAACACTTATTCGTGGTTAAGATCGTTAATTGGTAAAAATGGCAAGCGACAAGATGTATTACTCCAATCAATGTAACTATTAAGCTAAGAGATGCATTTTATACCATTTGATATTTTGTTTCGATTTAATTTCAGTTGAAAGACAGGGAATGCGGCTAAATGTTATATTCTTTACATAAACCGGAAAGAGGAATTTCTTCTAAACACTACAACACATTCTCAACAGGCAAGAAGCGTGTTTGTGCTGATCCATAGCTGAATGGCTAAGGTAGTTGGCTATGAACCTGCAGATCGCAGGTTCGAGTCTTACTGCGGAGAAATAGCTTTTTGACCGCCTCCGTAGCGCAGTTGGTAGCGCGTTTGCCTCTGGGGTGGAGGACACGAGTTCGATCCCCGGTACCAGCATGGGGATTTTATCCCCTCTGGAAGGTCTGGCACGGGGTGCACTCAGCCTTATTAGGTCCCGGAGGGACCAATTGAGGAGCTACTTGATGGAGAAGTAGCGGCCCCAGGTCTAGAAGACTGCATAACTGGCCGGGAGGGCTCGGGGTGCTGACCACGTCCCACCCTTCAGTACTGCACCTCACCAATGACGCCTGTAGTGGGCAGAGGTGGGGGACGCAGCGGCTGGGCGGTAGGTCTTAGCCCCTCGTGGGCTGTCGCGCCGGGGTTCAGTTAGTTTAGTTAAGAAGCGTATTTGGTGATGCTAACTATAAAATAATACACTTATTACTCGTGTAATACCTCTCTCACGTCGTGTGAATTCTAGTTTGCAAATTTTTCAAGTTAAGGGACGTTATATGTAAGTTAAAATGCAACCACTGGATAAGTGAGTTTCTGAATCATTGAAAACGGCAATTGCCCGTTTCATATCCGGGGAAAGCCATCACAGTGTACCAGATTTAAAACTCTTTAGGAATGCTTGCAACAGAGCTGGTAATATTAAAAAGCTCTTTAAAGCTTTGAACACTAATGGTATATTACCATACAACGAGGGTGTTTTATATTATGGGGATTTTACTCTCGTTAATGTCACAAAAGGTCGTGCACTGCAAATGCCAACCAAGGACATTGAAGAACATATAACTCTTCTCCAAATTTAACTCCCTTAAACTTAATGAGAAGCCAAAACTCCCAAAAGAAAAACTCCCGTTACATTGTAGCGGGATAAATCAAATCGATTGCTAAAGCAAGTTCTTAAAGAAAATGTTCGCCAACCGATCATTCCGTGTAGCTAACAAGTGTGTATCAGGTAGAGTTTGCTCCAACTCAGGGTAAAACAATCATTAGTGTGAAGACGCAGACAATGCTGAACAAAAGGCGAAAAATCCTTTAGAGCCTTTTGTTACTCTAATAGGGACGCCCTGTGCAGTGAGGCGAAAACCCCTCCTGGAACTCGCACCACGGCAAGGCATGCCTATAGGTGGAAATTAGGGAGCCGCGTGTACAATATGAATTTCCACCAAGACGGCAACCGCGTGGTCAGAAGGTAAGGGTATAATCAGGGGAAATGGGAAAAGTTATAAAACTAGCGAACACGCATTTTAGAAAGTATCCTGCAACATACCCCGACATTCTTACAACACCCCGGCAACTCTTACCACAGTTCGACAACTCTTACACCAGACTTATAACACCCCTGCAACATTATTATCAGCGCCGGCCAGTACAGCGAGAAAAAGTCAGTGACAAAGGACAACAAAGGGTATATGGTATGAAGAGGAGCACTTAATGTGGACTGAATAAACAGGTTTCACAATAACTGTGGTTATTATTTCTTTAACACCCACGAGATAAGATCTCAGCCGAGGCATCTGTGTGAGACCTTAGGACGACCAGCCGTAAATAGCGCCCAACGTGGGGCTCGAAAGAACCACAAACAGCAGCAATGGACACCCACGCCAACAAGCGTGAAGGAAGACACCACATCAGGAACACACCACACAACAGAAGCGAGAACGTTCAGACCTTCCAGAGCTTCCAGAACCTCCAGAACGTCCAGAACTCCCAGAAGGCGCCGCAGTAAGTCAAAAACAAAATAAAAACTTTAAGTGAAAGTGTGTAGGAAAATTATATCTATATGTTTTCTTACAGGGTAAAAAAAAAAAATAATATTGTAAATATAGAATTAAGGACGAAGGGCTTCCATAAGAGGGATTTAAAATAAACAGCTGAAAGGGTAGAGTTACACAGTTTATGACTTTGAGAAGCGGGAAGAATTACGGAAAACCCATTAGTATAGAATGCGAG
Source organism: Tenodera sinensis (assembly GCA_030765045.1). NCBI lineage: Eukaryota > Metazoa > Arthropoda > Insecta > Mantodea > Mantidae > Tenodera > Tenodera sinensis. The sequence goes on along the minus strand of CM060964.1, from coordinate 225,073,724 downwards.
AATCAGATGTCCGCGGAAGGGCCCACTATGCGTGAAAGTGAAAGGAACAATCCAAGTCTGGTAGATGTAGCGGGACTGCTTAGGCAATTATCTAAACGTATCAATGGGCTTAAAGGAGAAATGCAGGCCAATAGAGAGGAAATATCGAATAGTAATAAAGAAATTAAGAGGGAAATAGAAAATAGCAATAGGGCAGTTAGGGAAGAAATGGCAAATAGCAATAGGGAACTAGACGTAAAGATACAAAATAAATTAGCGCAGCAACAGGAGGTACCGGAAGACATCAGAATAGGTCAAAATCAGATGCAGGAAGACTTCCTCTTAATCACGGCAGAACTAAAAGATACGCAGGCAGAAATAGAACATTTAACGGAGAAAGTGGAAGCTCTTCAATTAGAGAATCTAGATATAAGGAAATACGTGAGTGATGGGCTGAGGAGAAATTGCATATCAATGGAGAGCCAGATACATAAAGATCTAGAACTAATCAGGAATGACATGGCTAGGGAAATAGAGTCAGTAAAAAGCAATATGGCGCAAACGCTGGCGCAAATATCCGAAGCCCAGAGCTCCCATAGAGACAAGATTACTGAAACTGCACGTGACATTGCTGATTTGAGGACGTAAATACAACGCGCATCTGTAATGGATGAACCCGTCCGCACCAGCGTACGCACGGCGATCTCACGTGCAGAAGCAAATAACAGTCATAGTAATGTAAGAGGGAGGCCGCTACCAGTGCCACGTGAGAGCGATATAAATGTCCCATATGAATGCGCGAACTCCATGCAAAACATACGCTTTCAGTTTTTAAACGAGATAGCTATCCCATCGTTTGATGACGCCCATGACAACGCCCAACAATATATTTTAGACCTAGAAACGTATTTCGAGATTAAGTCTGTCCCCGACCAGTTCAAGTTAATGGTCATTAAATAGGGTTTAGTGGGAAAATGGCTGAATTGGTTTAGGCTCACACTGGGCGACCGAGTCCCTTACAAGCAATTTAAAATGGCCTTCCTTGCCAGATACTGGAGCACCCAGAAACAGTGTAACATAAGAATAAGGGTAAACAATGGCAGATATAATAGTCATAGTGGGGAGAATATGGTGGACTATTTCCTTAAGCTTGCACAAGAAGCCAAGCTATTAGACCCACCAATCAGAGAGGAGGAATTTATAACTCTCATGGCGTCGCACTTCCCCGAGCACATCAGAAATCATTTAATTGTTGCCAAACTCCGCCACCTCAATGACGCGATTGAGTTGCTAACCGCCTTCCAAGGGGAGAGAACAGAGCGCGCACCTAACACTCAGAGGCAGCATCTCAGTGGGAGCGGGGCACGAACTGCCCCCAATTACCCTAACAGACGACACCAGCCTTACAATACAGGTGACCGGCGCCATGACGAAAGGCCCGGACATCCGTTCGGCGGAGGAAATCGCCGATACGACAGTCCGAACCACCATGCCCAAGTGAACCACACCAATGAGGGGAGAATGCATTTCATGCGTTATCGGTGGAACCATAACAATGACAGACAACCAACAAGATGGCAGAACCGACGGAACGACGTTCGTCCAGACGCAGGCAACGCCTACCAACCAGACCGACGATATGAGAGTGAAAGTCCGCTGACCTCGAGGGAAAGGGAACAGTGGCACGGTACAGGCCCATCCCAGGATGTAAGGTTCCAGGCTCCCGTAAAATGTACCCCAAAAGCTGACCGGGGTTCTTTAAACTAATAAACGGGGACATAAATTCTCCGATATGCACCCCGAACGAAGATGAAATAAACAGAAATGAAAAGGAGAATGAGATGGGTCTACCAAATGGCAATAAGGACAGCGCAGAGTATCCAGAAGCTAAAAGGAATTTAAATAAAAATAGAATGTATGACATTGTGAAGGCGCCTAGGATCGCAGTTACGATATGAGGAATGGATTGTCACGCAATAGTGGATACCGGGTCTAATGTGACAGTCTGCAGTCAGGAACTATTTAACAGTTTGAAATCGCGTGGGCTGAAACTACAATCATTACCTGTCTCTAATGTATACTGTGTATTGGCCATCGGTAGAAGCAAAACGAGAATAACTCAAGAAGTATTGATAGAGACCGAAATTAAAGGGGTGAAGTTGGATATTATTGCGCTAATTGTGCCAAGGTTGTCGACGGAATTAATTATCGGGTCAGATTTCTTAATGGCCACGCGGGCAAACATAGACTTCGAACGTCAAAGGATGCACCGCACAAGAAAAGAGTTTTTCAGTTCCAATCACGCAAATGACAAGAGATGATAAAGATAGTTTCGGAGACGGAGAAAATATACAAAATGCAGAATTCTTTGTAGAAAGAATATCCATGAAGAATAATTCCGATGGGAATAACGAGTACGAAAGGGGAAATGAAGACCTATGGATAGTTGATGATGATGATAATGATAAACACGGGAATAATGACGAGGATGGGAATGCCAGTGACATCGAAAGTGAAAGTTATTCTCGCGAAAACCCGTTCGAGGAACAGGTGTTTAAACAGTATAGCCTGCGAGTGTAGGAAATGCGAGGTCCAAATGAATGGGCAGACGGTACTGTACAGGCAATTAGCGGACAGCCGGAATACGAGGTATTTGACCTGGAAAGCAGTTTATTGGAGAGGATATGCCCAGTAGCCAAAATGTCCCGGCGTTGAATGAAAGTAAAAGGTGCTGGTAAGACGGCACCCCATATCCTCCGCACTGGACAGAAGAAATGCGAAAGTGGAAGAACTCTGGAGAGGCCCGTGTGAGATTGTGAACCAATTCGGGCCACTTGCATTTGAAATAAGGGAAATAAAAAGCCAAAAGAACCTGGGCCGTTACCACCTTTCACTGCTAAGACCCTTCAGGAAATAGAAAATAAAAACCAAATCGCATATGGAGCCAGGAAATGCACTAAAAAAATAATAATAAGAATTATACATATAATGGTCGCAATAATAAAGATATATCCCACGGATAAGGTGGAAGATTGCATTAATCGTAGTAATTAGTAAATTGTAAATATGAGGACCTTAGAATAGCAAGGGCGTATGCGCCAAAAGCTAGTTTTGAGAAAAATGCGATTAAAGTTTTACTATGCAGTACATATTAAAATCGTGCATAGAGGGATGAAAAATTTCTCAGATGTGAATCTAATGCATTAATACTATTAATTAGGAATGTAAAATGTTATTTGACAGATATTTAAGATTTCAGAAGGTTAATTTCATCAACAATATAATTTAGATAACGTATGTTTTCATGCGCGTTATAACCAAAACGTTTACGTCTAAAGTTAGCATTTTGTAAGCAATACTTTAAATAATATTGGTAAATATTTGTTCTAATGCTAACAAACAATACTTCTAAAGTGAACATAAAGAAGTTAACAAAAAGTATGGTTAGATCACCGAAGATGTTTAACCGCTGTGCTGTGCCGTGAGGAACCAGAGTATGTTAGTAATGTGAAATATCGTCATCCGCTACTGCCTCTTCTTCTACCTTTACTACATGTTTGGTTTTTTAACTTACGTGTTCTTCATCTGTATTCATCTTCTTCTTAGCCATAAGCATTTTCCGTTGGTTTTTCTGCATGCAGCGTTTTCTGGGACGATTTACTTGGCGAGTCTCTGTCACTCATAGTGCTTAATAAAAGTAAATCACTACCCTAAATGCACTAAAGGTTTGTTCAATGGTATTGTTAGTAAACAACACAACTACTCTTGAAACATAATGCTAAACAGAAGTTAAACCGAGAGCTGTGAGCCACTAAACACAGGTTTCTTTAAAAGCAACAGACTGAACTAAAGAAATACCCCGTACGTCTAGGCAAAAATATTTACAAAACCGCAAACATGTTTGAAAGGTTAAGGAATAACTATTTATGAGGAGTAAAGGCCTGAAAATAAACAGTACCCTCCCTTAAGTGATTTATTGCTACATTCTCTTCAAGAGCGACTGTCACAGCGTAGCGGCCGTCAGGTTGGCTTGCGCCTTTGCTATTCTCGAGATGCGGCTGAAGCGCGTTAGGTCTTGTTGTTGTTGTAGTGTTTAACGCCCGCTTTTACTACTATGGCACCGGAGGCGGTGACACTGATGATACATGGAATGAAGATGGAGCACCGGTGGTATGAGATGGCGGGGAAAACCGGAGCACCCGGAGAAAACCCGCCCTGACGCCGCTTCGTCCACCACGAATACCACATGCGGGTCCCTGGGATCGAACCCGGGCCGCCTAGGTGCGTTAGGTCTAACACCATGCTGTATTCAAATGGAGAATTCGTTCATATCCAGGGCGTATCAAACATTCACACTTAACGGGTATTAAAGAGTAGGCTTCATACTATATGTTGCAAGAAAAACAAAAAAATCGTATTTTCGCGCATACGCCCTTGCTATTCTAAGCACCTCATATTAGGTCCTGTAAATATGACGCAATCACGTGACACTGGAAAGCGAGGCCTCTCAGATAAGCTGTTTGGCGAAACGAATTCTAAACGAATTGTAATAATAGAATTTCCTACTTTCGTCAGAACTAGTATACTGAAATATTGTCATCAATAAGAATAAATGAATGACAACTCTGGTGACGTGATAACGGTAATTCATATATTAACACACAGTTGTTTCACACAGACCTTAATTTCTGAAATCTTCAAATACCGAAGACATGTAGTCAATGCCGTGTGAAAAGACCTAAGGATATGAACCGAAATAAAATTGTCAAGGAAGTGATAGTGCAAAACAAGATAATATCCAGGTCACTTGCGTATGATATATGTATACCAAGTGTACGGTTAATTCATGTAAAGTATGTATAAATTTCAAAGGGTTATTTATATCTATGTGTATTCCATGCAAGTATATTTCACATGAAATATGTAAAATTCGAAGGGCTATTTATGTATGTGTATATGTGTATTCAAAATATGTCATTCAAACGGGTAATCTGTGTAATATGTTATGTAAAATATGTAAAAAAAAAGGAAAGAAATACTCAATGATCAAACAATATACCCATTGCGCCTTCATATGATAAACACTGACTCGCCGACAACCCGGAAAACGTAAGAAGGGGGGAAAAAATTTAAGCACAGTGGGAGACGAGCTCTGAACAAATCAATTCCTACCCATGGTGGTAATTGATTTATCCATAGCGGGGCATTTGTAGCGGGATAAATCAAATCGATTACTAAAGCAAGTTGTTAAAGAAAATGTTCGCTAACCGACCATTCCGTGTAGCTAACAGGTGTGTATCAGGTAGAGTTTGCTCCAACTCTGAGTAAAACAATCATTAGTGTGAAGACGCAGACAATGCTGAACAAAAGGCGAAAAATCCTTTTGAGCCTTTTGTTACTCTAATAGGGACGCCCTGTGCAGTGAGGCGAAAACCCCTCCTGGAACTCCCACCACGGCAAGGCATGCCTATAGGTGGAAATTAGGGAGCCGCGTGTACAATATGAATTTCCACCAATGACGGCAACCGCGTGGTCAGAAGGTAAGGGTATAGTCAGGGGAAATGGGAAAAGTTATAAAACTAGCGAACACGCATTTTAGAAAGGGTCCTACAACACACCCCAACATTCTTACAACACCCCGGCAACTCTTACCACAGTTCGACAACTCTTACAACAGACTTATAACACCCCTGCAACATTATTATCAGCGCCGGCTAGTACCGCGAGAAAAAGTCAGTGACAAAGGACAACAAAGGGTATATGGTATGAAGAGGAGCACTTAATGTGGACTGAATAAACAGGTTTCACAATAACTGTGGTTATTATTTCTTTAACACCCACCAGCCGCAACATCAAACCGGAATCCAGAACTCCAGAAGCCAGGACACACCGAGCTGCTGTCAAAGGACATTCATCCTCCTCAGAAGCTAGACTCAACTGAAAAGAAGAGAAAACGCACAGGAAAGCAGTCTAAAATATGAACAAGTTCACCTTTTAAGAAAGCTCCAGCAGAGGAACGGGCATACTGAAAGCAGCATCGCAATGGGAAGAGCCAACCCGAAGAAACGATTAACGGCAACCAGGCAGAAGATTGAATCATTTGTCTACTGTGTGGAGAGAAATACAAGGAACCTCTAGAAGCAGATTGGATAATGGGTGATCAGTGCAATAATTGTTAGCATTGTAGAGATTTCGGAGGTCGTGGATTGTTCGCTTGTGATGACTGGGTATAAGTTACACGTTCTTCAATTTTTTCTGAAAACTATATTATTTCATTACTGCTATTATTCCATTCATAAAATGTGTATGTAATTTGGATATGGAGATTTAGTTATGCGTGGAATCTTTGAAGAGTTAGAGTCTTTGGCTGTCGGCTTATTTGCGGTAGGTTCGAGAAATGGTTATGCTTTTCGAAAGAACTCGTCGGCGTTTTGCGTGAACTATAAAAGTGCGAAAACAAGGACAAATTAGTTTAGTCTTGAAGTTAAGCAGTTATAGTGAGTGTTGGGCTATTGTATCGTCAAAGCCAGCTGTTTGTGTGTCAGAGAGAGAGTAAAGAAAGATAGAAAAGGGGTCAAGGTTACAAGAAGACACAACAACTGAGTTGTAAGTCACGAAGAACTGTAGATTGTGTTAACGATGGTAAAAGAGAACTGTGTTTTGAGCTTCAGCTTGAGAAGAAAAATAAAGAGACAGAAAAAGTATCTGGACTTCTGTCACAATATTATGTTAACTTGGTTAGAAAACTCTCTGTTAGCTCACTTAACCTGGTGAGCAAAGTGCTTCTAGATAGAGGTTGGAAGAAACGTAGAATAGCACCTATTTGCATTAAGGGTATTTTGATCAGTGGCATGAGCTTATTTTTAAGGAGTTGTAATATTCATAAATAATCTTGGCTTAAACTAATTATGTATCACATTAATATCGTCTTAATTGGCAATTATGCTTTATTTGTATTTAATATTTCATTATGTAGTGTGTTTGTTTTGGTAAACTAGTTAGACAAGGTTTAAAAACGACCTATGTACTATGTACTATCTATCCACTTCAGCGAGACCTGCTCGAAGGGTCACCTAATTCTTGCATAAATGGAATGAGAATGAAATCTGTCATATACTTCCCTTGCTGTTCAGATAGCAGCCATCGGCTCATCTCGCAGTTTGAAAAGTAATATTTCAGCAATCCTTCTACATTAACGGGCAAATATTGCAAATCCAACTTCAGTGCGCCTGTAAAAAACATATTCTTATTGTGTTTCCATTAAATTTTGCACTAGATGTACACAAATTTAGTGTTGGGTGTTAGGCTTGCAAACGTAAGCTTCGGCAGCAACGCCCGGTTTACGTGCTTGGCATAGGTGAATTTGAAAATGTGTGATACAGCGGTGCTCCAAACCTAGATAGAATCCAATTTAACGCGAATTTTTTGATTCTTTGTTGTTTTTCTTGGTCTACATATTTAGTAAACATCATTGTTTATATAACCTATGCGAAATATAAAGTTGTATAAATTAACGGAAAGTTTTTCTAATAAAGCTTCTCCTTGAGAGCAGCAAATTACGAGACTTAGCTAAGTTTATTTCGCATGGCGTTGTAATTTTTGTCTCCGTATTACTAATCCTACAATACGATAGAAACTTTACACGTAATGCTTTATAAGATATTGATTTCAATTGATGAAAATAAAACTGGGAATACGCCCACCTCAACTGTCACACCGATATTAATAACACTTGCCTTTAAATATTCACATTCAAAGGCATCCCTATTGAAACGCTTCTTAACAGTGAAATTATCGAGTGGTTGATGTGGTTGATGTGGTTTCAGCAGGACGGACCCAATGCTCACACAGCAAGAATATCCATAGCTGCATTTTGGTGAGCGCCTGATCTTTCAATGCGCGATTCTTTCCTATGGAGCTTTTTAAAAGCCTAGAGGATATGCTAATCGTCATAAAAACATAAATGAACTAGACTAGGATTCGTGACAACATTGCACCAATCAGCATTGTGATGTTGCAGAGTTACATCAAACTTGCGTTCACGACATTATTTTCAAGAAATGCCTGCTATAACTAAACAACAACAATAATAATAATAACAATAACAACACTAACAATAATAATAACAATAACAACAATAACAACTATAATAATAACAATAATAAATGTGAATAATGTGAATAGCAAATGGCAGAGTTGTAGCTTAAAGATGGCCGTGTTTACAGCTATACAAAACTCAGTTCAGGTTACATTACAGGCATATTAACATTGCTCGTTCACGCGCGCCTCTCTGTATATAAAATTATAAACCTGTGAAGTCCTCTTCATTCTGAATACATTTTGCATATTTTTGTGTAAACGGCATAGGAGATAGAAAAAATAGCTTACTTCAAAGAAAAACGAATCTTGTTTATACGTCTTATTATGTCATAAATATTTCGCTAGCTTCAATCCCTTGTGTCTCTCTGGTGCGCGCAAAGAATTGTGCAATGACTAACGACTAATTTCTGCAAACATTTATGTCATCAATATGAAGTAAATTGAAAAAGAAACCACTTTGTGAATAGTTTGTGGGATCATTTATTACTATATAGGTTTGTTTGCAATCCTGTGTGTTGGAGTGGGCATTCTATCTGCAAATCAACGTGTATTAAGGGCCATTCCCAATATTCTCGTTGCACATTTTTAGCTGGAATTTTCTGTTGACTGAATCTCCAAACCGAATTCTTTACATGCACCGTTGAAGCCTCAACATTAATAACCTTTCTGCAGAGACATTCCTTCTGCATAATTTGTCGTCTCCATGCAAATGGAAAGAGCGACACCTCACACACCTACTGCTTCATTACACTGAATCCCGCCCCTTCGCATTTCTGCATTCAAACCCAGTGGGAGTCGGACGTAAGGAACAAGACTTTGAGAAATTCCTTCTCGCGAGTTTCCAGCTAAGGCGTCACTCGGCCACCATCTCCTTCCTTCTGAAGAAATTTCATTAACGGCTTGCTTTGCGCTCGCTCCTAACTCTGCTTTCCTCGCATACAGAACCGCCCTAATTTCACTCAAGTCGAAGACACGAGTTACAACTATTGGCTGTTAGTCATTTGCCCCTAACGGGTATACCCACACGGTGTTATGATTCCCACTCAACAGATCTACTTCATAATTGTGCTCAATTCAATGATAAGAAAGGTACAGCAACATTACATGGAGACATACCTACATCGAAAGCGCATTATGCTCTCATTAGATTTTATTTCATTTGTTTCAGAAATAACATAAACATCAATCGCGCACGAATAAAAAAAACAAAACAACAACAACAACAACAACAACAACAATAATAATAATAATAATAATAATAATAATAATAATAATAATAATAATAATAATAATAATAATAATAATAATAATAATAATAATAATAATAATAATAATAATAATAATAATAATAATAATAATAATAATAATAATAATAATAATAATAATAATAATAATAATAATAATAATAATAATAATAATAATAATAAAGCTGCATTAAGAAGCAAAATCTGAGAGTAAGTGCTACAAATGAAATTTTAGTCATTTCTCCTACCCTTAATAGATCTTTATTAACATAAGCTAACTTGCGAAACAATAAACGATGTATTAAAACAGATTTTCTGGATGACTGTTGCAATTTTTGCATCAATTTCAACGTATGAAATGTATTTATTATTATTATTATTATTATTATTATTATTATTATTATTATTATTATTATTATTATTATTATTATTATTATTATTATTATTATTATTATTATTATTATTATTATTATTATTATTATTATTATTATTATTATTATTATTATTATTATTATTATTATTATTATTATTATTATTATTATTATTATTATTATTATTATTATTATTATTATTATTATTATTATTATTATTATTATTATTATTATTATTGTTATTATTATTATTATTATTATTATTATTATTATTATTATTATTATTATTATTATTATTATTATTATTATTATTATTATTGTTATTATTATTGTTGTTGTTATGGTTATTGTTGTTATTGTTGTTATTGTTGTTATTGTTAATGTTGTTATTGTTAATGTTCTTGTTGTTATTATTATGGTCCTTGTCCTTGTCCTCGTCCTCGTCCTCGTCATCGTCATCGTCATCGTCATCGTCACCGTCACCGTCGTCATTACCATGACCATGACCATGACCATGACCATGACCATGACCATGACCATGACCATGACCATGACCATGACCATGACCATGACCATGACCATGACCATGACCATGACCATGACCATGACCATGACCATGACCATGACCATGACCATGACCATGACCATGACCATGACCATGACCATGACCATGACCATGACCATGACCATGACCATGACCATGACCATGACCATGACCATGACCATGACCATGACCATGACCATGACCATGACCATGACCATTACCATTACCATTACCATTACCACTACCACTACCACTTCCATGACCATGACCATGACCATGACCATGACCATGACCATGACCATGACCATGACCATTACCATTACCACTATCATTATCATTATCATTATCATTAGTATTATCATGATTATTATTATCATGATTATTATTATTATTATTATCATGATTATTATTATTATTATTATTATTATTATTATTATTATTATTATTATTATTATTATTATTATTATTATTATTATTATTATTATTATTATTATTATTATTATTATTATTATTATTATTATTATTATTATTATTATTATTATTATTATTATTATATTTATTATTATTATTATGATTATGATTATTATTATTATTATTATTATTATTATTATTATTATTATTATTATTATTATTATTATTATTAATATTATTATTATTATTATTATTATTATTGGGAATTAATTTTCGATAATCTACGTACTTTCGGATTGAAATTCATACTTGGAACACCGACATATGTCTGTGCACTCACATTTCAGTTAGAATATAATTGACTTACCCATAATTGTACTTTATTATTAGTATACTTTATAATCATCATTGTTATTATTAGTAATATAAAATTTATTTGCAGAGTTGTTAGTTTTTATATTGTGTCATGTACTGATTATGAAAGAATGACATTTTGAAATTTACGTATTCTATTCCCTTACAGAAGTTGAGCCGGACTCAAAGGGAAATCCTAATATCTATCGGGAACAAACAGAACGTCCTGAAGAGGCAGCAGCACTTGCTGAACCTGATTGTGTACCAAGGCAGGATCGCAGTAGAAGAGAGTATGAAGAAAAGGCTTCCCTAAGCAAGCACGGAATAACACCGTGGGCAGTAGTTGAATGGTGTTACTTCACGAGGTGGAATCACTCAGCAAAACAAACACTGAAAGACAGTGAATGTCCTACTCCGTACTCAAATATACATGTTACTAAGGATAATGCACTGAGTGCATGACGTCCATTCAAGACGTATATTCAGGTACTCATCGTGGTCCATATAGGTTTTCCAAAACATTCTTCATGGATAATTTTCAAGGATGTTTGATAACTTTGATAAACCGTAACAATTAGCAGAAGAATTACATGATAAGTATATGAGGGCTAGAAAACAGAGAAGTAGCCGAGATGAAGAGAGAGGAAAAATTGGAGAACTGAAAGACAAGAAGATACTACAGGACCAAATGGAGAAATGTCGGAACAAGACTAATGAACAGTGTAACAAATGCAAAAACCGAGTTTGTGGACTTTGTGGCAGGAAAGTAATATGTGACATGTTTCTCTACGCAAGCAGTAATGTTTTACATCTTTCACGGTTTGCTTGGATATTCAGTTATTTATTTTTGTTACCTTTATGGGATGATCTGGGAGCCATAACAAACAACTGAAAATCCTTCATTGGTATAAGCCCATAAAAATAAATATAGAAGCATGCGACTATAGGAAATTACCGAAAAGATATTTAATATTGCATTATATAAAGATTTATTTTGAAAACATTCCCTGTAAGGTCGTATTTAGAAGTGGGTTACTTAGTGCTGTAGAACCTGTATTGAGAATAGTGCTAGTGATAAAATCAGAAGTTTTCTAAGAACAGCATATCAGTAACAGTCAAAACGACCACATTGACCGTTCTAAATATATAACTAGCTCTGGCGGTTCTAGTGTTAAATATTTTATAGACGGTACATAATATGTTATGCCAACATAGGGGTATAAAGGTTACTTATGCACATATCGATGACAATATATGTTTTGGTACAAATATCACCACTATCAGGATATCATAAATACCTACGTACCGTTTTGTGTGTGTGTGTGTGTGTGTGTGTGTGTGTGTGTGTGTGTGTGTGTGTGTGTGTGTGTGTGTGTGTGTGTGTGTGTGTATGTGTGTGTTTCTCTCTCTGGTCATCTCTCAGTTTTGTATTCGCTATTTATCTATCCTACTTGCTCAGATACAGAAACCTCCCCCCCCCCTCCCCCTTACATGGATCAACACACCTCCATATATGCCAATAACCATGAAGAAAGCGGGACTAGCACCCGTGACAGTCCTCGACACCACTGAAACCTAAATCAAACGCGATAGCTTAGGCGTACAATCCGGAATAACTCCTCTTACGAAGTTCTTCTCCAATACTGAATTTGGATCGCACAATCTCTGGGTCAAATAAAATTTGATCTTGCAACAGCAAAGTAACGTCGTGTGAGAGTTTATGGTTATTTTAATTATTTTAACCATTCATGTAACATAAATTTTATAGTATTTGTAAAATTATAAATTTTGGTACTAAAGATATATTGTAAAACTCTCACAAACAGACTCAATCGATCGATCTTGGTCCCCATATTATATGAAACTCGTATGTAAATATTGTTTATCTTCCGGTACCCTTTTCTGTTGGAAGATATTATTTTCCCATTCACTATAGCTTCCATCGTATCTCTTAGGAAAGTTTCTTCCCAATTAGTGTGGTAGCCAGTTTTGCTTCATCCTGCTACTAAGTTTCAATCTCTTCCTGTTTCACCGGTTATTTCTAAAACTGCTTCTATTCTGATTTGTCTGTCCGTTTCAGACTAACCTGGAGCGCTAGTAGCTGGTGTCCTAGTTCACTGTCTACCTCCCAAGGTTTTCGTAGTCCTCCCCCAGGGGACGACATGTATAAGTGGTGTATACATTTCCGTTTTTGTGAAAGCAGTGGAGGGAAGGACTTTTTTAGACTCAAAGTGTTGCTCTAATGGAAAGACCCATGGAGAGGAGAGCTAATTGCTTAGCGCCTTTTCCTGACTGTTAGAAGGGGGTTTTGTCTCTGGTAGACCTCTTCGATTTGTTCATTTCACACTCAGGAATTTTCTCCATATCTGCGAGACATAGATTATGTTTTTCTCTGATTATCACAACGTCGTCATAGTTTCCGCACTACACAGTGCGACACTTCACAAAAAGTATTTCATAACTCATTCCTTAGTTCTTCACAGAACATGTTTCTGTTTTATTTACAGCTTTCTTTGTAATTGGTAACCTGCATCTGACTTCTTGATTGCGGCCATTTCGGATAAACGGGAAAGAGTAATGGAGTAATCAGACTATGTTACCTAAAAAGCAACGTAAGGCACGTTATACCGTAAATTTTGAGAAAAAAATTGTTTCAGCTGCTTTAATTTTAGACTTCCAACACATTTCAATATAATTAGCATATTTTATTTTGCCTAACTGGATTTATAGACTGCCTCCGTAGTGCAGTTGGTAGCGTGCTTGCCTCTGGCGAGGAGGACCCGAGTTCGATCCCCGGTACCAGCAGGGGGATTTTATCTCCTCTGGGAGGTCTGGCACGGGGTGCACTCAGCCTCGTTAGGTCCCGGGGGGACCAATTGAGGAGCTACTTGATGAAGAAGTAGCGGCCCCAGGTCTAGAAAACCGCATATCTGGCCGGGAGGGCTCGGGGCGCTGACCACGTCCCCCCCTCCAGTACTGCACCTCACCAATGACGCCTGTAGTGGGCGGAGGTGGGGGACGCAGCGGCTGGGCGGTAGGCCTTGGCCCTTCGTGGGCTGTCGCGCGGGGTTTACATTTTACAACTGGATTTATAATTATTCATGTATTGAATTTATTTAATTTATTTAATTATGCTATGCTTTTATAGTTTCTCCTGATTTTGCTGGTGACTTCTGCAAAGCAAGTAGTTGTACACCAGTCATGTCCAAACGCCAAGTCAGTCTTTGATGTCTTATAGGATGTATTTGAAAGCAGAGAGAGAAGTAAATGGACCTTTGCACTATCAAGTGGCGTTATTTTAAGTTATGACTAAACATTGTGCGTAAGAAAGGCCTACTATCCATCACAAGACCAAGGAAATTTAAGTCTTGTCGTATAATAAATGATAATCTTCAATGGATAGTAAATTACGCAGCTGTGACAGACTTAACAATAGCTTACACTTACTTCCTGTATGTGTTCTACATCATTGGAAGCCACAATAGCTTCCAAATTCGGCATAATATCCATTATATATGCCGAGAAATGGGATCTGACATTCTAGTTCTATTTTTACATGTTATTTGCTTCATTGGAGAAAAAAGTTGCTCACAAACGTGTGTTGAGGCAAATATTGCCAATACACGACCGCTGAATACCCTAAGACGAATATATTTATTTCCAGGAGAAAGTTTAAATTACTCTATCCCTAAACACTCTTTACAAATACTTTTAACAATGCTTTTAGGCAGCGACATAACTCCCATACAATCCACCACTATTGTTACGAGAACGATGGCATTCACGGCAAGTGAAGGGGTGAGTCTGTACAAAGCCCACGTCACGCACAGGGAGGGTAAGCCGAGGTAGGCACATGAGCCTACGTTTGTCAAATCGCATAATTTTCACATTTTAGTGATGTGTCATTTACACTTCATAAAACTCGAAACTCAGTACTTTTGACAATCATATTAAACACTAATCGTACATCATCTTCTGTTACACATTAAAACTCATTTAAAGGCATGTACCTCAGTAGTTCGTTAAATAATTATTAAATAATATACACATACTTTAGCATTCGAGTCATTCACTGTTACCTTTATGGCTGTGAGAGACCGTTCCGTAATCTAAAGTAGGAAAATATTTAACAATAAACACATTTTCATAATCAAAAGAAGGCAGGGTTATAACTCAAACTTTTCATATTTGGAAATTAACAGAACGGCTAATAAGATTTCGAAATGACGAGTTTGAATATTATATACTTACTAGATTATCGGGTAAACTTCGTGCCACCTAAAATTGATTTGATTGTAACTCTTCATAAGTGACTATCAGTCCTAATCAACTCCAATTCATTGAGATCGATAATATTAGACGCATCGTGTTTGGTTTTAGTGTTGTTTGGTTAATAAATGAAACCCGTTTGCAATTCAAAGGAGTTCCATGTCTTTTATTTACGTGAAAGATAAATGCATTTAACATTCAGTGCAAACCTTTCTGGTGGACTATGCTTTTCTTCTTTCTTTTCTTGTGCGTACATAAGCAAAGATGATGGCTTTCCGACACGAGGACACGCCACATACAGTTGCCCATGCGCGAAACACCTAAACTCCAAGTTAATTCTGCAAACTTCCAACGGCTGGCCGTGTGATATGTTGATTGTCATCGCGAGTTGAACTTAACTTGAGAACTTTACATTATTGGAATCCTCAATCTGAGTCCTCGAGTATCACTAAACCACATTTTGTGCTTATGTCTAAGCTTGCCCTAATTCCCCGAGTCTCATTAAAACAAAATGCAATGATTTTTATTTTTTTGTTTTTTGTTTATTTCTAAGCCTCCAAAGTCAATTTACTTAAATAGAATGGCTGGTCAAAATTAATGTTCGCAAAATTTGAATAAATTTGATTTAATCAAATCTATTCCCAAAATCTACTACCTTTTCTTTTTACGAAAACAACTTTTTAAATGTAATTGATTCAACTGTCAAACGGTATGTTAGCCACAATCGCCATATATTGAAAGTAGTCCGAAGTGGCAACTCCCATACAAAAGTACCAATTTCGATTTTTTCGATTTGGGTTTTTCCTAGTGTTCTTTTCCCCCTAAACCACCCGAGTATTGAGGCAAACAAAATAAAAAAGAAATTATTCAAATCGGTCAAGCCATCTTCGAGTTCTTGCGAGACTAACGCAAGGCTATTGATTTTTATACACATCCATCCTAATTCTAATTAAATGAAAGTAAAGCTAACAACGAAAATAAATAATAATTCAGGGATGCGACCCACCAGCCACATCAATGCTAAAGCCTCATCTATGGACTTTGGAGCGACCGAAGTGTTATGACAAAATGTTATGCTTACCTGACATTTTATGGGTGCCATTCCGCCATACTACGCTGGGAATGGGCTTCCCACCACCGGATTCGCAGGTTAATGCCAATTCTTCCCCTTCTACAAAAGGTCCTATTGAAGAGGCGTTACGAAGTTCGATTCCATCGTCTCTTGTAATCTTCACATACTCTGGTTTTACTGCAAACAAACAAAAGCAGTATTATTTTACATAAGAAATAATCACAAGCTTCACAATAATTTCCAAACATTGTTTTACTTTAGTGGTAACATTTATACCAAGTGATGTTTCAGCCATTCAAAACCTTTTTGCTATCAAAGAGTTGCATTAACTAACCTGTCTACATAAGGGCATTAAACTTCGGAAAGCTTAGAACTTTTCCTGGCTTATTGGAAAGAGACTGAATTGGTTTATAACGTATTTTTGTAGGTGTAATATACTTAAACATTTTGCCTTTTTTTCATCTTCTTCTTCTGTATCCGCACAGAAATCCAGAGAATGAGGAAAGATAGACTAAAGTGAATCCGTACTTTCAACATTTATTTACTTTCGGCAGCAATGCTCCGATTCATTTGCTTCAATTACTACACTAAGTACAAATTCGTTTTGCCACCTCGTACTGACGGTCCTGTATTAGTAGATAAGAAACCACCCCAGCATTCGCCTACCAGCTAGGGAAAAACCAGAAAAAACTCAAAGTCAGAGTGGGCGGTGGCGGGAATCGAACCCGGGGGCTCCCAAATGCGATCCTCGCACATTACTACGGAGCCAACTCCATCGATAAGGAAAACAACGCCTATTGACTCCGAGGAAAATTTGCTAAGAGGGGTACTTGCTAAGGAATGATTGAAATAATATGCATAGAGGAAGGCTACAAAATATAATCAGACATGAAATACTTTAGAATGTCTGTAGTATTCTTCTTCTCCTTTTCCCTTTTCTTCTTCTTCTTCTTTAATGGATTACCATCCTTTTTGTAGGACTTGCACTCCCAAGAACTTACAAGCCAATGCTGCAGCTCGTCTACTAATCTTTAGATCACAGCATATGGAAGATCAGCCCAATGCCTGGTATACCAATGAAGAAAAAGGAAATTAAGTGTAGTGAGGAAAGTGATGATAGGAAACTTTTCGGATCAAATTATAAACTCAGCATTCACCTAGCAAACGAGGAAAGCAGCGAAAAAACCTTCGGCCAATTTGCTAGGCCCCCGTGGCTTGAACCCAGGGCCTACCAAAGGTGAGTCACACACGTTAACGTGTCACCATCTCGCTCTGTAGATATTAAACTATAGCAATAAGTATAAAATAAAATATTGAGTTACAACCTTTAGTGAAATTGCTTAAGGGTTAGTACGTTGATTTTTATTTTAATATCTGCTAGTTGTAGAACCACGCTCTTCCGCGTGAACACAACCAATACACCACAGAATAGCTATTGGGAATAACGGCGTAGATACTCGTATACCTATCCACTACCTAACTGTAATA
Organism: Tenodera sinensis; assembly: GCA_030765045.1. Lineage (NCBI taxonomy): Eukaryota > Metazoa > Arthropoda > Insecta > Mantodea > Mantidae > Tenodera > Tenodera sinensis. The sequence continues at coordinate 225,055,892 of CM060964.1, read as the reverse complement.
CGAAATAAATGAAAAAAAAAAAAAAAGAAAAGAAAAAAAAAAAGAAAGAATATCGTCTCTACTACCTTTCACTGCAGTTAACTACGTATAGAATTAATGACGTCATTTCTTTTAGCCAGAAAAGCTTCAAAGCCCAGTAGCAGAATGAAGTAGACATATAATTTGCGCAAGAAATCTACACATGTGAAAAGCTTAATGACAACCACTGAGCGAATTAGCTACCAGATCACTGCATTATGAGGAGTACGTAGGACAATTACTGACAAATATCTGTACACCAGTTACGCACTGCAGCACATGTTCACTCATTTCTTCACCGTTGCCTCTTGCTTCATGAAGTCGCAAACATGTGCAATTATTTTCCTGCTCTGACTATGCAATACCTTACCAGTTAGCTTTGAAAACATGGGAGGCATAGTTATAACTATTACTAATATAACTATTTACTACTCTCTTCAAAAACGCAGCCAAATTCGGATGACTTTCGATGCAGACTGTGTGTTTGGCGCGCTGTGAGTAAACCCAAGTATCATATTTATTTTTCTCGCTGTCTTTTATTGCTTCTCTATTGGTGTATCTTTATTCTTTTTATATTTCACTGATTTAACATTTAGCGTGCATAAACGAATGCTTTTTGAATCAGGAATTCTCCCGCACACATGATAATTCCACTAATATTGATTCGGTTGAGAGTATTCTCCCTATGATTTTGTTTCTTGCTCAGATCAGAGCGGATACACATACCAGGTGGCCCAACTCATCCGGTTTTGCAGTATGTAAATATACCTTCTTGCGCTAGAACGTTTGCAGAGCGTAATGGGGCAATTGCAGCCGTAGGGATGGCAGTGGTGTGGGCGAACTTCTTTCTGCTTATCGGCGAAGGCAAGGGGTGAGAGGCAGTTCCCAGGCTCTAATTATAATGATGATGATAATGATAATAATAATGATAATGATAGTGATAGTGACAGTGACAATAATAATAAAAATGATAATGATAATGATAGTGACAGTGACAGTGACAATAATAATGTAAACGATAACGATAACGATAACGATAACGATAATAATAATAATAATAATAATAATAATAATAATAATAATAATAATAATAATAATAATAATAATAATAATAATAATAATAATAATAATAATAATAATAATAATAATAATAATAATAATAATAATAATAATAATAATAATAATAATAATAATAATAATAATAATAATAATAATAATAATAATAATAATAATAATAATAATAATAATAATAATAATAATAATAATAATAATAATAATAATAATAAGACGAAGAAGAATAGTAATAGTAATAGTAATAGTGAATTTAAAAAGCAGAAGCCTGTTTTAAAATGTCTTACAGTTGAAAGAGTGAGTAGCTAGAATACTTGTGCAAATTAATGGAACAGGTTGAGAAATGCGCTAATATAAAACAAACTCCGATAATGGTTTCAGGCAAATAAGGCCCGTTTGTTCTATTTATCCACAGAACGCATAAAGCATGCACGAGACTGAAAGAGGGCCGAAACTGTGTATACTTGTATTTCAAAATTTTGTGGACCTTCCTTAATCTGTAGGGTTGAATAAGCCATTTCCTATCATTAATTTTTTAAACGCCATTTATTTCTTCCAAAAGTGGTTTTCTCTTATTTACACACAGATTTTCTCTTTGATGTCCAGTTTCCATACTTTACAGGGTTTGTGCTTGTGCGTTTACGCCCGACATTCAACGACTACTAAGAGGTGTTTTGAACATATACCTACATATTTTGTCATCCAATAGCACCCAAGGACTTACAGTAAGCCTCCCGTGTGGGGATTAACGTTCAGTATTAAATATAATATGAGTGGGAGTTTTTGCTAAATCAAGTTATTGTGCAGACTAATATTCAGCTTGTTTAAAATTTATTTCACTCGCAGAGTCCCTGTTTTACAGGAAATTACTATCCCACAAGCTTCCCTAATTAACACTATATCCCATTTTACTTCTATTTCCTCATACATTTATTCTCTTTCTATTATATTCAAATTGATTTAATTATTATTTACTCTGCTGCCTCACAATTTGCAATGTCCTGTCTTCAATAATAGCTTAATATAGCTTATTTTTAGTTTCTTTGTATTCCTTCTTGTATTGTTTTTCATTTAGTCAAGATTGTATACATAAATTACATTTCGCCACTGTAATTGGAGTTTTGCTCTGTTGTAGCACAAATGAGTAAATAAATTATTGCATGCTTGTTTGCATGATGCTTCCTTCCATAGAGTAGGCTAAAGCAATGCTCAAATCGCTATGTGAGGGCTTTGAAATCCTGTTCTCTCTTCATGAACACGAGAAAGAAAGAAAAAATAGGTATTTTCAATTGAAGAAAACACCAATAACAAAGAATATCCCGGAAATAGATTACAAAAAACGCTTATTTCACATAAATTATGTGCTTTAACGAGACCTACATTTTTGTGTAATACAATTATGTCCATCTCTTACGGTTAAACAATTATTCAGAATAAAGATGACTACACAGACTGTTCCCAAAAAATTCAGGGAGTGTATTTTATTTCTTATGAAAATAGCTTCAGTATGTGGTATTTTAGTCAAAATCATCAACAGGCATTTTGAGAAAATAGAAGGGAACGAAAACTTGTGTAGTTTGGGATGGGGGTATTTACTTCAGAACGTAAGGAAGGTCCTAGACTGAAATACAGGTTTTTTATTTAAACAAAATTTACAAACACACACACACACGCACGCACGCACACACACACACACACACACACACACACACACACACACACACACACACACACACAAAGCTTCTTCTAACATTTTTTTATTTGCTTCAAACATGCATTTTTGGACAAACCCAACATCAAATTTCTACGTGAAATGCACTACTACTACTTATTGTAAGTATGAAGTAGAGAAAGCAAAAAGCATGATGTATCCTCGTTTGCCAGTTGGCAGTTACTGGAGCCAATCAGATATCATGTTTGTATGGACAGTTGCCTCAGTATGTTTTGGACTGGGACAAAATCTAAATCACATTTCCGACAATCGATCGAGGTTCCCCAGTCTGAAATGGAGTTGGAGGTTGATCAGAGAACAAAGGATTTAATCGTGCATGAGAGAATAGCAAGGAAGATCCGTCAGTACAGTGCAGTAGATAGTAAGCACTAATGTTTATTGGCACAGGCAACAGTCTCTAACTCGTAACGTATGCAGGCTGAGAATAATTCAGGCACCTGAGAGTCTTAAGGTGCGAAGCTAAGCGCTAATTAGACTTGATTTGCAGTTTCGTGCAATAGGAAGGATAAAGCAAACATCCCTACGGAAAAAAGGCTGAGTCCCTGAGCCACCAATTAGTCGACAAAATCCAGAAATCTACAAAAGAAATTAAACTTGGAAATTGTACTGCTGGAAATACGCAAACAGTTTTGACCTAACAAACGCTTCACACCATTCCTAAACCAGAATGTGTAAACATTTTGTTCTTCCAAATCCAAAGGCTCCGGGTTCGATTCCCGACTGGAGGATGGGAACTTTTCTTTTAAGAGGATTATTCCCCTCCCTCCTTACAGTCCGGAACTAGGAGTGGAGTAAATTTGTGAATTAATATAAATATGGCATTCTAATGCCTATATGATCATTGAAGACCAAAAGCAAAAACAAAACAAAAAGAAATAAACAAAACGAGCAGCCCATTTTGCAAGCCGGAGGAGCAAACAACTTCGTGCCAAATTTTGCTTTAATGAACGACGAAGAAAATATCTTAGTATTTTAATACCTGATGTACGAGATGTTACCATTGAGATACACTTCCAATCCTACCTTAGATTGGTCTGCAAAATAACAGTTAATAAACAGCTGTCATACCAATAAATTTAAACAATGTTGCCTGGTTTGTTGAAACATTTCTTTTTACTCTCATTTAGTCAATTCCGTTAGTGGTTTTTAACTTTCTATAAAATGTACCTGAAAGGAAGGAGAGGAGTTTGAATTTAGAGAATTGTACGTACAAACGATCACAAATAGGCCATATGTGGAATACTGGTGTCCGGTATGCCGGCGCATACACCAATTTCGATAGTTTGGACTTTACTGCAGTCTTATCATCACTCCACCGTCCAAATACTTATATTTAGTACCATAAACCGGGCTTACCTTTGCCAGAAACACACGTAAAAAAGACATTAACATCTAATCCTTCAACATACACTTAGTTATATCCATAGCATTTCATGCCGGTAGTTATCTTTCAATTCACCAGATACCTCTGCAAACTTGCTAATTTTCTTATGTGCAATTGGTAATCAGTTTTTGTTAAGAAAATGTGACTTGTGTCCCACTCAAAGTAGACACTGTCTAAATTGCTAAACCAGGCATGGGCACGAAAGGGGAGGGAGCGACTGAGCACGCCTCACTCACCCCACATTCTCTTGCCGAGTGGCGCGAAGGTTGTTTTGATACTGCAAGCTCAGTGGTGGTTTCGTTCCACCTACAAGGTAGTAATAAGTTCTACGCCATTATTAGCTATTTTTTATGTTATACATAGTTTGCATGCCATAATTATGACAGCCACCTACTGTGGTTAGGAAAATTACATAATCTTCAGGTTTATTACCTCGCTTTACCTTATACGCGTAATATTCTTACGCTGCCTTATGACCAGGGAGCGGGGTTTTAGTAGATAAACATAGGAATGATATTAACAGTACGGAGTATAGAGCCGGGAGCTAGCGTGAGAGTTGAGGAAACGACACGCCCACCCCAACACAAATCCTGTTTCTTGCTACTGTCGTATGTTATAGTTGGTTGTTTTCTTTTTTTCTTTTCTCTATTGTGTCTGTCCAATAACATAAAATGGTTTACTACTTGTTACGGACGGGACTTCCTCTATGAAGAAAGCGACCACAGCAATACAGCAAGCATTTCCAAAACTGAAACTTTTCTAGCAAATAGTCTCCATCGAGTTGTGGAAGAAATTATATTCTCTTTTCCGAATGTAAATGCTTTTACAGCCAACACGAAAAAATATATTTCGCAAAACACCCTTCAAAATCAAGATACTAAAACAGATGGCACCTGGAATTTTCTTGCCTCCACAACCAAATGTATCTCGGTGGGGGACATGACTACAGGCTGCAGTATATTATGCTAAATATTACCACAGAATTGTAAACATAATAAAAGTCTGTGACGTGCAGAAAAATGTCGCAATACGTGCAGTAACGCAAAAAAATTACACCAGCCTTGTTTGAAGGTCTTTCATACATTGAGAGGAATTTTAGTAATATAGTAACCGCAATGGCATTAAATCATATGCATCAAAAATCCTCGAGACTATTAAGACAACAGAACAAGTTTCAGAGACACAGAGTCATGTTTTTGAACGCTCCCGTTACGTCTGGAACGTAGTTTTTCAAAATACAAAAACTTTCTGCGAGCAAATTGGATGCGACTTACTTTCCATAAATGTAGGAAATACATTATTGCACGTTGCAACAACCACTTTTGATGATGTCTCTAGCTCAAATTCTAGACATTAAAACCTTAATAAAAATGAAGTTCATTGCGCGCTTCAAATGGATAAGCATTCATTATTTGCTACCTAGTAACGCCCCTTAACCCTGGTATTCCTACCTTTGAAGCTGTACTCTGTGCTGTCACCCACTCTACTTGTTTCCAAGAGCACTGCAAGGTCGCCGGCGCTTCTACTTCCCGTTGTAGGTGCACGGTTAACTTGATGGATTTCTTACTAAAACCCCGCTCCCTGCTTATGATTAACTTACTAGATTGTTACTTTTTCACAATAAATAAAGTAGTAAAGTTCCTTTGATATTTAGCATTAAAATATGTTAAAAATATTTGATCAATTTAATCAATTGTTTGGTTTTAAACCTAATATTATGTTCAAACTTTGAAACAAGAAATACAATAGCTTATATTAAATAAACTACTAAGAAACTAAAGCAATAAAAGGAGATATCATATCACCCTTTTCAAATGTTTACATACGAGTCTAAAAAAATTAACTTTTGAAACTGTAAAGAAATATCTGTAAGATCACCAAAGTTTGAGTTATGCTTCTGATCAAAATGGCGTTTGATTTGTAACGCTTTATACTTGCAAATTGAAATCGGCATGTTAAACACCAAACGTTACTGTTTTTGTAATTTAAAAGAAATTCTCTCTACCACTCTTCATGGAACAGCCATACTCGCCACTGAATGAGACGTGTAGGAATCTGAACAGCAAATTGGGGGAAGGAAAAAGATGGAAAATATCTAAATGATATTTAGTAAACACATGCAGTAAATCCTTATAGTATGATGTTTTCCAATTATATTTTACTCAAAGCGTGATATGAATATGTCGCCGCATATACGCAGTTTGGGTGCCTGCATGTTTTTCTGTGAACAGCACAAATTAACAATAGAACGTCTGATTTACGCCAAGCTCTCTACTGTATGCCCAGCACAAGAAGGCGAGGCTTAGGAATGTGTAACGTAATCATGTTTTGCTTCCCGCCCGGTGTTTATGTCTAGTTTCCGAGTATGATAAGGATGCTAGGTTCGTTTAAAATACACAGTGTTGTCACATAACTCACCTAGAAGTCCAGTTGTCGTGCAAGATCCGAGTCGGAGAAGTCGTCACCTTCGCTGCTGTCACTACCGCTCTCTGGATCTTCGTCAGACCTCCTAGTGATATAATAAAATTGTCTATTGCATCTTCCACTAGTCCATCCTTTTGCCTGAACTCATCCTCAAGTTTCTTAACGTGCCTAACATAGCCCTCCCTATCAGCTGTTGTAACGGAGTTCACTGCGCCTTCACACACTTGCTGTAGATTTCTTAAATGTAGATCGCCGGTTACATTATGCTCTCTTACATGTCGTTTTATTGCTGCCCATGCCAATTCTATAGCGTTCAAAGATTTATTTTTTCCCTAATTGCTGCAAGTAGCTTCGGTACAGTGGGCACTTGTTTTTTAACCAAATAAAAGTCTCGAATTACATTTTTAATTACTGTTCTATCAAAGTCATCACAATGAAATTTGCATTCCTCGGCCTTTGGTCTCTTTTTCCCGAGTATGAAGTGATTTTTCACCAGCTTTAACACCTCTTCTTATTGTTGTTACACTATGTTCCATGTTACGATATCCCACAATAATTTGCCACACGTAAATTTCTTTGTGATAATAAACATTTCAATTGTCCTGATTTCGCTTCTTCGTCACATACCTCTCTATCACTTTTCTAATTACCTCATTTGCTTCACTGTGAATACTTCGTCCCTTCTTTCGAACTGCAACCATATGTAAATACGAGTTAAGCCAAGAATAAAACTAACAAAATACGAGTATATAACTGTAGCGCCGTAGCGCGAGAACCAAATAATGCATAATACTAAAAAATCTCTGCACCTGGACCTAATACTGCAAAGCGCATTAGAGCTGGCAACGCGGGTGACTCATATGCATTCTCATGCACTCATTTCCTAGTAAACAGATACGCTACCGGAGCAGATAAACAATTGAAGCCCCCTCTACCCTTCATTCCCCTCTAGCCTTCTTGTCGTGGGCATACAGTACCTGTCATGTACTTTCCAGGGTGCAAAGGAAAATTGTGCCTCAAGCCATACTGCACATAGAAAAATATTGTGTTCATGCTCTCACTAATGGTAATGTTTAGAGTTTATCAGCTATAAAGTTGATGACAGGTAGCTTTTCCCATAGCGTTATATATTTCCGAAACATTTCCTGTTGTGCGTTTGCATTTAAGGCAGCTTCTCTTCTAAGCCCTTATAATAAAATGTAAAACAGGGGCACTGAGAAGTCGATCTTCACATGTTTTATAAACAGCAACTCGTATGGAGGATATTGCACAGGAAATTTGAAACAATGTATGTAGATATTTAAGTGTAAAGGGTTTCTAAAGGATAAAGATCGTTAGAAATAATGTAAGGAGGATTACTAATAAACTTCACCTAAATCCGTTACAACGGCTCTTTGAAAATCAAATAGGACGGAGTTCTACAGCTTGATGACTGAAGCTACGCCTACAAACGTCTCTTTGAAAATTGCTACGAGTTGCACCTCAATCTAGGGCCAGATTAAATAAGAAGGAAGTAAAGAAGGAAGTAAAGAACCATAAAACATATTGTAAAAATTCGGCAATTATGAACCCCGCTACAAATTTTACCATATTGAGTTTCATTTCCGTAAAGCATATTTGATTATTTTACATTGAATTATTATGTTTTTACTCCAGTCTTAGAACCAGAGTTGGTATTATTTGACTAAAAAATAGTTTATGGTTACATTCACACGGCTTTCGGTACGTATTTTTCAATAAACCAAGCTTACAAAAGTTTATTTTTCTAACCACCTCATATTAATGGAGATAAGAGTTAGAATGGTTTATTACATATTTCCTTGTAGCTTCAATTGGAATAGGGAGATGCAGTAAGTTTAATCAGTAGTCTAATCTTTTAAAAGCTGGTAGCAATGTGGTGGCTTTGAAATTTCGTTTTCTTTGCTTGACCAGGAGTAAAAAACTAATAACGACGTCCCATCGGAGAATAACATAAGTATTGGAAAATTCAAGTAAATAACATGGAATTCTCGGAAACGGTGAATTCCACATAAAATGCATTTCATATAATTATTGTGTGCCTTAACAAGATATTAATGTTAGTGTAGAAAGATCTATCTCTTACGGTTTGTCCGTTCTGCAAAAGTCATCCAGAATGAAGAGGAGTTCAGAGTCTATTCCTAGAAAATTCAAGATATGCATTTCATTTTTCATAAAAATATCTTAAATATATTGTATTTTAATCAAAATCTTTACATTCATTTTTCATAAAATCAAAGTTTTCAAAAAACGTTGTATTTTAGGAAAGTTCAGGGTGATAGAATTCTCTTGGAAGATGCTGAACTTATTTACCAAGTTTGGCATTTTACTGACTTTTTGCTTTTGTGTCACCCATGCTGTTCACAGGCACACATACTCAAAGATGTTCTTTTTTATTCAGAGGCCACATTTCCGGTGAAATCTCGGCATTGAATTTTGTTGATAGAATACGCTATTTCCCCTACTTCCTATACGAAACAGAGAAAATAAAAAGTTGACCAGAATATAAATAGCTATTAGATTTCCGCTAAAATTTTGTTTATCGAGGTGTTATTCACCATTTTGACAACGCTCAGGTAGATAACTAGTGTGAATAGCAAAATATGACTTGGATATGAATGGCTGAGAAGTGATAAAATGTAGAAACTCATATTTCAACTTCCTGAAAACTAAGAACTTGGAATATAGCTTTCGTATAACGATTAACTGATACGTACATCATTAGCCAGGAAGCACATAAATCTGATGTGTTGCACTCACATGACTTTCTCTACTCTTGGTATTAACTATTCTTACATACCTTCCCTTATTTCTCTATCTTCTTGAGATAAACATTTGCAGAAATTACCTTATTGCATATTTTCTTGTGGGTGTAAAGGGAATATGGGCTTTGAGTGATTGTCAACTCTTTTAAAGCTGGCCGCTATATGAAGGCTTTGAAATTTCGTTCTCTTTGCACGGCTAAGGGATAAAAAAGTAAATAACGACTTTCCATTTGGGAAAGTTTAAGCATTGCAAAACTCACACAAATAACAATTATCTCCGGAATAGTTCACTCCACAGAAAAATTAATTTAGACATAACTTGTGTGTTTTAACGAGATCTACATTCTATATAGTAAGGTTTGGTGTATCAACAGTAAGCAGGACTACATAGACTATTGCCAGAAAATTCAAAATATGCATTTCATTGCTCATGAAAATATCTTAAACATATGCCTTTTTAGTAAAAATGGTTAGAGCCATTTTCAAGAAAATCGTAATTTTTTAAAAATGTTCCACGTAAAGAGTAGTTTAGTGTGGAGAAATTTTCTTCACAACATTTGTGTCACATCCTTGAAAGATACTCTGGTTTAAACCGATTTTTCGTTTTTGAGTTACGATGTTCACAGACACACACAAACACAACTACTTTTTTTTATTCAATGGGCCATATATTTCCGGTGAAGTCTCGACATCGAATTTTTGGTGGAATACAATATTTCCCCTACTTACTATACGTAGTAGAGAAAGTGAAAATACACATCAAAATGAGAGTAATTACTAAGTACGGAGCATTGTGGTAGTGGCCTGACCTTTAACTGCCGATTACATATTGTTAGGATGTACCTGAAAAAGATTGCAAGACAAGGCAGCACAACTGGCAGAAGGGCAAGCACTTCGATTCTCTCTGGAGCATTGGCTGTTGTATGCAGGGGCTGACAGGTGGTCTTGGCATCCTGAGGTTTGTACTCCAAGCCTCTCTAAACCACCCCCACCCCTTCAAAACCAACATTTCAGCCTACACAGCATAAGCATATGGTCTTGTCGCCAATTGTAACTTGTTTGTTTCAAACCTCTGATGTTGCGTCTTGTAACTAGTAAACATGAGTTAAATGAAGCTTCAACATCTCATTTCGAAACCTGAAAAACGGGAAGTAATGAACGAATATCCACAGCATGGTATCTGTTGTTTTCTAGCTTATAAATACATTTTGTAAACATCTGATGTGTTACACTCACATGATGTTCTCTACTCTTGTACAAACTATTCTTACAAACTGTTATTCCTTTATTTTCCTCATGCTAATCACGATAAGCATTTGTAGAAATTATCTTATTAATTTTCTTGTAGGTGCAAGGGGAATATAGACATACAACAGGCTTTGAGCGACAGTCAAACTTTTAAAGCTGGTTGCTATATGAAGGCTTTGAAATTCCGTTCTCTTTGCATGATCAAGAGAGAAAAAATAACGACCTTCCATTTGAGAGAAGTTCAAGGATTGCATAACTCACCCAAATAACAAGGAATATCTCCGAAATGGTTCACTCCACCAAAAAAATGAATTCAGACATAACTTGTGTATTTTAACGAGATCTACGTCTTTTATGGTAAAATGTTGTAGTTATGCAAACGTCACCCAGAGTAAACAGGACTACATAGGCTTTAGCCAGAAAATTCAAAATATGCATTTCATTTGCCTTAAAAATATCTTAAACATATGGCATTTTAATCAAAATCGTTTGAGTCATTTTTCAGAAAATCTAAAGGGCAGTCAGGAGTAGATTTCTTCAGAATCTTCGTTTCGCATCCTTGAAATATATTAAACTTAAATGCCAACTTTGGTTTTTAACCGACTTTTCGTTTTTGAGGTACGTTGTTCAGACACACACACACACACACACACACACACACACACACACACACTCACGCGCGCGCGCTCACAGACACACACACACACACACACATACACACACACTCACGCGCACGCGCTCACAGACACACACACACACACACACACACACGGACACACACACACACACACACACACACTCACGCGCGCGCGCTCACAGACACACACACACACACACACACACACACACACACACGGACACACACACACACACTCACGCGCGCGCGCTCACAGACACACACACACACACACACACACACACGGACACACACACACACACACTCACGCGCGCGCGCTCACGGACCTGTTTCTAGAGCTGCTTTTTTCAGTCGGGGGCCTCAAAGGTATATTTCTGGTGCAATCTGGACATCGATATTTTGGGTCGAATACGTACATTGCTTCCTCCACTTATACATGGTAGAGAAAGTAATAAAAAAGTGAAAGCGAGTTTTAAAATTTCAGACCCTATTAAAACGCCACATATGTTCTCTTATGTCATGTTTCACAATTGGATAAGAAGCCGATATTGATATGACTATACAGAGAGTTCCGTAATGGTCATCTACTGTGTAAAGGTTGATTTGATAGGTTTACTCTTGCTCCAAAACAGTTCTCTGATCACTGAGACAATGTTTAGCTATAAAGACCAAAAGTTCAAAATATTTGTAATATTTCAAGTCGCCTTTAAGAATGATATCTCGAATATCTGAGATCTTCTTGAACATTTACAGGATGACTTCCAGTACACTATAGGATTTATCTGAGTGGTAGAGCGTTGGCACGGAAAGTTGATCGATGATGCGTGTCCCTGCCAAGGCGTTGAAATTCTCAGGGTGGTTCAACTTTCCAAAAAAATATTTCTACCACTTGCCTGCGCAAATTAAAATTTAATTTTATTTAGATTGATGTTTACTAAACCACAACTAATGTAAAGAGTCGGACAAATCGACAGTACTTGCAGAAAGGTTTTTAGTTCAGGAAGCTCCAGGTGCTCAAAAATAAACATTACATTTTCTGCATGACAACTTCAAATGATGTGTAAGTCTGAAAGCATACTTTCGTCTTTCACTAGCAGAAGGGAACTTTGCATACAGCTGCTTCGGTTCCATTTGTTAGGTTTGGGTGCTACAAGCAGCACCTCTTTGTGGCTTCTGCACGAAGCTCTCCGGACATTTTGCTGACATATAACTGGTAGCAGTTCGGAAGGTGGTTCACACAGTGCCCTTACAAATTGTTATCAATCTCTTACTTATACAGACGGTGGATTTACATGAATCGAACTAGCTGGAAAGAGTGGAATCTCGATTTGAAGCCTTACATGTAACAACTGTGAAGCAACTTATTTCACATTCCACATTTGATTTAAATGAGAAGAATAATTCGTTGTAAGTTCATAATTTACATGAAGTGCCCACTAATGTTTGGGCAATGATTTCCCTAAAGATTTGATAAAAATCAGAACAAAAAGGAATAAATGTGCATTTCTTTAGTATAACTTAGTTGTAAGAAAATTGGTCCAGTAACTAAACACATTTGGAGCTTCTGAATGTTTCTAATAAGAAGGGCCCGTATCGCTACGAGTGTTGTTTCATGCGTATTGGGTATTTTGAATCATTTAATTAATTTAATATATACTTTTTGGCGCTTTGCTTCATCTGCAATGAATGAATGAATGAATGAGTGAGTAAATGAATTAATATAGTAGGTCACGCATTGAGGTGTAAAAAACGAATAGCCTATACGACAGGCGTTGTTCATTTCGTGGTGCAGCTACGATCACGAAAAAAAAAAAAGCATCAGGTAGTAAACTTGTTGATTGGTTTGTGGGAAAAGTATTAGAGGTAGAGAGGGAAGGAAAAACAGCTAACAAACAGAAATGAATACATATTAGGCTACCAATTATCAAAATATCTGCATTTAAAACCCTAACCACCTGTATGTGTGAATGTGTTTTAATTCAAGAACGCATGGCTTTGAATTATGAAGAAAGTTCAAAACTAATTGGAAGAAAGCTATATTGAGTAAATATCAAGAGTACTTTAAATTTCTGTTTTCCCTCTAGGTCGATGTTAATGTTCTGTTTGCCTTATATTCTTCTTTATAAACAGCTGTAAGTAGACGAGAAAATCACAATAAATAAAACACGGAGATAATGAATGTAACTACCAGCATACTTTTAACTACCTTCATTTTATAAGTGTATCTTTATTACTTCCCTTTCAGTCTTTGGGGTATTGCTCACACTCCTCTCATAATGAAAAGGGGAATGTTCATTTGATGATTTTGTTATTGCTGTAAAACAACCACATACTTTGCAATAATGTCACTATGACCTTCTACAAGTCAACCCAAACGGCCCAAAACTATGCTCCCCAAGTTGCGCCTTCGCTTAAAGATTTTAATTAAACAGATACATAAATCCTGGCTTAATGATCCTTTCCGCCCCATTTATATGACACTATATCCGCCCAGCAACCAGACATATACTTACACTCTTTACCTCTACATCTTGAAAGTCGTGTCGTTACGCTAAAAGTTCATTTAAAGGTGAGAATTCTGGCTATTACCTGGAGCAACATCTTGAGAAGGCAAGAGGCTTTGTAATTGGGGAGCGTCAACATATTCACCAAAGGCGATAATTCCCCAACAGAAGAGAAGGTTCCAGAACCTTCACTCTAAAGGCAGAGCCCTTCACAGGAGTGCTATGCGATTACATCTATATTCATTTTTATTATTTAACTTGAGTATCTCATTCTGTGTTGCGAGAGTTTGAACAATGTAAGTGGAGTCTTTAATTACATGAGGTTCCAATAAGCTGCATACTTTCACTGAGCATGCATAACGCTAATCTTTTAACTAGATAGATTCAGCGACATAATCTTTCTTGGATTTCGAGAAGGGCAAATGTGTGGTAAATCAAAATAAAGACGCACGAATAAAAGAAACCCTACACCCGCAAAGTGAAAGTTTTATGACATTTTTTAAAGTTGCCCTTCTAGGAGATAAGACCGTTCAGACCGAAACTGACCACGCCATCGTAAACAGCGTGAGTATGTATCTGATTTAAATCAATAGTTGTTCATACACCCTGATTACCAAGATCCTTCGACTACCCTCATAAAATAATGTGTAGTGCTACCCTAAAACAGTTGTATCTCTCGTTGGTCACTAATGTGTGTACATATAAAAGTAATGTTTCCTTTACGTAAACGAAGAGATTGCCTGTTTACAAAATGCTATTTGTATTAGTAGCACGATTTTCTCTACTTAAGAGGATACCAAAGATCAAATATTGCCCAAACAATGACAGTTTTGTTCTTCTGCAGTTTAATACTTATACTATAAATTACTTTTAGAAGTGGCAGTGTATCTACCGTTCTGTACCACATCGCACACATTTTGAAGTAGAATGATAAACTGTAACACATATTTTAGGGGAAATTTTTACAAATAGGTACTACTGTTAAGTATAGTAGCTTCTCTGGACTCAAGCCATGTGGTTTCATTCCTAACAAACATAGTCGAGTTCCTTTTCTCTATTTTTGCTTGGAATAGAGTCCTTTGTGAACTGCATTTCTTGGTATAAGTGGTTTTGTGAGGAACTATTGTATATACTAAAAACTAAACCCCGGCGCGACAGCCCACGAGGGGCGAAGGCCTACCGCCCAGCCACTGCGTCCCCCACCTCTGCCACTACAGGCGTCATTGGTGAGGTGCAGTACTGGAGGGTGGGACGTGGCGCACGCACACAAACGCGCGCGCACTAAAACTTCATAGAAGTAGAAAAGCGTAGATCCTGTGTTCGCTGGAAACAACCTAAAATATAGTAAAATAGTAAAATAGTTCCTTTTGAAAACGAAACATCTCTCAGTATCTTTGCCTCACCTAGGTATCTCTTTAATGTTTGGAGTAAAAGCTGCTATGAAATAGCTATATTTCAGTGAAAGGCCATCTTCGCTAATTTCAACATTATGGCTGCAGTAGTGAAGCTAAATTTAACTTTATTAAACTACGAGCAGCTGAGTGTCTAACAAACCTTTAGTGTGAATTTATTTTCAAATACATTAAAACTGAAATGATCCTTTTTGGTTTATTGACTTGTTACTGCCATGTGAATGTACTAATTCTCGTATATTTTCGTTCCCTGCAAATACCAATAGTAGTCCAAATATACTTATCAGCAAGATAATGAGCAGAAAGAGAAAGAAAAAAGTGGTCCAATAAATTACTGAAAACGATGTCACTTTCGTGTATCGGACATAAAATGTAGGGTATAATCCAATTTAGGTAATTTTTACTTTCTCTACTCCATATACAGTATTTGACATATTCCAGATTTCACCGAAAATACAGTTTTGCAGCCTCCTGCATTCAAAGAAAAGCATGTTTGGAAAAGTGTCACTTGTATGTGTGTGCGTGTGTATGTGAAGAGCATAAGTTAAAATCAGAACGTTGGATAAATACCAAACTTGGTACTTAAGTTCAGTATCTTCCAAAGTCACAATACAAAGACTTATAAGCAAGTACTCCCACCCAAAACGGCCCTTTAAATGGAACATTTTTCAAATGTTTTTATTTTCTTAAAAATAACCTAACGATTTTGATTGAAATAACACAAGTTTAAGATATTTTCATGACAGGCGGATAGTCATATCTCAAGTCACTAAATCATCAAATAATATGTGCGTGCAAATGACTCAAATAAGATATTACGAATAAGAAACTAACAAGAGCCTCTTTTTACAACACGCGACACGCAGGCAAAAGTTTCAACAATGAAACAAAGGAAAGCTGGTTTGAACCTCGACCTTGGTATTTGTAGCCCAAAACCTAATCAACTAGCTAGGCCACCCAGACCGAAATTCATACGGAACCTTATTTTAATATCTATTTTATGCTAATCGAGGGAAACCTTTACATTACACATTTCATTATAGGAACATAGAGTAGACCAAATCGATAGCCAGATGTTAAACTGCAAGTTCCTATATTGGCCACAATATTCCACGGTCTTTCCGTGACGTAGCGAGGAAAAACTGATTAGCGATATCACGTTAAACAATGCCAAAAATCTTGACATTTTCAAACCAATAATGACTAATGCCTCAGAAAAAAGAAGTTATTGAAAACGACACCGTGTATTTCAAATATGTCCATAATTTTGTTATAGTACATTTAGTCTATCACTTAAACTTAATACTTTTGTATGTATAATTATCCAAAGTTCTTTCCGAATGACGAAGACTTCACAGACTGTTCCGAGAAAATGATACCTATTTTCTTTGCCATGCAAGTGTATTAAGTACATGGTGTTTTAATTAAAATCGCTTGTCATTTTAGAAAAATCCAACATTTTTAAACAATTTTCCTTATAAACGTTAATTTGGGGTGGGGGATTTTCTTGAAAATCGTTGTATAGCATCTTTGGAAGATACCGAGTTCAAACATCAACTTTGGCATTTATGGACCCTTCGTTGTTTAGTTATGCTGCTCTCGCACCACACGCGAGCGCACGCGCGCACGCGCACACACACACATACACACACATACACATCACACTTAATAACCGACCTTTTCCTAAATAGGCTTTTCTTATCCACTGGTTTTCGAAACAGGTGTTCCCGCGCATATTTCGATGTCGAATTTGTTAGTGGAATACTTTAATTTTTCTACCCATTAAGTATGCTGTGGAGAAATTAAAAAGAGAAAAAATAAAAATAAATATTTTCACAAATTGTGGAAATGCTAAATGAAGTGGACCTACTCAAACTTACTTTCCCTAAAAACCGATATCATCATTTTTCCATATCGAATGATGAAAATTATACGTTACCATCAAAGAACGAAGTGCTTAAATACGACCAATACCATTGATTGTAATTTGAAGTTGACAATGTTTTGCTATAGCCTATTAGCTTGAAGATAATAATGGGTATGATCAGTGATGCTCAGCCTAATGCGAAAGAGGGAGGGGTAAGTTTACCTCCACCTACTTTTTGCCAAGCTATATTGCAATGATAGGACTTGTAAAGAAACCTATGTAATACTTGGTTACCTGAAAGACTGAAGAGGAAATTCTTTATGCACACAACGAAGGAGGTATGGTAGAGTGACAAGATGACGTCATTAGCACATAATTGTGACTAACGAAAAAGAGACGCTGCGGCGCAAACTACAGTGATGTAATTCTCCTAGTCTGGTCATGGCCCAATGAAGTAAAACCACAATCGCCTAATACATCCATATTGTAAACAACCAAAAAATTGCTTGTTAAATTTATACAAAAGATGCAGTTTTACCATTATAGTACACGACATTGGCCATATATCAGACTACCATTACTACGTGATTCCGATTCGCGCCGCAGGATGTCTCTTTCGTTAACCACGCACATAATAGACAAGGTCGGGCATCGCTGATATGAAGACTATAGTTGTGGTGGCATTATGCAGCGTTTCATCTAACTTCCTACTTTCGGTATAACAGTCATACAAAATATACCTTGTAATTTGCATGGAGGAAATAATTGAAAGCGTTTAGTTTTAATCTTTAGGAATAAGAACATTCCTTTATGTTATATTCTGATTCTCTGCGCAGACTCTGTTGTTTACTGGGTTCCTCTTCAAGCTGTCTCAGTAATGGCACATATAACGTTAAAGGATACGTTATGGTATGAAGCTTATCTTAGGGCGTTTTAACCGAAGCGTCATGGAATTTAAGTGACGTTATTAGTCCCACTACTCATGGCAAAAGATACACACCGTATCTTGAATTTCGAACACCAAAAGTAATTTTTCTGTGAATTTCCGTGATATTTTTCAGGTTACAATGCGGATCCTTTACTTCCGTTAGCAAGAACCTATTTTCACAAGCAAATAATATGACACTATGGGAATGTTATGTTGTCTGGGTTCTGAAAATAATTAGATTTCCCTTTCCGAGACCTCCATCTCGTTTTCAATAGTTCTGTGATTAAAAGCTAAACACAGTGCTGAGAATTCTCGCTTTAGCAAGGAAGTCAAAAGAATAAAAAGTGCAGCTGCTCTGGAAATACTGCAGGAAACTGGGACGTAACCTCCGATGACGGGTAAATAATCCTAGTCGCGGAATTCCATTTGTCTCATTTTGACAGGCAAGAGTCTACCTTGTGAACGATCGCCTTCAGTACCAAGGGTGAACTTCTCTACATTTGGTAGTAAGAAAAACCTGAATCAGAGACTCAGAGATAGCAAAGGAGAAAAGAAGCGAAATCTAGATTGATTACCAACGGGACAAAATAACTTCCCAGGACAGTGCCAGTAAATTTATTAGCTTTTTTATTTACTCGTCTCAGTTCTGATATCATGCTGCCAGATCGTTTCTATTTCGTTTTTTGTGAATCTACATCACATTCGTGTCATATCGCACGCCGTCACAGATCCTTTTTCTTTCCCTTAAGAAAAATATAGGAAAAATCAAACTTTGTCACCAGTTTCACATACAAGTACAGAAAAACTTCAATCGTTCATCTAATGTATCGGAACTTCAGAAGTCAATGACTAAGATTAGTAAAGAACTGAAATCGTTACAATCAGCGGATTTATTACCGATAGTTACATATCTGTCTGATACAGAACTTTCTATTGTTTCTTCACATTGCGTTAGACACAATTACCTTTTCCATCACAGAACTTTAACGAGAGTAAAATTACTCTATACCATCAATCGATCTGGGCCGCGTTCGATCCCAAGGTCGCGGGTTCAAACCTGGCCCAGACCGAGTGTACTTAAAAACGACCGTTCCATGTCAGTAGATTTATTGGCATGTAAAAGAACTCCTGCGGGACGAAACTCCGGCACATTGGCGACACTGATGTGATCCTGGCAATTAACAGCGTCGTTAAACAACAAAACATTTGAGAGGCAGAAGTGGAACTGAAAAATTCAATGCCCACACACGGCTTGTGTGTTTATAAGTACCAAGTGTAGGTTTGTTGGCATAAATAAATAATGAAATATTTTTTATCAAAATTACATGTAGCAACTTCCGACTCCATTATTCTAAAAGCCACCTAATATAACTTGTTACCGGGATTATAGTAGCATAACGTACACTGGTTAAATGCAATTAATAAAAACGGTGATATTTTATATTACCATAAAAGTTTTACTACACAGTATATTTTAGTGTTTTCTTTGATTTATATAATGCTAGGAATAGCTGTTAGTAATTTTGATCCTTTACGCTTGCTAGTTTCAGATTCAGTTGGCAGTTGTAAGAAAATATCCATAAAATGTAGAAAGGCATTTTTCGAAAAGGTGTGACACATTAATTTAGAAAACAGAACAGTCATATCGGCGTACTTTATAATACTTAACAACATTAGCACAAAAACATGTAGGTGATATCAAGTAATAATAATAATAATAATAATAATAATAATAATAATAATAATAATAATAATAATAATAATAATAATAATAATAATAATAATAATAATAATAATAATAATAATAATAATAATAATAATAATAATAATAATAATAATAATAATAATAATAATAATAATAATAATAATAATAATAATAATAATAATAATAATAATAATAATAATAATAATAATAATAATAATAATAATAATAATAATAATAATAATAATAATAATAATAATAATAATAATAATAATAATAATAATAATAATAATAATAATAATAATAATAATAATAATAATAATAATAATAATAATAATAATAATAATAATAATAATAAATAATAAATAATAACAACAGTGGCAGTAGTAGAAATTATATGCAGCATACTTACAGGTGGAAGTGAAATGATCCGCCAGACTTAACAGAAAATTTCTCATGTTGTGGATAATAAGAAAGTCTAATACCAAAATGTTGAAAAGTTTATAGTTTTCTAGAAAAAAATATTTTTATCAAAAAAATTTATCATCACCTAGCTGAATTATTATTGATTGAAGGTTCTTCACTTATGGCTGTATTAATAGAAAATTGAATACACAACAACTTTTTCCTTTCGCCTATTTCAATAGATTCAACGGTTTTTTGTGTAAATTAAATGTAAAATAACCCACAATTAATTGCCTTTTTTGTTGCAGGCCTTCAAGGTCTCATCCCTATCCATACCATACTGCTTCGTCATGAGTCCACAAAGGGAGCAGTGCAGGGCAACTGTACCCTCGTCTCTGTGAGGCACAGATGGCATTACGGTGCCATCCAGTCTATCTGATTACATTATCTGTGGGTAACAGCATTCACTATTCCCTTCTATTTTTCACTTATAGTATTGTTTTAGATTTAAGGTGAAACTTTGGATTTGGATATTAAATATCCAATCCAATACTTAACTTGGTGACTGGGTGACTGTGGGAAACCACGGAAAAAAGGTCAGATGGGTCATACTACCGCAGAGCCATCACGCTCGGTGTATACTTCATGCTGTTATCTCACAAACGTACGTTTTACATCTACTTCAATGCCACCACTGCTCCATTCAGTAATATTAATATTTTGTTGTTAAACGACGCTGTTAATTGCTAGGATCACATTAGCGTTACCAGTGTGCCGCAATTTAATCCCGTAGGATTTCTTTCACATGTCAGTAAATCTACTGACATGGAGCTGTCGTTTTTAAGCACACTTAAAACCATCGGTCTGGGCCGGATTTGAACCTGCGACCTTGGGATCAGTAACCAACTGAGCCACCCAGACCGACTCTCCATTCAGTGGTGACTATATGTTGTATTGTACCTCTTTTGCCTCTTTCATACAGTAGGTGAAAAATTATTTTCTGCCCAATGGCAGGCAGAGTGTCATATCTGTTAAGGTAGTGTTACTGGGTGCATGCACTTTGCAAATTAAGTTGTTCCTATACTTTGTATAAGCCCCCCTTCATCTTGTCTCCTCTCGATGCGGAATGCTTCCAGATGTGCTTGCTGGGGTTGGGATGGGAGCGTGTGTGTTGGGAGGGTTAGAACTGGAAGGGGTAGAGGATTTTCCACGACAGTAATTCTAAAACCTTTTGGAATGATATTATGAAAGTTCGGAACGCGCGCTTTCTGCTTGCCTCCCATCCTCAACGGAAGTCTAAGACGATATCCGATTTCACAGTTTCGCGAACTAAAACTCATTCCCTGTCGCTCCAGGAGTCCATGTATAATAAGACTGGCGTAACCACGAGTGGATCGGAGACCCACAATTTTTTAATAAATATAAAACTTTCTACTGCCCCCATTTTTACCCTCCCACTTTGACTACGTGATATTTCTTTATAATGAATTGCGCTTTTTATTGCTTGACATTTGCTCTCGCATGCAATAAGGAATTTCAATTTAATTTTCAAAATTAAAAATGGAGAAAAGAAACATGAAAACAATAATATTCTGACGGTGAGAAGAACATATACAGATTTAGAGCAGGCACACCCCAACCTGGAAATGCTTATTTAACATAACACAGAAATTTTTAGACAGTTATTTGTTAATTTCAAGAAACGGACAGAATAAACTGACTGCTGAATTATTACATTTTCTAAAGGGAGAAAAGGAAGGAACAAGCGTTGGTGGGGTCCATTTAGCAATACTGAATAAACTTACTGCGTTGATTTTTATGTGAAATAATACTGATAACTGCGCAGTAGAACTCCTATCTTTTGCAATGTAATATAGTAGTCATCAGCTCTATTTTATAAAATAAACTTTTGCGAAGCACTTTCAGGAAAACTGTTAATGTAGATGGGGAAAATTTGCTTAGCTTTGAGTCATTACAAACTGTCTATAAAATAGTATTTATGTTTCATGTTTTTTACTTGTGAAGTCACGAACACAAAGAAAGATATTAAGCAGGGATAAACAAACCTGTATCAGCCAGGACCATCCTCTCTCGCTGAATTTTCTTTCCAGGTTGTTATCATTCTCCATATCTGGGGAGGTATGCTAAAAAGTTCCTTTGCCACTC
The DNA here is from genome assembly GCA_030765045.1 of Tenodera sinensis. Lineage (NCBI taxonomy): Eukaryota > Metazoa > Arthropoda > Insecta > Mantodea > Mantidae > Tenodera > Tenodera sinensis. Next base: position 225,033,611 of record CM060964.1, on the reverse strand, counting down.
GTATCACCAGTGTCTATCGCTGCGTGTAGTTACAAAGGGCGCTGAACACTACTAAAAAACACGCATTTCTGTTGAACTCTCTTATTTGAATTTCAGCTCAATGATTTTCCTTCCTCACAGAAGAAAGATGAAGAAGGTAGAAAATATTTCAATGTCTCGATACTTTTGGGTATTGCTTTAATCTTTTCAATTAATAGTAGATAACTAACAAATTCTTTTCTTGAAAATTGGATACCCATATCGAAATCTCACATCTTGGTTTTATTAATATCTTATACAAGCAATTCAACAGTTCAATAAATAATTTAGAATCGCATTTCCTTGTTATTTGCGCAGTTTTGTAATGCAATAAGATCTCAGTGGTGTAATTAGTCTGGAACGCACTTTTGCTATTGTAAAATGTACTTTTTATTGTTCATTGCTCCCTAAAATCATGTTCAAATTTAATGCTCCAAATGGAAGTTGAAATTGTCCTCTCAATTCGTAACACTCTTGTAATTCCCACATGACTTTATAGTCAACCAACTATAGGTGGTCCGTCTGGGTGGCTCAGTTGGTTCCCAAGGTCAGGTGTTCAAATCCGGCCCAGACCGATGGCTTTTAATTGTGTTTAAAAAGGACAGTCCTATGTCACTAGATTTACTGGTTTGTAAAAGGACTCCTGCGGGACGAAATTCCGGCTCACAGGTGGCGCTGATATGATCCTAGCAATTAACAGCGCGAACAAACAAAATAATTTAATTTATAGTTAAATAAAATATTAATACCACATAAAACAACGTAATAAACAACTAAATATAAGGTACCAGTATATATTATAGTGAGCAACCAAAATAAATATGAAATATATATGTAACTGAAATTAAGTCGGTAACGATAACGAGGTAACAAATTTTAAGGTAAGACCTTCTGCAAGAAACAGTGAATAGAAAGTTCTTTTCAGCTCCTTTCTGGGTGCAAACAACATAAATTCACCCGACGTCTTTTCAGACCAACTAGTAAGTGTAAACAACAATAGCTTCCCAGAGTATGTCAGGAGAAAATCGTACCTACATGCACACTTATTAAATAGTTAATGTGGTAATATTCCTCTGACAGACAGACAGACAGACAGACAGACAGACAGACAGACACACACACACACACACACACACACACACACACACACACACACACACACACACACACACGTATGTGCATACGTACATACATACTCTGGCACACATGCGCGCGCACCCACACGCACACGCGCTCACACCGTTCTTTTCTTTTATCTTGGCCTATCACTGAGCGAGTTGGTTCCGCGATAACGCGTGAGGCTTCGCATTCCGTACGTCCAAGTCTGACCTAGGATTTTTCGTGTTTTTCCTTGGTCACTAGGCATATGCTAGGGTAGTTTCTCATCCACCACGATTTCCTTTCACTTATTTCCCTTTAAGTCCATCTTCCCACCAAGATAATCCGAGAAACAAGGAAGTGGATGCTACTGCACAGGAAACAACATGTTTACCTGTAGAGGATCCAGCCATTACAACTCCATATGTTTCAATTACACACTTGAAGAGACAGATACACAAACAATGGAATAGTAATTGGGTAGATAACCCAGCAGTAAGCTACATAATGCACGACTGACCTCATCCACAGTTAAAACCCTTCAGCGTAAATACAAAATTGCGATACTCAGCCTCGAATCGATCATACTAGAATTACACACTCCTACCTGTTGAACAAAAGTCCTCCGACCGTCTGTGAGAAGTATCAAACAACGCTTACAGTAGAACACCTCTAATGTCCCGTACTCGAACAGCAGCGCAGACAATTCGGTACTCTAAAAACTCTTCATGCACCACTCAATGACGAAATTTTACCTGAGATACTCGTTTGGAGATCCTCCTATTCCTCCAAAAGTCTGCGGGCGCCCAAGGGCAAATACGTGCCTGAAGAGCATTATTCAGAAGGGGAAAACTCGAATGAATATCAACGTTCATACTTGAGCAAGACGTCCTTTAAACATAGTAAGCGAAGATTCTCAAGACGATTCTTGGGTAGAATGGTTCAGTGTTTGCTGGACACATGGTCCCTGTTCCGGATTCACCTTTAGCATATTTTGCTTGAGTAACCTGCTGCCAAATGGCCTTAGTTCTCTAAAACTGTGGCTTCTAGTTTACGAGTATTGTACTGATTTAATTGGACTAGCGTAATCCTGTGATTTAGGATATTTGGTTGCATACATGTAACAACGTAGGCGTCTTTTGGTATCATCCATGGGTTTTTGCACTCACTTTGTTCTGGTAGTGTATATCTAAGAGGTGTTTACAGAGGGAAACCACAGGAGAAAAAATTCAGATTGGCCGAAACACGGGAATTGAGTGAATGAAAGACAAAGGGCTACAACCCGAGCTGTCACGCTCAATGAGCTATTTTCATTCAGCATAACTCCTTTAATTCTCAGTATGTTCAGCCGACATCAGCGGCATCATGAGCTAAATGTTCCCTTTGCATCTTCACCTAACATTTCACGTCTGCATTCCTTTACCTTGGTGTTTAGGAATAATGTTCCAGATCTTATAGCAGTGCCTGGCACATCTGGAAAACGTTCCGTTACAAATGGCACGAAGAGGAGACAGCATGCTGCACAGCTGTGAAGTGATCAAAATCTTGGCTCTTGAGCTGAAAATAAATGGAATGTGAAATCGCATTTGGCAGCTTGTGGAAAAGAAAGCAAAATTCCCCAGTGATCCCTTCGGTTTAAGTGAGGTATCGAGTTTGAAATATTGATGGCAGTAACATTTCCACGTATGAGTTGCAATGGAGGTGCCCTGCTCCACTGGGAAAAATAATTGATTAGGGGGACGTTTGCAGAAAACGTTTGTGGTTTCCATTATACCAAGACGACGTCATTACACTAGTTAAAGCTGGCGCGTGGTGTCAATATTTCTCCCCACGAAACTATCAGAGAAGGGGCCATCAATATGAGTTTCAAATCTCAACGTACGCCTTAGCTTATGTGACAAAAGACATACATTTCTTTCTGCACATAACCTCTATTTCTTCCTTTTCCTTTTATCAAAGGGTTACATTTAGATATTTCCGGCCCAGCATTTCCCCGGGAAAGCTCCGTAACAGGTACTGCATCAAAATATTTGCATTCAAAGTTAATAGTTGTGACACTAATCGTAATGATTATGAAGATAATAGTAATAACTTCAAAATTTAATAACAATAAGTAACAACACTGGCACAAAATTGGCAGACCTAAGTGTTTTTCATAGATATTTTTTATGCTATCCAATTTAGTATGTTACCGTAAGATTCATGCTTTTCTTTACTCATTTTTGTTTTACACAACACATTCATATGTTCTTCTCTACTCACTCCTCAACGCACAATTTATATAACTTTCTATATTATTAGAATACAAATGCAACTATTATATACACACAGTTTTCTGTAATAGTTTATCTTTTACATAATACATTCCAATGTCCTTCTTTACTCGCTCATGAACAGAATATACATTAGCTAATCCGAATTAATTGGGGGGTGGAGTCTACTTGGATTCGAAAATGTTTGGATTATCCGAAAAACGAAAAAAGGTGTATAAATTCAGCTACAGAAATATCAGCTACAAGGTACATAACGTAGCGTGGTGATGTGAGGAAGTGACAACTTTGCGATTACCACGCACAACATAACAACAATGTATTCTTCTGGTTGTGGACATAACGATCACATACGATAGTGGCGGTAGTTCAGTTATTTCGCTATTGTTAGCGGTTATTCTACAGTAAACTAAGGTGCAGGCGCATTGTCTATAGCAAACTTCAGCAAAGCATTTTGTGCAATAAACATTTCGTTCGAATATTTGTAGTTTCAATATGAGTTTGTAAGCTCCATAGCAAAAATGCTTTTACTACATTACCAATAAGCTTTTTATTCTTTGTTTAAATTATGAATTTTGTGTTCGGATTATCCGGAATTTCGAATTTGCGGGGCTCAAATTAGCGGGGTTCTAGTGTGTATATATATAAATGGATGTTGGTATTGTTAAGTACATAAACTCCCACACTGATTGATCGATCAATGGCACATAAGTATTTTTACATTAAAGTTTTAATGGTATTCATTTTACTGCGCAACGTATTACATTCATATGGTTTTCTCTACTCAATTTTCTTTTACACTTCCCTCTTGCACAAACAATTCATACAATTTTCAATATGATTGAAATACAAATGCTACGTATTATATTGACGCGGTTTTCTCAACTCACTGTTACGTAACACATTCACAAGTCCTTCGCTACTCGCTCTTCGACATGCAATCTGTATATATAAAAATCTGAGGTGTTGCACTCACATGACTATCTCTACTCTTGTACTAACCATTCTTACAAACTCCTACTCCTATACCTTCTTCGTGTTAGTTGAGATAAACATTTGCACAGATTATTTTTTGCTTATTTCCTTGTAGGTGCAAGGGGAATATTAGAATACAGTAGGCTTTGAGCGATAGTCAAATATTTTAAAGCTTTGAGATTCCGTTCTCTTTGCACACCTAAACATATAAAAAATGAACGATGTTCCATTTCACGAAAGTTTTAAGTTTTTCGAAACTGACAGAAATAACAAGGAATACCTCCGTAGTGGTTCACTAAAAATGTATTGAGACATAAATTGTGTGCTTTAGCGAGGTCTACATTTTTGTAAAGTAAGATTTTGTCTATCTCTTACGGTTTACGAGTTATTCAAAAGTCACCCAGAGTAAACAGGACTACATAGGGTATAGCCAGAAAATTCAAACTATACGTTTCATTTACCATACAAATATCTTAAACATATGACATTTTAATCAAAATCGTTAGAGCCATTTTCAAGAAAGTCAAAATTTTCAGAAAAATGATCCACGTAAAGGAAAGGGTAGTTTAGGGTGGGACTATTTTCTTCAGAATCTTCGTGTCGCATCCTTGAAAGACACAAAACTTAAATACCAACTTTTGTTTTTAAACGACTTTTCGTTTCTGAGTTATACAGACTGATGGACACACACACACGCGCGCGCGCGGATCTTTTTCTAAAAATGCTTCTTTGGATTCAGGGGCTTCAAAACACATACTTCCGGTGAAATCTCGACATCGAATTTTTGGGTGGAATACAATACTTCCTCTACTTACCAGAAAGTAAAAATGAATGTATACTGAAAGTCCCAAAAAATACCAGAAACGCTTAGTATGTTGGTGCGGGATAGCAAACTAATTGGTTTTCGAACAGGAACTCCGGTCCGGAAATGTACGGTGCGGGAGCTGGGGAGCGTTCAAGTGTGAGAATGAACGGTTGTGACAATTTGTTAACATTCGTTTTGGTATCTTAATACGGAAGGTGTGCAACCCTTTTGCAATTTGTATACTGGGATGAACGACCTGAGTATAATAACGTTCCTGAGCATGCGCTAAATTCCTCCATAGAGTCCTTGGTGCACATACTACTGCGTTACTTGTGTAGTTTCCAGCACAGCAGTGCGACACGTACCAGTACACAGCTGCTGAAATGGTCGACTTGAGCTCCAGCACACTTTGATGTAAGTTTGCTGAATCACCTCAACATCGCATATTCAAATCAATCGATTGGTAGGGGTGGACCAGTTCCATGGCCAGCACGGTTGCCAGATCTGACACCTCTTGACTTTTTCTGTAAGGTTGTATGAAGAGTATGGTGTATGGCACTCACATAATGTTAGCGGAAAACCTTATGGTTCCAGCAAAAAGATGGATTCAACAATTAATAAACGAGGCGCAACAGGCCTAAAGCCTATAGCTTGAAGTAGAACCTTATGGTTCGAGTCCACGGAGCGATTGAAAATCTTCAAGGTCAACCGCACGTATTGGGTCATGAGCATGAGGCTCACCACCGCCGATATAGGCTCTGTAATGACGTAGAAGGTACGCATTTCGAAGCCCGTTTGTAATATAGACAGCTCAATGTTGGGTTGTTGTTGTTGTTATTATTATTATTATTATTATTATTATTATTATTATTATTATTATTATTATTATTATTATTATTATTATTATTATTATTATTATTATTATTATTATTATTATTATTATTATTATTATTATTATTATTATCATTATCATTATCATTATCATTATCATTATCATTATCATTATCATTATCATTATCATTATCATTATCATTATCATTATCATTATCATTATCATTATCATTATCATTATCATTATCATTATCATTATCATTATCATTATCATTATCATTATCATTATCATTATCATTATCATTATCATTATCATTATCATTATCATTATCATTATCATTATCATTATCATTATCATTATCATTATCATTATCATTATCATTATCATTATCATTATCATTATCATTATCATTATCATTATCATTATCATTATCATTATTATTATTATTATTATTATTATTATTATTATTATTATTTGTGGGTTTAAGGGCGCTCAACTTCTGGGTCATTAGCCCTTTCTAAAATTCAATGCAATAGCCAGATATAAACTTGAATCAAAAATAAAATACTAGTATCAAAGAAAAAATACACATACACGTAAAAACAGCGGCAATGGCCGGATATAAAACAATGTATTAAATAGGTCAAAAGGCATAAACAAATATCTAAATATCAATGTTGAGTTTGTTGACGGAATATGAATATACACCCATCTCAAACTTCGATGCTCACCAGCGTCCAAAATGTGTATTTCCGGACAGGGCTTTCTATTTGAAAACCAATCAGTTTGCTATCCCACACAACATACTAAGCGTTGTGGGTGTTTCTTTTTTTTTTTTTTTAAGTGGGGGGACAACCTGTATTAACCACTAAACTCCAAAACCACTTGACCGGTCACTGAGAAATTCGGCACTTATATGTATTTTTTCACGGAGATGGTTTCTATGCATTCCATTTAATATGTAGCGCATTAGCATACTTTCACATGGTTTTCTCTACATACTCTGTTTTCTAGTATGTAACACATTCATATATCCTTCTCTACTCGCCCTTCAGTGTACAATTTTCTATATGCTTAAAATATGAATTCAAAGTATTACATTCAGATGATTGTCTCTACTCACTTTTCTCTAACGTAACAATTCACGTGTTCTTCTTTACTCGCTCATCAACATAGAATTCATAGAATCTGTCTGTCTGCCTGCCTGCCTGTCTGTCTGTCTGTCTGTCTGTCTGTCTGTCTGTCTGTCTGCCTGCCTGCCTGTCTGTCTGTCTGTCTGTCTGTCTGTCTGTCTGTCCATATAAATGACTGTTGGCACATAAACTCCAATACCGGTTGTTCGTTCACCATGAAAATTAGCGCATCTAAGTGTCTTTTGATGGAGGTTTTACGGTATCCATATTACTTTTATTATTATGGAACGTATTATATCCACATGGTTTTCCCTACCCACTTTTCCTTTGCATAACACATTCACATGTCCCTTTCTACTCTCTCTTCTACAAGGAATTGATACCGTTTGCTATATATTTCAAATAGAAATGCGAGGTACTACATTCACGCTGGTTTGTCTACTCACTTTTCTTTTATGCAGCACAATCACACTTTCTTCTCTACTCCCTCTTCTATAGACAATTCATACAATATCCTGTATGACTTGAATAGAAATGCAACGTATTACATTCACACGCCTTTCTCTACCCGCTTTTCTTCCTGTAGCATCTGTGATTGTTTAAGAGTGCGTTTGCATACTGTTTTTAGTTATTTCGTTTAGTTTTTGTACTTTATAGTATCCTAAGATTTTAACTCTTTGTTTAAGAACATTAAGTACTACTTTTTTAAAAATGTCTCCAAACAGGGACTATTGGCCAAGTGCAACCTAAGTCTACAAAGTGTAGGGATAAATGGTTAAACCACGGGCAACGCCGGGTATTTCCGCTAGTAAATAAATGCTTGTTTTAATGCCAATAATAATAAAAGTAATTAGAAAATACTCTTTGATATTAACGCTAACAGCAGAGTAGAACTTGTGTAAATCATTAATTCATTAGGAGAATGCGGACTAACTTAAGGAAGAAAAAGAGACGCAGGCCCAAAACGGTTGATAGCCACTGACCTAGTATTTAATAGTTACAATGTCATACAAATATATTTAATATATGATATTTTCAACAAAATGATTGGGGCCATATTTCAGGAAATCAGAAAACTCGAAAATTGTTCCATGTAAAGGGTAGAGGTATTTCCTTGAAGATATTCGTGTCACACCCTTGAAAGGCAGCGAACACACACACGCGCACACACACAAACACACACACACAAGGACGTTTCTCTAAAACTGCTATTTTTCTTGAGGACCCTCAAAACACGTATATTCAATGAAATCTCAGTACTGAATTTTTGGCTGGAAAGCCATTCCTTCTCTACCTGGTATGTATATAGTAGAGAAAGTAAAAATGTATTACTTTCTCTTTAAGGACTTTGGTGTTTTTACTGGCTTTAATCTTATAGGCAATCTTATACACACGAATATGCATTTGTACATATTAAAAACGGATTAACTCTGGCGTTAATTTTCTCCCTTTATGGTAATACTGTATTTCCATAGAAATTATTGAAAAAGTTATTGTTAAAATTTGCAGTAACAAAATCTGTACGTGTATGGAGTAAGAAGTTAAAGTAAATGGCAATTTCCTTAAATTAAAGTGAGTTGTGCTGTGAGGTGATCAACTGTAGAAGAAGGAAATACGTTTATTTTTGCTCACCAGGTACTCCAACACTAATGGAATGAAAATATGTTGGAGCCAGCAGTTTTGAAACATCCGCAATAAGGAATTTAAATCATTTCTGCCTTTATTTTACCGTTTCATACGAAGAAAGATAAACAAAGTAAGCAAAGATATACCTATAACAGCTGAACTTTGGAAAAGATCACGCAAGATAGGAAAAATGCTATACTTTCCTCTGTTTTCTTATAGTGTGTATTAATTACACGCAATCAATCATCTATTTAGAATACATTTTTGGTCAAAAATGTTTTAGAATAGAGACATAGAGCGGTTAATTTTTCAAGTTCCTAAAATTATTTATTTCGTGTTACATTTAAACTTTTTTTTCTGTAATAATAATGATTAATTCCATTGCAGATCAGGAATTTAAAAGCTATGTAACAGAGTGAAGGAACACTTAAGTATAAAACTGAGGCTAGATGTTGCTTTTGAGGGAATTACTAATCGCAGAGTTGAAATTAAATAGTTCGGTGTACTTGTATTCCCCCAAATATTGAAATCTATTCAAAATCTACCACTTTAACACTGTTTCCAAAATATCCTAATTAATTCTACTAGTTCTACCGTATTGGTTCCCACTACAAACCAATGCTCCTGTATTTTACGATGTTTAAGCATAATGAAATTAAATAATGAGCATAAACAAATGCTTTGTTGCTTTATGTAATGTATCAATGGGTGTATAGCAGGAGTTGGGCTTCAGCGAAACTCAATCTCATTATATCTCAGCAGTATATTACATTTAGCAAAGGCATAGTGATAGAAAAGAGACTACGATATTCTAGGTGACACGAAGCTTTCACAACCACATGGGGATGAATAAAAGGCCTGGAGAGATGATGATGGATTGCTTCTTCCGGCAGGGAACCTTATAATCATCAGCAGCAGCATCATTGCCACCTTCGGACAATAGAGCTTGATGGCTTCCCATTGTATCGCGCTGAAGTGGTGGATAACGGAAGCCGATCTGGGATCACTCTCCCTTTACACAGGGGCAGAGATCAAGCAGCGTGCCCGTTGGCGGATCCTATCCTCTGCCAAGTGCCACGTTCAACTATTCTCAATGTCACCATTCATCACAAGCTATGGCTCTTTTAATCAACCCCATACCCTCCTCTGTACTCGGTTCAGCCCACAACGGTGATTGGTCAATGTCGTGCATTGCTTCTTCTTAATTAAGGAAACGTATTAATTGCGTTGGCAACCTCACTACACCGTACCATAATAACTCTAAACTCTAAACCACCTAATTGTACCATTTAACAATTGAACATGCATTTTATGAATGCGCACAAAAACTTTCCCTTCAGTTTTAAATTTAAACAATAGGGAAAAGAGAATGTTATTTATTTTCTTGAACTTTTAGACAATAATCAAGAACAACGTTTAATTGTGAAAAAATTATAACATCAGTTAAAAGCTCAGTTTTCATTTTTGCTTTGTTCGCTGATGACATGTTTGTCTCGGAGAATATCAAGATGACCTTTTAAAGCATATTTTTTCAGTTGCTAATAAAATCAAAATCATCAGCAGGTATAAAGAAAAGAAACAACTCTTATATCTAGTTACACGGCTTTCCTAAACCCTGCTCGTTTTGTTCATAATTTCCGCTAGTTCGATACAAAAATGCACATTGTTGCTAAACATCAACCCTTTCGCTCTAAATTGAGTACACACTGTGTATAGATTCAACACCAACAACTACTGGTATGCTGGGCGGGGTGATAAACTACTCATTCTTACTCTCTCTACTACGAAAAATTCAATGTCGAGATTTCGCCGGAAATATGTTTTGGGGCCCTAAAAAGCATTTGTAGAAAAAGTTCACGTATGTGTGTGTGTGTGTGTGTGTGTGTGTGTGTGTGTGTGTGTGTGTGTGCGAGCGCGCGCGCACATAACTCAAAAACAATAAATCGGTTAATACAATATTGATATTAAGTTCAGCATACGTCATCATTCACATCGACACGATGTCATCAAGAAGCTCTCAACACCGTAAGATACTCTTAATATGGTAAACTTATCCAACAATTTTTTTTCTCAAAAACGGCTCTAAATATTTTTATTACAATATCATATTGTCTAGAATATTTTCATGGAATGAAATATATTAACATTGGTTAAGATCTTTATGGAGAAAGCTTGCCCTATACTAGACGCTCCTTGCATGATGTGGTTGCCAGGCACTAGAAAAGCAATAGAAATAGAGTTTAGCAGGCTAGTTCTTGAGAAAGTTAATGGTAAAGAGAGTTGAATAAGTGTATTGTGTTAAATTGCTGTATGTGAGGCCATTCCTAACTGTACAAGCTCGTAAAATAAAATAATTAAAAAGCTTAAAAGATTACAATATGTTCAATTTTCTGGGAATAGCCTTTGAAATCCTCTTCTTTATGAATGACGTTTGAATAATTAGCAAACCGTAAAAGAGATCAACAGAGAGAAAATCGTGCTACATAAAGAATGTAGATCTTATAAGCACACAATTTATACCAAATACGTTTTTGTGGAGTTAATCTCTTCCAATATACACTTTGTTATTGGTTTGGATTTTCAAACACATAACTTTTCTCAGTTGGGAAGTCATACGTCTTTCTTTCTTTCTTTGCTCTTCTTTCTTCTCCTGATCGTGCAAAGAGAATGAAATTTCAGAATCATCTCACAGTGAGATGCATCTCTTAAAACATTGTACTATCTCTTAGGCTTACTATGTTCCCCTATTCCCATTGTACCTACAAGAAAATATGAAATAAAACAGGTTCTACAAACGGTTTCCTCGGTTAATATGAACTATATAGAAGAATAAGCTTTTCTTAGCATAGCTTGTTGATGAATTAGTAGAGAAAGTCATTTGTATGTAACACCAGATTTTTGAAGAGGGGACATATCCGGAAATTCATGGTTTTTCAAGTTCATCGGGTTGTTGTTGGTGCTCTAATGCTCTGTTGTGCAACACACTAACCGTCAGCCTAAGGTGGACCGACATGTTGCGCATGCGCTACATTCCTTCATAGTACATATTTCCTATCCAAATTGGCTGGGTAGTAACAGTGTGAAAAAAATGACAAAATCAGTTCAGTTACCTTTCTATCCCTTTATTTTCCTTCTAAACTTTTGGAGAAAAACACAGTTCTCTTCTACTAACGATAACACACTCCACATTCTTTCGTGATATTACAACTCACAGTTGTTTGTAGCCTCGACGTACACTGTCTTTCTTCATTTTCCCTGTCTCTCATATAGTAACTCCGACGATACAATCACTCGACTCTCGTTAAAATCTTCTTCACTTGACGCGGCCTATCTTTTAGGTCGACTGTAGCACACACACACACACACACACACACACACACACACACACACACACACACACACACACACACACACACACACACACACACAAACAGGTGTCTCGCACTCACTGACATACTAACCAACTCATGCCTGTAACCGTAACTCCTGCACTGCTGTTTCCTAGCCACCTTATGTAGCGAGGATAACGTCACACGGACCTTTCTCGATTTCCACAAACACGTCGGCGATGACGTAGCCAGATCTTTCTCGAAGGTTCCGGAAACCTTTTGTGTTGCCGCTTAGTCACGTGTTCGGTCGCGTGAGTGGTGAGGGGAAGCTTGACCTTGCGCCTTTGTTTGATCGCCGGCCTGGTATGTGGTGTGAAGTACCTTAGCCCCGAAAGTCTTTTTTTGTGCGCCGTGCCTGGCGTCACAATAGTATATACCTTTGTCTTTACCTCTATACACCACGGATACGGTTTGCGCAATGGAGTTTCAGAGCTATTCACTCCAGTCCCAATTCTCAACTTCGATACTACCCAACGATGAGTGCACATTCATGTGGACAGCAGCACTGTGAACATGCATAATACTTGCATTATGGTAGGCAAAATTTTGGGTGCGCAGGTGGTTACAACTGCGTATGGACCGGAATAACTGGTGATCAGGCCAAGGGTCGTATCTACAGTCAATAGGACTAACAGAACCGATCTACTTCATTTTTCTGCGCGATTCTATTCTTAAGAACACACTATTGAATGTAGTGCCATTTAGCGTTCGTCATTTAACATGGCTGTAAAACGACGGAGCTCCAGGTCACTTTGATGCAAATGTGCGGCGATACCCGGACGCCACATAACCAAATCGATGCACTGTCAGATGGGTACATATTTCATGGCCACCACGGTCACCAGATTTTACACCTGTGAACTGCTATCTGTAGCATCAGGCGAGGATCTTATCACAAATCCAATCTGCGACGGAAATACCGAGCACTCACAGATGACGTAGCAATGTGTGCGTCACCTTTGACGCCGTCTGCAGTATAGCTCTCCGATGAATCTACTGCCAGCTGCTCTAGTGATGCACCATGATATTCTTTTTGAGGGCATGTGTCGGCAAGTGTGAGGATAAATACCAATTAAGTTCATTAATTTTTTAAGAAATTACTTTGTTTTGTAGTTTCCTGCTTCTTTATAACGAATACAGCATAATTCCATAGGGTCTGCTTGTAACGGTAGGCAAAGTAAGCGATACTTAAACCAACATTTTATAGTAACCCTTATGTAAGAAAGTTTGTATGTAGTAATCAAATCCACTTCCGGGGTAAAAACTCTGCTTAGCGTAAAATCAGAAATTAGTCAACTGATATTCCATATTGTTAAAAACTGAAGACTATTTTCTTGTTGGTTGGAAGTTATTTGCCGTTTTCAAAACTCTTCAACTGGCTGTCTGTAAGGGCAGAATCGGCTCACCAGTTGCGCATTATTTCGTGGTACAAGTAGGTATATGTTGGTGGTTTCTGTAGCATGTAAAGCAGTGTAGCTTTTATGTTGCAAAATAACTATGGGACTAAACAGAAAGTACAACTTTTTAAGGTACTAAGGTTAGTAAGTTCATTTCCTGCAATTAGGTAAAATTTTTTCCACCGTTACCATATTTTACTTTTCTACGTATAGTAAAGTAGAGAAAGTATTGTATTCCAGCCAAAAATATGATATTCAGGTTTCACCGGAAATAAATGTTTGGAGGCCTCCTGAATCCAAAACAAAGCATTTTTAGAAAAAGTCCGTATTTGTGTATGCGTGTGTGTGTATGTGTGTGTGTGTCTGTCTGTCTATCAGTCTGTGGATAGCCTAACTCAAAAACGAAAAGTCAATTAAAAACCAAAGATGTTATATAACCCTTTAATTGGCAGCGTTGCTTACAAGCAACATATTCATTTGTTAGGTTTTGAGATACCTTATTGGCTCTCTCTTAATTTGTTGTTGTGCTAACCTAAATTTTTTCAACTGCCTTACATTCTAAAAATATTACATTTTTTCAATAAAACTACTTTTTTTAGGAAAAGAAGCAAAATCCATGCAACTGCACTCAAATGTAACCCCGTCAGCTTCCGAGCGTGCCATTACACCGATTATTTTACTTGGACCCTCCCCATGCTTTACCACAGGCATATTTGACTGCTGTAGCTCGGACTCGAACTCACGACGTTCGACTTTGAATGACTGGCCAATCCATTGCATATCACCTTAACCATAGATGGGGAGAAATGACTCGGTGAGCCACTTCCTCTACATCGGTGTTTTAACCCTTTCCACTACCTCACAGTGGTTAGCTAGCCGGCCACGACTCCCGCTATTGTCTGTCTACCTCAGAGAACCGGTGAGTCCTGCAAATGTTGCCAAGAAGTGGAAAAAGTAAATAATACACGACTGCATCCCTAACTCCCCTCTTCTCCATGTCTGGCCTTAACCATCACGGCTATTCGTGTCGCTTCAGCTAAGGTGCCTCCGGAAGGGATACGGAAACTGGTTTAGGAATTAGAGGAAGAACGGCATGTGTAGCAAACTGACCTGCCAATTAATGGGTTAAGTTTAATATCCTTTAAGGATATGACACAAAGATTATGAAGGAAAAAAAAGGTTCCTTCACCCCTTTACATGGACATTTCTTGGAAAATTTTCATTTTCTAGAAAATGGCTCTAACGGTTTTTATTAAAATGCCATATATTTAAGATGTTTTCTGAGATATTTTTGAATCTTCTGGCTATAGCCTATATAATCCTGTTTACTCTTGAAGACTTTTGAATAACTAGTACACCGTAAGAGTTACATCAAATCTTAATGTAATGTAGATCTCGTTAAAACTAACATTTTATGGCTGAACGAATATTTTTGTAGAGTGCACCATTTTGGAGATGTTCCTTGTTATTTGTGTAAGTTTTCGAATACTTAAACTTTCGTCAAATGGAAGATCGTTATTCATTCCTTTATATCTTAGCCGTGCAAACAGAAAGGAGTCTCAAAGCTCAAAGTCTACTGTATTCCCATACTCCCCTTGCCCCTACAAGGAAATAAACAATAAGACAATTTCTGCAAATGTTTATCTCATCTAACACAAAGATACTGGAACAAGAGTTTGTAAGAATGGTTAGTACAACAGTAGAAAAAGTCATGTGAGTGCAACACATCAGATTTTTTCTTCTGTTGCTATCACTTTTAGAACTTTGAAGGCTATCGACGTAGGTTAATGAAGTGCAACATCTGCCATATTTCTGACTCATTATGAGGCGATTTTTCATCCGTTGACAGAAAATTTCACAGGATATAAGAAAATACAATCTAAAAGATAAATCCTTGTTTCACTTGCAATATTTTGGATATTGTAAATCAATTTCATATAGAATACAGTGTCGCTGCAATTAAATCATTTCTAGAAATTTCACAAGTCATCCGTGAAAAATCGGATAAGCCATCTTCTAAGAAGCAAAACTGAAAGAGATACTATCTACACTGGACACTAAAGTAGGCATTATCTAGAAGTGCTTCAAAAGTAGAATTGATCCATTTCCTATCGTGTATGTTGTTTGGTAGTGCTAGCAGTGTACTGGTTAGCTGCGGGAATGCGAGTTGATAGCTCAGCTTACCGGCGCCTAAGTGTGACATATGTGACGAGTAGACCTTGTAGAAGAGGGATGATAGGGATGCCATCGAGTATTTACTCTGTCTACTTATTGACACAATTTGAAGGGCTGACCGGTTCTCTGAGGTAGCAGACAATAGCGGGAGGCATGGCCCGGTAGCTAACCGCTGTGAGGCAGTGGAAGGGGTTAGAAGTACGATATAAGGGAAGTGACTCATTGAGTCAGTTCTCCCCATCTATGTTGTAGACTAAACCATCTCACGGCTTTACCACAACCTGCTACGGGTTGCGCCTATACACGGGATTACGTATCATATGATGAGAAACAGAAGAAACGTAGCGGTTTTATATTTATTAAATATAAAATCCGTTACACTTTATCTGCAATTCTTTGGTAGTATGCTGATTATATTCTTGACTCTGTTGTCTTTATCACTTCCCTCCCTTCATCCTCGAGACCACTAAAGTTAAATTGCCTCTAAAAGATAATATTAGCGGCTTATGTATTCCAACATATTTTCTCAGTCATTTCCTTTGATTCATTGTCCGTTATGATGAAATGTGCTGGAAAAATAAACAAATAACTATAGGAATAGGTTCTTTAGCGATGTGTGAGTGTTTGTGTGTGTGTGTGTGTGTGTGTGTGTGTGTATGTGTGTGTGTGTGTGTGTGTGTCTGTAGAGGGAATACCTCAACCCGCTGCAACCTCTACATGGGGCTACCACCCTTGCCAGGGGAAAGGGATGAGGCGAAGTGATAGCGGAGGCTTGTCAGGGAGCGGAGTCAACGAAGCCTAGAGACGCACAGAAGCAACAGTTAGGGTATGTTTGCGAAAACACTCCTTAGGTATATGACTATAGGACCCAGCCAACCCACCTGCGTTACTTCCGATAGCGTGGGCCAGGGAGGCGGCTTTCTTCCTGGGCAACTGCCTAATTCACCCTGACCATGGGGCGTTTTGTTAATGTACCTTTATTGGCGTTGAAATTGGATCTGAGCAACAATATCCACATCTTGGTTCGATGCCGTTTTGATACACTTTATATAGTTTATAGGATGATAGCATAACTGGACTTTATGGTCATTAGCACCTTAACAAAAAACATATAAATAACATCAGGTACTAACCCTGCGTTCTAAAATAAAACAAAGCTCTGCTAAAGGAGTATGAACAACAGCACTACGTATAACTAAAACACAGCCAATGTTTTGTACGCTTATATTGTGGTAGAAATATAGAAACAAGTATTCCAATATCTCCAATTTACTTTAACTTATCACTGGTGTAATAATCTAACTGAGAGTATCCATAGTATACAGCGTCTGGCAGGTAAACATATTGTGACAAAATGAACAAAACACAACATCCATACGACTGCATGAACCTGACTATTCTGTATTACTATACAGGGAGGCCATCAAGAAGCTAAAATACCTTAAAAACAACATAGCAAGGACGAGCATTATATGTCAGTGCATATGTGTACTGATGAACGTATGCTTCAAAGGCTGGAATAAGCCACTACCCAAACATCACTAGTTCGCTACAAGACTCAAGTAAGCCATTAATCCAACCACCATCGCATCGCTCGGAGTTAACACCAAAATAAATACTCCTTATATTCCTGGTATGTACGTGTTAAAAATCCGATAAATCCTTTTTTTAAACTAACCAGCAGTATCATTTTATTAAGCATTTTGAGCTTGTAC
Organism: Tenodera sinensis; assembly: GCA_030765045.1. Lineage (NCBI taxonomy): Eukaryota > Metazoa > Arthropoda > Insecta > Mantodea > Mantidae > Tenodera > Tenodera sinensis. The sequence goes on along the minus strand of CM060964.1, from coordinate 225,016,178 downwards.
GCTTTTTAGGCATAGTACCTAAACTAGAAGCCAAATTATATTGCGCGAGTGCAATATACTGACTTCCTCTGCTTCCATTCGCACAAAGGGCTGCTGAAGCTTAGACACGGTTTGTTAAGCTGTTTTTCAATCAAATTGCTCCTCAATTGATCTCCAAGGACTTCATGAGGCCAAGTGTACTCCTTAATAGACTTCCCAGCAAAATAAAAATTCGCGGGTGTGCACCTCCAAGGAGTGCCGCACATTTTCTACCACATACGTAGCAGGTAAAAGAGGTATTGTATTCCACACAAAAATACAATAGTGAGATTTCAGTGGAAACACACGTTTTGAGGTCCTGTGAATCTTAAAAAGTTATTTGTGTGTGTTTTCCACGTGTGCCTGTGAACAGCAGAGATCAAAAAGGAAAAGTCAGTTAAATGCCAAACTTAGTATTTAAATTCAGCAGCTTCCAAGGATGCAACACGCTGATTTTAAAGAAACTTTTCTACCCCAGACTAAGCTTTAGATGGAACATTTTTTTTTTTTTTTTGAAAATTGTGATTTTCTCAAAAATGGCTCTAATGATTTTGTTTAAACTACTTTCATACCATATGAAATGTATATCTTGAAATTTTTGGCAATATCACGATTACCGAGTTATTCCTTGTTATTTGCTTGAATTTTTCAATACTTTATGCTTTCTCAAATCGGAAGTTATTTGTTTCTCTTAGGTCCTGGACAGGCAAAGGGAATGAAATGTCAAAGCCATCACATAGTGACGAGGATTGCTTAAATATACTGTATTCTCCTATTCTCATATAACTATAAGACCGATATAAAGTACACAGAAGAATGTTTTTTTTAAGTAATATCTTGTACAAGAATGAGCACAGAAAGTAACGTGTGTGCACACAGTGGATTTATTTAAATTGAAGGTGCATGACGCGGCATACACTGTGGCATATGAGAGAAATTATCAGGGATTGCCTGTGATGGTCCCGCTTGCAAAGAATAGGCTTCTTGCCAAGCTGGTCACGAAAATCAGAACTTTGGGAACTCTACAATGAGCACTTGCTCTGAGTCAATTCTAGCCGGGACATTATCCGACCCATGAATTTTCCGTCCGCTCCCGACCATTTTAAATGACTGGGGCTATTTTTTTAAACGCGAGGATCCTACAGCGTTCATGCTTCAGTGCCTGGACGCGCATTTGAAGTCACAGTCCACTGGATGGGCGGGCGTTCATTTATGATTTTTTTTCGTGCGCATCGTTAGCCTTTTATAAAATAGCGCGGTTGTGGATTTCATGCGTTTTGAATATTATTTTATTTCTCTTTCGGCTTTCAGTAGCCCGCGAACAAGAGGATATAGAATTTGTGGAACAATAAATCAGTGTTAAAAGTTTATCCAAGTACAGCGCAATTTCTATAAATGCTTACTGAAAAATTAAATTAGCTTCCAAAGAGCTTTTATTAACAAAAGAGCCCTTACCTCGGATAAGTGTTTTTAAATCCTTCATCCCATTCTGTTGGCTAACTTAGAGCCAACAAACTAGCAAAATGCTTCTGTGTTGTATTCTCCGCTTTTAGCCACCATGATTAACCCCACATCCGGTATGAATGAAATGAAATGAGATGGCATTCTTTCAAAACAACCATTCAATTTTAGATAGAAGTGTAATGAACGTTTTTAAACGTTATTAGATACATTTTTTCTTATGTCACTTCATATGCATGCACCCTAAATTAATTAAGACAAATAATTATTTACCGTTGCGGGTGAATTACTTTGATTTGGGCTCAGTGATTTCACTATTTGCCTTCAGGGAACCACTCCGGACCAAGACCTTATCCATAAAAAATTAATAATAGCGTAATAGAAAATAGTAAGACTGGTGTAGCAAATCTGTACTACTGCAGAGGACAACTGTGTTACAACCGGACTGAAATACTGTTGTCTGACAATGCGTGGGTCGTTTGACCAAGGAAAAGAGAGATGAAATTTAAGTTTCAGGAGCTCCGACAAATTGGCAGAAAAATGTCAAAACAGGTCAATAAAACAATAAAAGAGAGCAACTTCTGCTAATCCCCACAATTTTAGTTTAAAATACGTACAGTCGGACTACACAAAAGATGTGCTGTTACAAAGAACTCTCTTGAATATAATTTAGAAAAGGCATGTGTGAATGTGCAGTTTGAACACGGGGTGGACCAATAACAGAGGTCTTAATGACGGCCACGGTAGTGTCTATAACTATTTTATAAAAGTTTAATAACTGAATTCAATAAAGACATATTCGATGAAGATACTCCTTCATACCTCTTAAACGTGATTCATTTATCATATTACTGTTATGAAATTAAGAGTTATTGAGAAATTGCTCTCCGTAAAACAAGGTTTGTAACAGAATACGTATAACAGAAGGTTTAGAATTTTGAGCGTCAACTCCATTGTACGATTAGTGCCAGCCGCCACAAGGGTTGCACAAGGTCTTAGATGGCTTTTTTGCGGTGAACACAAAGCTTGCCAATATTACAGGCGAGAACACAAATAACTTAAGAAAACTATAAATACATTACTAAGTAAATAAATTAGATTTAATTTCTCTGAAAATATAACAGTAATCACCGTGTATTAAAAGAAAAACAGACGGCTTCATATTTAAAATGGACAACTAATTAATTTATTACACTAACTGTGAAAGTTCGCGTCACACCTTTCATTAGTGTGCCGTGGCAAACCGGTTCCGGATAATTAATGTCTACACTCTGTCCACCAGCTCATGGTCCTGGCAGGAATGTAACGAGTTCGTACGTAAGTAAATAATAATGGGTACACAGTGATATCTGAAGCTGAACAGATGTTTCTGATTGTGCTTACATAACGTGCAATCAGAAGCATGAGTCCAGCTTCGGATATCACTGTGTGCCTAGAATTATTTAGTGACGTACGAACTCGTTGCATTCTTGCCAGGAACCATGGGCTGGTGGACAGACTATATGTATTATGCAATGTTCCCTTCATACGCAATTTCTAATGTCTTGAACAGAAAGAGTACAGGTGAAGTTAAATCCTTTCACTGTGGTTCTTACAACGTACGGCACCACAGACTGGGATACAGATGATACATGAAATCACTTGGGAAAGGGAATTTGGGAAGTAACCGTTCGAAGCTAAGTTTTGGCATACCATTTCGATATTTGCCAGTTATGAGGAGTCAGGAAAATCTGGTGGAAAAAAAATCAGTTAGGAAGTTAAGTCCCGGAGTTTGAACCGCGGACCTCCTGTTCACGAGTACACGCGTCAACAACTTCAGCCACGCCATTTTACCGATATGCCGTAAGAATTTGGTGGAACATACCTCAGTTTTCAATAGCAAAAGACAATGCACATCAGCGGTGGGAGCATCGCATTCAAGTGACCATTAACCTTCTGCATATCAAGCGGAGTACCGTGGGTCCCCAACATCACTATTTTAGTATTTATAGCTGTTTGAAATAGTTTATAATGGTCAGACTATGTGACATTGTTAAACTGCCCCCATTAAATGCTGCCCTTGTTGAATTTTATAAGTAAATTATATATAATAGTAACTGAAATGTTTATTTGGGGTCCTTTGGTACCCCGCTTGGAATTCCGTGTGACAAGAAAACACCTATGTTGAAAAGCACATTGGGTGCAGCAGCAACAGCATCGTCAACCTTTGGAGTCCATTGTAGAGCGGCGCGGGAACATTGCCAGATAAGACAAGAAAACACACAGGTATAAATGTACACTGTAGAAAGTTATGGTGGTACAAGCGTGAAACAGATGTGCATTGTTGTGTTATGATAATTTGCCTTCAGTTCTATTGCTATAGCACGTTGTGTTGTGGAACAAATATGTCCAAAAAGCTATAATTCACGCAATGAACGAGATATAGAAGAAGTAATGCAAGCAGTAGAAGCAGAATCAGAGACGGGGGATAGCGATGTGGAGTGTGTGTGTTCAGAAATAGAAGATAATGTGGAAGAAATGGACATGGTTGAAGACGTTATTGAAGGAAGGGACTACGAAGAGGTGATCGATGAGATTGACATGCTGGAGAGACCTACATACACCAGCAAAAAAGAAATGACATGGCAATCAACGCACAAAGAACCAAACAGGCGTCGGAAACAGGATACTTTGTCTAAATCTAGCGGACTCATAATGACTTCTAGGAGCGTCTCCTCGATTATGGAGACTTTCATGTTGTTCATTACACCTAAAATAATGGAGAAAGTTGTAAAATATACAAACCAAAAAGTAGACATTTTATAATTCATGGAATGCAACTCATCCTTCTAACAAAGGTATGTGGATCTCAACAAATACAACAGAAAGTTCGGTTTCGTAGAGCTCCTTGTAACTATGACAGCACTGAGAACTAAAAGAGAACCACTTTCTATGCTATGGTCCATGGACCCCATGTACCAAAGGAAGATATTCCTAGCTTCATTTTCGATAAATAGGATTTCTGAACTTCTTTCTTACATCAGATTTGACGACATGGCTACTAGGGAGGAGCGGAAACAAAAGGACAATTAATTTTAGGCATTTAGAGAAACATTTACAAATTTTGACCAGGAATGCTGTGTACACTATTATCCAAGTATTCATTTGACAGTGGGTGAGCAATTGGTAGCTTTTCATGGGAAATGCCCGTTTAGGGTTTACATGAAGTTCAAACCAGCTAGATTCGGCATAAAGATTTGGGACTTCTGCAATGTTGAATCTTCCTATGTTTTCAACTTGCAGGTATACACAGGCAAAGAAGGGTCTACGGGAAAGCATCAAGGTACCAGAGTTGTAATGGACTTTATATCTCCTTTAAGAACTGGATGTGGTATTACAACGAACAACTTTTTACGAGTGTTCCACTTGCACAGGAGCTCTTAAACATGGGCTAACTTTGACTGGTACTCTCAGAAAAAACTAGCCCAAAATCCCATCTGAACTTCAACTAATGCATTGAAACTACAACCTTCATCTGTTTGCATTAATGAAAATGTCACCCTAGTATCACACGTGCCCAAAAAGAACAAGGCAGTAATGCTTTTGAGGTCTGAACATCATGATGACACTTGTGGCACAGAAAAGGAGGAGTTCAAAGCCGATATTATTTTACACCACAATAAAACCAAAGATTCTGTTGATACAATGGACAAAATGATAAATGAGTGTTCATGCAATAGGACTACCAAGCGACGGCCATTCGTGTTTTTCTTTAATAAGACTGGTATAGCAGCTATAAATGCCTACGTTATTTGGAAGACAAAATCCTGACTGGAAGGCTCTTGCACATGACAGAAGGAAAAAAATGTTTGTTAGTTCTAGGACAAGAACATATAAAGCCTCACGTGAAGCAAAGAATGCAGAAGCTGCATAGAATGCCCGCAAACATTATTGTTTGGTGAAGATGCAAGCCCAGTGACACAGCAATTAAGTTCAATGGAACCTCTGCAAGGAACTGCCAGTGTTGGACGTTGGAAATTGTGCCCTAGGAAAAAATACCAAAAATGTAAAACATAAGATTTTTTCATTACATTGTTATTGTAAGGGGTTAGTCTTTTTCCATTACTGTGTTACTGTATGTGATAACTTTTATTTCTGTAGATGTACATGTCTTAACAATGCATTTTGCTTTGGGTTACCCTGGTACTCCCTTGGTATACCACGTTACTTCTTAGCTTGGTATGCAGAAGGTTATAATTACCTACTTACATAAATATAATAATTCCAAGGGCGCCTCCCCTATACAGAGGCTGTTCTTATCGCCTGGCTGCTGCGTCCTCCAGCCGCAGCGAAGACTACGGAGGAACGCAGGGTAGAGGTGGGAGTAAGTCGGCTAATTGACCTTTCAGGGATGCTACATTTCCATCATGATAGCTACTTAGTTGGCATCACGAGGCTGAGTGTACCATGCACCAGCACTCCCAGCGCTGAAAAATTGTCATGTCAGTACCGGGGATTGAATCCCTCCCCAGAGGCGCTAAGGGGGCGATCCCTAGGGAAATACAAAAATATGATGCGTTGCACTCACATAACTTTCTCTACTCTTGTAGAAACTATTCTTAAAAACGCTTATTTCTCTGTCTACTATGTTAGTCGGGATAAGCATTTGCAGAAATTATCTTTTTGCTAATTTTCTTGTAAGTGCAAGGGCATTATGAGAATAAGGTAGCCTTTGAGTGACAATCAGATGTTTGCAAGCTGATGATTATGTGATGGCTCTGAATCTCCGTTCCCTTGGCCAGTTCGATTATTCGGATTAAAGAAAATGGGTGAGATTTAACATGGTAGTAACAGCACTTATTATCAAAATGGGCTCTGTAATGTGAAATGTAATAGGAGAAATGTTGTTAAGTGCATGATTTTATGTATATCTCTGTTACTTTAGATCTAAATGAATACAACTTATACGAAAAAGAAAAAATGGAAATGCGCTTTATTGAACCAGCCATACGTTTTTGTCATTGTTCTCCAAAGCTACGATAGTGGATGTGGTGGATTTTGACACTAGTACTCCCAATAAGCCATATGATATATTTAAAACTTCGAAGACCGACGAAGAGGTTGAGGAAATCACAAACAAAACATCCGCTGTTATTTCATGCGCATTTCCGCCAAAATCAGGAGATAACTATACTCATGCAAATTATGAAAAACAAGTACTTCGAGCATGTATTATATTCACAAAATATTATATTCACACGCATATTATATTCACACAATATATCGTATATAACAGTGCTCTAAATAATATTTTTAGATTTCTCAAACATTGATTGCCTAGTATCATATATATGGTTTATACAAATAGTCTCTCAACCTGAATAATAGTTTGTACAATAGGGTGTGAGTATTTTTACTATTTTGAGAATAGTAAAATTTTAAAAAATTGTAAAACATGACTAAAATAAGGCCGATAGTTGGAATGTTTCACACTGTAATTTCCTGGCAATACAGTAAGGTGAATTTTAAAAGGACCAATAGGAGCATTTTGAAAGAATGAAAAAATGACCAAAAATATTCCACATCAAGGGTTGCTTCGGATTGCCAAAATTAAGCATAACGATTCATATTAATCCCACTCTTAGCTTTTTAACTATTCTATTTATAGGGAGACAACACATGAACTTTATAAGATTTTATTGATTGATTTTATTTAGTGAATTAGTTAATTAAGTTATTTATCTGTTTGTTTATGTACTCATTCATTCACCCATCCATTCACCCATTCATTCACACATACATACACACATACACACATACATGCACACATACATACACACATACATACACACATACATACACACATACATTGACCCATCCATTCACCCATCCATTCACCCATCCATTCACCCATTCATTCACACATACACACATACATGCACACATACATGCACACATACATACACACATACATACACACATACATACACACATACACACACGAACAGACAGACAGACAGACAGACAGACAGACAGACAGGCAGGCAGGCAGACAGACAGGCAGCCAGGCAGGCAGGCAGGCAGGCAGGCAGGCAGGCGGGCGGGCGGGCGGGCGGGCGGGCGGGCGGGCGGGCGTGCATGCATTCACTCATTCACTCACTCGCTCGCTCACTCACTCACTCTTATTTATTTGAAATAAGAGAATCTCAAAATAAGTACTTCATGTTATTCTCAATATCACATGTTTGGTCCAATGAAATACTCAAATACCTAAACAATAGAGAAAGTGAAAATAACCTCCATTCAAGAAGTACTCAGCATAAAACTGGAGGAGATGATAGACCCTAGGAAATCAGTTGGTAAAAGCCCTTTAACTGTGACTTCTAAAACTCGGAAATTCTTTCTTTTGTATTGCTGCTACTACAAGCACACAAGGGAGCAGGATCAATCTGTCACTATGTGTCACGAGCAACAAATAGACTTACACTGAATAGAGAGACATACTGTATGTGAAAAGGGGGAGAGAGTAGCGGAGAAAGGAAAAAACATATATGTTGAATGATGGGCACGAGCCTGATGTCCAGTGTGTCAATAATGGGACACAGAAATCTTGACTTCACTTCCCAAAACGCAACCTGACGGGATCACGTGCAAGAATGGATTCCATCGCCTTCATTGCCCCAGATATTGGAAAACAATTGCTGTTCATCGCTCTTCGCGTGAAACATTGCTCTGGCGACTGACAGGAGGAATGTGCCTATTTTACCCGGCAAAACTCCGAACAAACCAGAGTACCTTGAACTTCCAGCCAACTCTGACACAAAGGACTACGAATGTCATTGTGATAGATATTTTTAAATTTTTATAATCAAACAGATTCACGGAAACATCCTTTTAACAGATTAAAAATAGGAATTAATTCTCAACTGTTTTCATACTTACGTTTTCCTAACTGAAAGAGCAACATTAGCAACAACATGGAGGCTCATGATATTAGCCAATGTGTTACTACCGTGCCAATGCAGAGGCCCCTTGCTTTGCTTACCCTTATGTGATATCATCAACATGTTTAAGGTTGGATAAATATTCATGACGAAGTCATATGCCTGTCACCCTGACACCGTCTCCAATTCCATTCTCCGATGAATCTATTCCCAGCTGCTTTAGTATTGAATTTGTGATCTTTCTCTCAGGGTATGCGTGGGTGTGTGTTAGGATGAAATAACACCGGAGTTCAACTAGAGGCTAAAGATAACCTATTTGAAAGAAGTGCTAACTGTTTGCGGTTGAAGAATTAAACCTTTTCTGAATCAAATTACTCGAAATTGTAACTAATGAATTATATCTGGTAAGTTCTGATGTATCTTTAAATAACGGTTTAAACTATTTCCGTAACAATAAAGCCAAGGGTACGTTGTCGTGATTCGCAGAAATGCTAAGCTGTAGGTTCCCTGGCGGTGACCGCTAAATCTATGGGTATAACCCGAACGTGGTCCTTAAGCGCTGCGGCTGCCCATAATCGATCATAGTTAAGACTTCTTTAAGACTGTAAAACATTAACGAAACGATACAAATATTTCGAAATACACGCTGTTTTATTAGTTTAAGTCCCGCCCAATGGTTACCCTTATCAACGTTCCTAATCTACTTTGCTAATATCGGAACTTCTCATTTGCCTATGAAATCCTACTGTTAATTACTCAATCGAAAAAAAAATTAATTCCCTTACTTATTTTCATAACTTCGTCATACGCTCCTTGACAAAGATCCAATAGCTGAACATAACTAAATTCCAGGAACACCTTGAACCTTGACCAGCCTTCGCTGCATAATACTTAATATAATTGCCTTTTCCCTCAACACAGAAGTTCCTAATTACTACATGACAATGTTAGCTCATGCTTCTAGATTGTGGAATGACTGTGACATACAGAAAGTGTTTATCGTGATGATTTATCTATCATTGCTTTATAAAATTATAAATCTTACTCGCCAATGGTTCCGGCATCAATTTGCACCTTGCCAATGTTACTTTATCGACTTTATGTCGCCCGTTATCTACAACTTATTAATATATGATTAAATTTTCTCTGATCACACATTGAAGTTTATGGCTCTATCATACAACCGCTTTCTCTTGCAGTGGTAAAATAATCACAAGTCAATAGTTTTAGAAAGTTTCAATAAGATAATGACCATAAAAGACGCAAGTGTGCTACATTAATAAATAAATATTAAACGAGTAGTACTGTATAAGTATAAACATCTCTGTATATACTGTATGTATGTATCATTGTACTCATGGACAATGCCATAAAATGTAGTATGAAATGTGTAGTGACAAACAGATTGTAAGTGCTAAGTGACATGGGAATTAGTTTATGTGTGACACTATGAATGTATGCACCGTATATATGCATGTATGTTTTCAGATATGTATCTACTTATGTATAAACCTTTGTGCGTATGGCTAGATATTATATATTCATAGACTTTTAAACACATTACTCATTTTACTGTATTGAAATGTAATCTTATGTTTTGCATGCACATGACTTTACTCACACTACTTCAAAATCTAATGATGATAATGCAAAAAGGTGTTCCACTACTTGTTCGTCAGCGGCCTTATCAAATCGAATATGTCAAAAGCCAGAGATAAGTCTCGATACAAAATAAAAATGCTAGTGAAAATATAGACAAATATACCAAAAAAATAATGAGGCAAAAGCCAGAATTAAAATATTTATAAAAGGGTCCAAAAGGTATAGAATCCAGACATATAAAGTGATAAATCGTTAGGTTCATATTTATTATTCCTGAACATTTCAAAACTTTTTTCGACCGCTTGTTTATAGTGCGCCAGGACCTCTACAAGTCTGACAGGCAGTGTAGACACACTCGAAGGTGCATCAGGCAAACACTCTAGCAGCACGTGACGGACCGACAAAAGTTTGTCACACAGCAGACAAAGTGAAGCAGGGTCCCTCTTAAAAAGGTAACAATGGGTAAAATTGCAGTGGCCAATGCGTAACCGAGCCGAGATCACCTCCTCGCGACGAAATACGCGAGGGGGAGATATCCTGTTGTTCGGCAATTCCTTCGCTACTCTAAGCTTAAGCTTATTTCCGCGGAGAGCTGGCCATTCTTTCCGCCAGCACGACAGCAAAGCTTTCCACACTTCAAGCTTAGTCTTCCGAAGTAATATAAAATATGGTAACATGGTTCTGTGGTTGCCGCTTTTGCTGCCATATCCACCATTTCATTCCCCGGCAAACCTACTTGACCAGGAGTACATGCAAGCGTCATGTTAACTCCAGAAGCGTGTTAAACACGGACATCCTGGATACGCTGTTTAATAGGATGATAGTTGTACAGCTTGCGAAAGCTAAGTGAAGTAAGAGAATCACTCGAAGTTAGGCAGACACTCAATTTGTGTGGCGCACATACAAAACGGCTTGCTTTATAGCATACAGCTCTGCATTATAAATGGAGGTGCTTCTAAGAAAACCAAGTGTATGTGTTTCGGTCTCTTAAATATAAACACATCCAACACCGTTGGTGCTTTTACATCCATTGGTATAGATCAAACGTCGGTCAGTGTGTCCTGGCCAAAATTCTAGAGAAACAAGTACGGATACAAAAAATAGACATTGCGGGCTTCCAGTATACGTTCATCCCAAAATCTACACGGACATGGCAGGCAACCAAGTGGGTGGAGCCTCACCTCCTCCGGAAACATGTTAGGCATTTCAATAGCAAGCTTCTTAAGAAGCTCCAGGGGACAAAAATCCGCTGGCCTTGGACTAAGGGAGCTCTTTCTATATTGTTCGTTTAACATATTGATGAAATGTGTCTAATCTTCTCAGCACAGATAATCGTGATGAACAATAAACGATACTCCCATAATCCAGTGTGAATCGGATCAATGCGCGATTCGTAGCAAAACTGTCCGATCTACTCCCCACAAGTTGCCATTTAGTCCCCACAAGATATTCAGGGAACGTTCACATCCTGCTTTCAGCTATGTTATATGCGATGGCCAGCTAATACAAAAAACCGTGTCGACCCTTGTTGGAAAACACAGTCTTTCATAAACTCCTGAATGAACTATGGTAGGCTTCCACGTATATTCCAGGTGTACAGGGAGCGTAATATCCCGTTTCGACAACACGTGTTATAAGCCTTCCCGAGGTCAAAAATTAGGCCAACGGTTTGGGAGTTATTAAAAAATCCGTACATAATCTGCGTCAATATAGACACAAGATGGTCCACAGTTGACCGATGCGTCGAAAACCACACTCGGGGTTAGTCAGTAGGTTGCAGATTTCTACCCAGCAGACCAACCGTCCATTGATCACCTTGCAAACGCAACTGATGAGGGAAACAGCATAGTAGCTGGAGGGAAGATGGCGGTCCTTTTCAGCTTTCAAAATGGGTACAATGATGGTCTTCCACCATTTTTCTGGAACAGCATTGTAAACCCAAGCACGATTATAGACTTCAAGCAGGGATGCCTTTCCTTCAGGAGAGGGCTGTTGTGACATTTTTACGTGAATACCGTCTGTTCCTAGTGCTGATAGTGGCGAATATAAAAGGGCATGTTCTAACTCCGCCATGATGAAAAGGCGATTATAATCTTCTACGTTTTGGAACGAAACGAGAAACCTTGAGATTCCACCTAAGTGTTAGTAGCAAGGAATTCAAGGGAATAGTTATCTGACCTAGACACTTGAGCGAAAGCACTGCTAAATGTGTTGGTCCCATCCAGTGAATCAATAACAGTGCCTGTAGCCGTTTGAAGGTCCACAATTAGCATGTGGGTCGATTTTCCAACCGCGTGACTTAACTTATCCCATACTACCGAGGAAGATGTATGGAGGAAGATGATTGGTTAGATTAAGCTTCAAACATACTCCATGATGTTCGTTTGCTATCTTTAATGACTTGCCTATGCGTGGCACTCATTTACTTTATTGGTTTAAGTTATCCAATGTAGAATAACGTTGGAAAACCCAAAGAGCACGCCTTCGAGCACGAATGGTTTCCGGCATCATTCGTCAACCATGGGACATGAAGTTGACGAAGGTGGGAAGTTGACCACGGAATAGATTGCTCAGTAGCCCAAAGAGCCCACTCGATGAGATGTTGGGCTAAATAATTCAAAGAGTCTTACTCGTATCTTAACAAACGTTAATTATTTTATTTGCGAAGATCGGAAACATCCCAAAATTCATAATTCCAAAATGAGCCCTGAATTATATGTAGTCTCAGATGTAAAACGCTGGAATACCATTTGGTATGGTTTGATGCCGGAAATGATTGACATAACTTATTCGTGAGAGACGGAATAAAATAAACAAGAAGATGCGAAATGCAGCACAACTTCGGAGCAACGTCCGTAACACGAAGAGGAATTGCAAGAAATATTTAGGGTAAGTTGGGGTAAGTTAAGTTATGGTCTGGCAGAATAAAAACATGCTTTATAGGTGTCAAGTTAGATGGAACTGCAGTTACAGCTATATATTGGTGGACTGTCATTACTTACATGTTGCCTAATTGGGATGCATAAGCCTGCAGAGGGGGACCCGTTTGTACCAGCTAGCAACAGGGAACCTAAATCTGAAAACTGTAGAGACCCTACACTATGCTGTCGTATCTTGAAGTTCCGGCCACCCTCCGTCATCTCTCATCTCACCCTTCCCCAAGGGGGAGCCCCGTCAGGTGCATAAGGGCATTTGGTCTTCTATAGGTCGAGATGCTGGTACCCCCTCAGAACATTGTCACACACTTACAACAAAAATTTTGATACGGAGATTCCACTGGAAATGCACCGTTTCAGACCCTCTTAATAAATAAAATATACATCTGAACCTTTCCGTGCACGTCTGTGAATAGCATAATTCAAAAGCGAAAAGTCGGTTAAATACTAAACATAAGTATGCTACACCAAGGTTTTCAAAGCATCTCCTCAGTTTAAAGTACCGTTTAAATGGAAAATGTTTCTTTACTTTTTATTTTCTCAAAAATGGCTAAAACGGCTTTGATTAAAAGTCCATTAATTTATGTTTAACATATTTGTATTATAGCAAAATCTATAGGTATCGTGATTTTTGTGAGATCAGTCTGTGAAGTCCTCTTTATTATGAACTACTATCAACATAATTGATAAAACTTAACAGATAGATATCTTACTACATACAATTTGCCCGCCTAGGTAGCGTGATGGTTAGCGTGTCTGCCTCACGTTCAAGAGGTCGCGAGTCGAATCTCGCTTAGGGTAAGTTGTCCGGGTAAGGGTTTTTCCGAGGTTTTCCCTACCCCGAGAAGACGAATGTCGGGCAACTTAAAGCTCCATGGACCTCGGGCTCATTTGAGCATCATTTCACCCATTTCATTTCATTCATTCGTCCGATATGACACAATGTTGGAGGACGTTAATTAACAAAAAAAAAAACAACATAATTTTACATTTATTATTATTATTATTATTATTATTATTATTATTATTATTATTATTATTATTATTATTATTATTATTACTATTATTATTATTATTATTATTATTATTATTATTATTATTATTATTATTATTATTATTATTATTATTATTATTATTATTATTATTATTATTATTATTATTATTATTATTATTATTATTATTATTATTATTATTATTATTATTATTATTATTATTATTATTATTATTATTATTATTATTATTATTATTATTATTATTATTATTATTATTATTATTATTATTATTATTATTATTATTATTATTATTATTATTATTTTCAGTATCGTTAACCATTGCCGAGCTATTCTTTGTTATTGGTTTCAATGTTCAAACATTTACAATTTTTTCAAGTACTCATTCAAAGAGCATAGAATTTCAGTCATCGCATTGCGATAAGCCTTTAAAACTGTCTTCAAGGATAGTATTACATTATTCTACAAGAGAATGTGTAAACGAGTGCTGAAACTTTATATCTCTCAACCAGAATTAGATAGAAGAATATAAAGTTTTCGTAAGAATACCTTGTAAAGTATATAGATACAGTCTTCTGGATGTAACAAATCCGACTTTTTTTTCGATGTCACTTTCTATTCATTTCTCGTAGGCATACACAGAGGATAGAACTCCAACACCATAACACAGCCATGTTCTTTTTAAAAATACGATTATTCCTTTTGCCTACAATATCCTTCTTATATTCAAAGAATGTGTAAATGCGTAGCATTTTGATTAACAGGAAGTAGACGGAAATGTCAGATTTTGAAGCAATACTTTGAGGTAGAATGAGTAAAGAAAGGCATGTGAATGCAGCACATCAAATTTGTTGAAGTACAGTCTCTATTCAGTTGTTCCTCACGTCGTCATGGAAACAACATGGAATATCAATTCCAGCTTCCAGACACGCTATTATAGATCCGCTCATCGATTCGGTTTCTCTATCTCCCTTCCATTTATAACCAAATGTGTAATTAAGCTATTTCTACAAAGTTTTATCTTGATAAACATAAAGAAGACATAAAAATAAGCTTTCGTAAATAGTTTGCGGACGCTATATAAAAACATATTATATTTTTCTTCTTTTGTAATTGTTCCATTTATATCCCACCTTTAACTACAATGATGCCCTTTTACCTTTAGGAAATATTGTCGGTTGACATTGGTGTTCATGTACAGTGGTTTTTGTTTGGATTTTATACATTAAATCACATACAACATTCACGCTACCAGGCTCTGGGAAGGGCAGGGAATAATCTGAACTACACAAAAATTCCCACCCGCCAACCGGTAATCGAAGTCGGGCACAGCAAGTAAGTGCTCTACCGACTGAGCTACGGGGCCAACCAACAGTCTTTGTTTTGCACCACATTTTGACATTATATATTTTTTACTGTAATAACACTTGGAAGAGAATAGTAATTTACTTCCCCTAACCTACAGAATGCAACTAAGTGCTACATTCCTTCTGCCTTTCTTCTGGAAAATGTGCGATTATTGCTTGAGAAGAGAGTAATTTAAATGTCACCTGCAAGGTTATCGTACTACGGATACCTAATACCCCTGCTTTAACTAGAAAATATGCCATTTCAGGAAACTCTTGTGGTGTTACTCTCTCTTCGAAATAACTGACCTCTGGAAGCTACACAGTAGCAATGCTTTGAATCCACAGGAGTAGTAGATTTGCAAATGGTGATGCTCAACTGTTTTGCAGTTATACCAACCTCACAATAGGCTAAAGCGCAGTGTTTAAATAGTGCAGCTTACCTTAATTGGTGCACTTTCAAACAGGTATACACAATCAGGGGAAACTTTGCCTAGCGCACATGCCTGTTGTTTCAGGACCATAAACTTTTGCTTAAAGTAAACATTTACCAAGAATCAACCTGTGATTGCAAGCTGAACGGGCTGTATCTGAAGAGAGGAAGGGAAGAAGAGCTCCTGAGCCGTTTAATTAGTGGCTTGTTTCAGGGCACGCAGGAGGGCCTTTCATTGTGGAGGGGGAATTCTGTCTTCCAAGTCATGAAGCTCGCGCGGG
Organism: Tenodera sinensis; assembly: GCA_030765045.1. Classification (NCBI taxonomy): domain Eukaryota; kingdom Metazoa; phylum Arthropoda; class Insecta; order Mantodea; family Mantidae; genus Tenodera; species Tenodera sinensis. The sequence goes on along the minus strand of CM060964.1, from coordinate 225,000,168 downwards.
ATTCTTGTTCCCCTTCCTGCTTTATCTGCACGGATAAAACACCTACTGTTTGCAGATAAGGGATAATATACACCTTTATAAGGGTAAGGACATTGAGGGTAAGCCTTGGAGGATTACTACAGGTTTATCCTTATAATTCCTAATATTTGAGTATATTACAATGTCCAAGGTGATTTTTCTTGCGCTACGAGTGCAATTAGACATGTTTGTAAAGTGTGTTTGCGTGCGCGGACCAGGTTCGACTCAGATTGCATGGCTTTCTACGAAAGCTACTCCAACTGAGGTAATGTAAAATATCTTCTCAACCGGTTGACTCAACTCAAAGTAATTTATCAATTGCTAAGAGTGTAATGAGTAAAGATCAAGCTATCGTAATTGAATCACATGATGTGTCCCTTGTAAACACCATATTGGTACTATTGGTGAACTCACCGATCTTTTTCACATACGATTTCCATCCGGAATCTCAAACAACAGAATCTATATCTATTTCATTAATAACTGGCTAAAACCCATCTACCAGCATCCAAAGATTAATGTTAGAAATGACACCTTGATCCCGTGACCACTGTTGGCTATACAACGCAGGGTCATATTCTCGAACGTGGGTCCAGTTACTCCAAATTCTGTTTTAGAGTATGCTTCGAGTAACTTTATTATTAACCTCATCTCTGCAATAACTCACATTTGTGCAAGAGGGCACTACGTACTGGGTTTGTGCCTCTTCAGATGCCGCAAGTAGGTACCTGCATATATGCAAGACGGTCACTTGGCACGTCAGTGGTCATAACAAGTAACTGATCTAATGTTTTAAATCTCGCTACATAATTAATTTTTAACTCCTCTAAATCTTCCGATACCAACGCATTATATTTGCCTCAATAGCTGGGAGACTGCATTGATCTTGCCATGTGTTCTTCCAGCATAGCACGTTTGTTCTATTTTTTACTTCCTCTACTACGTTTAGTAAAGTAGATTCGATGTCGAGATTTCACCGGAAATATGTTTTGAGGCCCTCTGAATCCAAAAAAGTAGTTTTACAAAAAAGGTTCGTGTGTGTGTGTGTGTGTGTGTGTGTGTGTGTGTGTGTGTGTGTGTGTGTGTGTGTGTGTGTGCATAACTCCAAAACGAAAAGTCGGTTAAAACCAAAGTTGGTATTTAAGTTTAATGTCTTTCAAGGATGAGACACGAAGATTTTGAAGAAAATTACTCCACCCAAAACTACCCTTTACATGGAAAATTTGACGAAGATTTTGATTTTTCTGAAATTGGCTCTAACGGTTTTGATTAAAATACCATATGTTTTAGATATTTTTATGACAAATGAAATATATATCTTGAATTTTCTGGCCATAGCCCATCAAGTCCTATTTACCTTGGATGACTTTTGCATTACTAGTAAACCGTAAGAGATAGACCAAACCTGACTACAGAAAAAATGTAGATTTTGCTAAAACACTCAATTTGTGTCTCAATATTCTTTTTTAGAGTGAACCATTTCAGAGATATACCTTGTTATTTGTGTAAGTTTTGGGGAACTTATACTTCTATCAAATGGAACATCGCTATGTATCTTTTTATATGTTAACCGTGCGAAGATAATGGAATTTGAAAGATTTAAATTTTAAAAGATTTGACTATCGTCCAAAGCCTACTGTATTTCCATATTCCCGTTGCACGTGCAAGAAAACGAGCAATAAGATAATTTCTAAAAATGTTTATCTCAACTAACACGAAGAAGATATAGGAATAAGAGTTTTTAAGAATGGTTAGTACAAGAGTAGAGAAAGTCATGTGAATGCAACACACCAGATTTTTTAGTTTGCTCCAATGGCGCCGTTAATCAACACCCCAGGGTAGCAACCACCTCCCAATCACTATCACTTCACTCTTATTTTATACAAGAGATGTCCTACTTGGTGGCTCAGCAAAGCCCATTGGAGCTTTTATAAAGAGCTTTTGGTAAACCCTTTGAACACTTTTCACTTTCAGAATTTTTTTTCCCACAAACGGATATCTATTAAATTGCTATTACATTTTCTAACACTGTAGTAAAGACAGATCATTCTATTCCTACCACTAGAACTGGTCCCTATCACCGGACTGTTCCACGATGGTACGAACAAAGCCAAGAAGCTCTTAAGCTAAAACATAAGGCCTACTATAAATGCAAGCGAACTTCTACTACACCTGCAAAATCTGAATTCGAGCGTCTTCGCGCCCTGCACGTCGTGAAATTAAACGCAGTAAAAGGGAGCCTTGGTTGCCCTCCGTCTCCTCCGTTACTAATAAACAGGGACCAGAAGTTTAGGCATTATAAATCATTACTATAGGCAGACAAAAAAGGCATAAATAGCCAATAAAAAGAAATATACGAAAACTCTGACATTATACCTATTTATTTACTTGACTGCAGTATTGAGGCAATCACATAGTCAAAATATTTATATTAACACTGTCTTTTATTACAGTGTTTTTAAGATGTTAAAAAACTGCTCATTGTACTTGATGTGAAAATGAAAATGTTTCTTGAACGCTTAAGCATTACAACGCCTAATCAGCAACCAATATTGAATATGGCAAACAAATTTTAAATTTTTCTAAAGTAATGTGTGGTTGTCTTCTGTCAGACAATACATTTTTCATCTGAGAAAATAACCTCTCAACATCCATAGAAGTAACTGGAGCAAATTTAAACATTGAACTATAATAGGACTCATTTCTACGGCAATAGATTTGTCACCGCATAGAATAATATTAAAATTTGTGTACGTTTGTCAAGATCAGGATTCTTTGAAAATATAATTTTACACTTTTCCCTAACTAATACACTCCATTTACCTGGCACACTCTCCTATCTTTACATAATTTTCACGGACTTCGTCAGAAACTTACTCTATATCTTGAAGCTAACAGATAACTTGTGGCAGGAAGATTTTAGAAGCTTTTGTTGCTGCAATTGAAGGTGCTTCATCGCCATTGATCACCTTATATATATATATATTCGGAAATTGGAATATAAGTATGTAACGAATATTTATCTAGATTAGCAAGAAGGTGAAAGAATCAGATTTGATAAAAGGAGATAGTAGAAGAGTGGGCAGCGAAGGTCATGCGATGAGACCACGTTTCCTTTTGAAGTTGAAACAGAACACATGATTTCTTACACGTTCAGTACCATCTAAACAACGTCCTATTAACGGATTTGAAGGCGTGGCATAAAAAAAGAAAGAGCAGTTCTACAGTAGTCTCTAAGTGAATCCATTCCCACCAAACAGTGCGATTATCTCTTGAATACATTGCATTAGGGAGCGTGTAATAAATAGACACCTGGCTTTTCTTTCTCCCCCTTTTATGAAATAAATGGCGTAACTGCGAGGGAAAAGCGGATAACAGAAAACGAGGCACTTGAAAAGCGACAGCGCGAGACGCCCGAAGAAGCGAAGCGTCAGATGCGGTATAAATAAAAAGGTAAGGGCCATCTGTCACTCTGAACGGAATGAAATGGTGGCAAGAATGTATGACCGCTTCCATTTCAAGAGTTTTCGCTCTTCTATTCGTTTTCATAGGGGTCTCCTTGGAGTGATTCAGAAATATGACGGAAAGCATTAGTCTGGCAGACATCTTATTCGTGGAGGTGACTGCGTGTCAACTATAACACTGATTTACACTGAAGGGAACTTCAGCGATCAATACTAGTTTATACGTGACGTGACTAGAATAGTGAAATGCTACCGACGTCATTCGAGGTGAAATAGTAGCATCGTGCTCCCAAAGCGGAAGTTTTATTACCAAAAATATGTTAATAGTAAGAAGTCCAAGACGAGTTTATATTGCTTAGAGCTTTTCTCCAGGTTGACAATAGCTCCGAAACATCAAAAATCGTATTTTTTGCATCTATGATTTGGCCTTCACACACTTTCCTGTGTAACACGTTTCCTTACAGTTCCTTTCAAATGATTATAAACGTTTAATTATATAATTATGAAATAATAATAGTAATAATTAGGGCTCGCAATTTTAGGTGGCCGGAACGTTGTCACGACAGAGTAGGTGCCACTACCTCGACCCTCGCCGACGCTTCCAACCCTAAAAGAAGCCTAACGCGATGAAGGGTGAAATGAAATGACTAATGTAACAAAATTGAGGGACATTAAATTTGGAGGGTATGTAAATCCTTCCCAGCATTCGCATGGCAACCCGAGGAAACCTCCGAAAAAAAACCATGGGTCAGCAAGGTCGGCCACGGGGAATGAACCCGCGACCTCCAAATGTGGGCCACAGACGTTACCGCCTGAGCCATCACGCTCGGTTTTAGGTGCTAAAAGCTTATGAAATATTTATGTGCTGAAAATGTCAAAAATATGTTCCAAAACAAAATATTTTTTTAAGGATCTTATTGGCTTAGCTACTACAAATGTACGTGTTATTCACCTACTGGATTACCAAGTAGGACTGTAGAGTTACAGTATACGACCACGTGTTTCCTCAAATTTTCCATCTCAAAGATTGACGATTGTCTCGACGAAGTGTCCTGAATTTTGAAAATGATCGCTCTATGTCACAAGAAGTAAGTCTAGCATAATTATAATGGAAAGTCACAAACAAAAATAAATTTCATGTTGCCCATTCAACACATTTGAAAGTTTACACATATTAAATCCACACTTCCATACATTCTATTTTTAAGTTGTGTGCTGCAGGAACAGAAAGAGCATTCAGTTTATTTTATTTTTAAATTCTTTTTTTTTTTTTTTTTCACATGCTGCTTGAACTGCTTCTCTCAATGGCGTTCCTACTGTTTGCAGAATCACAGAGGAAGCACAGATTTGTGGAAATGTATGCAAAGGAAATGTATGGATGGAGGTAAACCCACACTCCCCTCTCGCAAAGATTGGACATTGCTGGTTCAGACTATCTATTGTTGAATGACCTTGACGGAAACCATGTTGGACTTTATTGGAAAAGCTGCCCCTCCCCCCGGGAGTTCAACGAACCTTATCCTTAAGTATATACTCTTAGGATTTTATGGCGCGAGAACAATAACTTTCTGGAGATAATAATCTTCTGGGTAAGAAATAGTCAGTATCTGGTTTAGGTGTTGGTATTACCGTTGTTTTCCTCCAGTACGCAGGGAAATCTTTGTTTTTCCATAAAACATCCTGTATAATGGCTTGATACATGGCATGACTTTATATGGATTAGTGCGTTACAAATAATAAAATCACTGTTGGTGACAACATGCGGATGAATTTCTCCCTAAATGTTTTCTCTTCACCAGTTTTATATTCTTTAAAATGTTCTTCTATGCCACAATTATTGTTTTACGAAAATCTTTATTTTCTATGGGTTTCTGTGAATACGGAGTTGACTGTTTTATCTGGTTAGGACAATGCACAGTTTGATTACAGAGAATAAGTTATCTAGCTATGGCGCAGACTCGCTTGTTCACTGCAGTGCAAAGGACAGCAAATTATGTATGTCATAATCTGGCGTTGTAGTCTCTGATATCTACCAAAACGATAGGTATTAAGCATCATAACTTGCTTATCTCACAGTATAGCTCGTGTTTTAACATACATCACTCCCATGTATATTACATTCCACTGAAAGTACTTTTTTCGTGGTCATTCAAATATAATGTGGTACTACAATCTCATTTATTTCACAGCCTGTTTAGCAAAATTCATATTTCTTTCCTTTATGGCGGTTTGTTGGATCCTGTTCAATATACTCTATAAGCTCTAGGTGAAGTTTCAGTGTCTACTTGTGATACCCCAGGGGAAAAATACGATGCGTTACATTCGCATGACATTTTCTACCTTCTATCGTACATCAATGGGTTTACAAAGTATTGTTACGAAAGTTTATTTTTCTATCTACTACATTTAATCCAGATGAATCTTTACAGAAATAGCTACATTATGTAAGTTATTATAGACACTACCTGACAAAGCCATGAGGTGTATCCGAAAGAATGTGAAACTGCGTAATTATTTACACGGGCTTATCGCACAAACACGGTGAGACAGTGTATCTGATGCGATAATATTTTCAGGAAATTCATTCATTTGTATTGCATTACTGACTGTACACCATATTACTAGTATTTTTCTCTTCTAGTAAACAAGATAACAAGCGAACGCAGCCCTCAACTACCAAGGTTAATACGCCTGATCGGTTTGCCAAGTAGTACAAAGGAAATAGTACTGGTAAAAAAGTTTAACAAAAGATACTATATATTGGCCTTAAAACTTATAACATTTCTACCGAACAAATATTTAGAGTTATTCCTAATTTTGTTGCCACTATTCCTGCACATGTGCTAAGCAGCTAACCTATGATAATTAAAATTTCATTGTCTTATAAAATGAGGTGGTAGTATACGTTTTGAAAACCACATTTCACCGAGACAATGAGAGGGAGAGTGAGAGGTTAGCGAGGAGTGAGAAACCAAAGGGAATAGTGAGAGATAGAACGAGGAAAAGTTGGGAGAGTGAGACAGGTGATACAGAACAAGAAAGGTGCAGAGATTGAGTGACAAGTGAGTGAAAAGATGAGGTAAGGGAAGGTATGGCGGGGATGATGGAGGGAGAGAGAGAGAGAGAGAGAGAGAGAGAGAGAGAGAGAGAGAGAGAGAGAGAGAGAGAGAGAGAGAACCCACAACAGTTAACGCAATAAATGCAGAGAAGCTGTGGCCAGCTAATTTCGTTATAAAACAAAAGTGCTACTTAAAATGTATAAACAGTATCAGCCATCCTGTTACCCTTTTTCATGTGTAACATATTTTCTTAGTCATTGCTATTAAACCATTCACAAAAGGAACTATTCCCTTGTTTGTTTTACCTGAAATACCACATTTGCCAAAACAGTATTAATATTGTGATTAATATTGGGTAGCTGAGACTGGGTTTGCTGGCAAGTTAAGCAGGAATAGTTACATATATGTACGAATATGCTAGAGAATGTAATCATGTCGTTATAGTTGACCATTCAGGCATTACTTGTACTTCGATAGGTGCCTGTATGAACATTGAACTTTTTACTTTCTCTACTATGTACTTGTATTTACAGTAAATGAGAAAGTATTCCATTTCACCTAACAATTCCGTACCGAGACTTCACCTGTAATTAATGTTTTGAGATACCCTGAGTAAAAAAAGTATTCTTGGAAAAAGAGGTGTGTATGTGTGTGTGTGTGTGTGTGTGTGTGAGAGAGAGAGAGAGAGAGAGAGAGGGGGGGGAGAGAGAAAGAGCACCATAACTTAAAAATGAAAAGTCGGTTAAATACCCAACTTAGTATTTAAATTCGTGGTCTTCCAAACATGCGATAGGATTTTTAGAAAACTCTCCAATTCCAAAATACCCTTTAGATGGAAAAGGTTTCGAAAAATTTGATTTCATCCAAATGGTTCCTACGATTTTGATTAGATTACCATATGTTTAAGATCTTTTCGTGACAAATGAAGTGTAGTCTCTGAAGTCTTCATTCTGGATGACATACCTGGCAAGCCGTAAGAGATGACATAAATAAATACATAACATCTTATGTATTTATTTAATTTCATTTCATTTCATTTAATTAATTTCATTTCATTTCAATTAATTTCATTTCATTTCATTTCATTTCATTTCATTTCATTTCATTTCATTTCATTTCATTTCATTACATTTCATTTCATTACATTTCATTTAATTAATTTCATTACATTACATGTCATTGCATGTCATTACCTACATGTCATCTCATCTATTTATTTATTTATTCATTTATTTATTTTTGTGGATGGGTTAATCGTTTGCTATATTTCACAAAAGTAAATACGAAGTTCAGTGATACCTGCAAGAAGGGTCACCTAATACTCAGGCGTTCCTAACTAGATGGTATGAGAGTGAAATTTCTCATATAGACATCCCTTGCTGTTCAAAGGGCATGGCAGCCATTGGCTCACCTCGCGGCTTTGAAAAGCTACATTTCAGGAATCCTTGTAAATTAACACGCAAATATTGCAAATTCAACGTTACTACACCTGTAGAATATATATTATTATCGGGTTTTGGTTATATAATGGTCCAGAAGTAACAACAATGCCAATGTTGAGTTCGTTGCTTCCCAAAGTTAAGCTTAAACATCCACATATGTATCCTGTACTTAGCAGTAGCTGAATGCATTAAAGGGCCTAACTGCGCACTCAGTGATTACCTCAACATAGATCGAATCCCATATTAAGCATACTTTTTTCCTTTTCTCTTCCTTTTCGTCGTAACAGAACATCACCATTTATATAAAACTAAACTAAACCCCGGCGCGACAGCCCACGAAGGGCCAAGGCCTACTGCCCAGCAGCTGCGTCCCCCACCTCTGCCCACTACAGGCGTCATTGGTGAGGTGCAGTACTGGAGGGTGGGACGTGGCCCCGAGCCCTCCCGGCCAGTTATGCGGTCTTCTAGACCTGACCATTTATATAACCTGTGCCAAATATATTACTGTAGGGTATTATCATATTGGTGCAACACGATTGAGATCTTAGAACTGAAAGCTTTAGTAGATATTGATTTCAATTGCTGTAGATAATACAGGGAATGTGCCTACTTCAACTATCAATAATTGTTCCAGAAATTAATGCCTAATATTTTCCTTGAAATACCCACCTTCAATGGCATCTATCTATGAATGTCGAAGATTATTACGATGCTAAAAAATTTGCTTCCACCATGCACTGTTAATATTTATAGTTGGCTTACAATGGACAAAAGAAAGCATTATATCCTGATCATGTTGCAAAATATTGACATGCACGAAGACTGAAATGCTTCAGGCACAAGACGCGAAAATAATTATTTTAGAAAATTTAATCGCTCAGTATGATTACTAGAGCAAGGACATATATCCACTGAAGAAGAAATCAGGTTGACTGCACGGCGAATTGCTTGCTTGACGTCATCGCTGCTACCTCGGGTTAAGGGGTGATTAGCGTGCTCTGGTTCAGTATGACAGCTGTGCCGTACAGATAGGGAGTGTTATTTTCTGTGCGATCCGTGTTTACATACGAGGTGAATAATGTCTTCAGCTTTAGGTGATGGTAAATTAAATCAGTTATTGGAAGAATTTTGAAGAAACAATTTCGTATTGAATGGTGATACGATACAACGTAAGTTATGATATTCACAATTCAGAGGCTCCAAGGAGAAACGGAAATTGTTGAAGCAACATTGCAATACCAAAAAACCATAAAGCGCTTATTGCAGCATAAAAGAATAAAGAACACGACCATTTATCACTTCAATCGGAGTTTTTTGAAGACATGTGCAAAATGTTGGTACGTAGCAACATACTATCTCACAAAGTAGAACATGCTGAATTTAAAATCTTCATAAAAAATACACTTAGCTGGAGCTTCCCAGTGCAACAACCCTACGTAAATAGTGTCTATCAAAATGTTATGATAAAGTTATGGCTCAAATTCGGCAATCTGCGGGTGACAATAAAATTTGGATTTCCATAGACGAAACTCTGGATTCTGTGGGGAGGTTTGTTGCAAATGTAATTGTGGGAGTACTTTTGCAAGACAGACCTACTAAATCATTTCTATTGACGTCTGAAGCTATTGATAAGGTTAACCACAAAAGTATTGTCGAAATGTTTCAAAAGCGTCTAGTTTTGCTGTGGCCAGAGGGGATCAAAACTGATAATGTACTACTTTTTCTGACAGATGGTGCAAGCTACATGCTAAAAGCAGCTAAAGAAATTAAAACTACACATCATCCCAACATGGTACATTTAAAGTGCATCGCTCACAGCCTTCATCCTGTAGCCGAAATGATACGCTTCTGGTGCAGTGATGTGGACAGCTTCATTGCTAATGTGAAAAAAAATTTCTGAATGCCCCAAGCAGGTCACTGAATTTCAAAGAAATGGCCCCTGGAGTCCCTTTACCTCCCCAGCCCGTTGTAACTCGATGGGGTAGCTGGCTAAATGCTGCTGCATATTATGCAGATTATTATGATAAAATGATTAAAGTAATCAATGTTTTGGATAGTGAAGACAGCTGTGCCATTAAATCTGCTCAGTCACTGATTTCAGGCAATTTACGTAAACATTTGTTATTTATTAAAAAGAATTTTCCAGATGTAACCAAAACTATTCTGCAATTAGAATCAAGAAATCACAAACTGTCATATGCTTTACAATTGATAGACGAACTGTATATGAAAATTGAAAATGTAGATCCTGCAGCTGTAACCGAAGCAGTGCAAAATAAACTGAAAACCGTGTTGGAGAGTAATCCTGGCTACGCTACAATGGTTCATATACAAATTCGTTTACAACAGCTAGACAAAATGACATCTACGTATGACGAACACAATGTAAAATATCTTACTTTTGCTTCCGTTACATCATGTGACGTTGAGAGAAGTTTCTCGCTGTCTAAACATTATTTGGATGACAAGTTTTACTTTGAACAATTTAAAAAATGTATTGTTCACTGCAATGTTTTTGAGGAACGAATAGATGACGATATGAACTGATGTAAATGGACTAGAGCTTCTTACACAGCCCTGCCCCTTTGTTCTGAACACCCGTGCTACGCCGTCTGCCAGTCACCACGGGGCGTGTATAGTACGAGCGCAAACATGGTAGGCGATGGGATATTTATCCTCGCTCTAATGATTACATTCATTTACACATTTATAGTTAGTGTATTATATACCATACGACAAAAAATGGGGTACCACTGGTCACAAAACTGCGTACTTAGAGGAGCTTGATGCTAGAGAATAAAGTAGTTAATGATGTATTAAACAGAATGTATTTCTCTTGTACGTTACCTCAAAGTGAAGCAACTTTTGGACCTGGTAGTGTTGTCATTTGTTTATATCCAAGCATTACACAATGTTTCCATGTGCCTATTAACTCAATTTCTATACGGGTGTCTTTATCCTTATTCCCCATTTGTTATAAAAAGCTCTGGAGGATTAAAGACGCGGGTTAATTTTCCAAATCAGAAAATAAACATGCAGGAGGCAAGGGTTGAACCACCGACACTGTGTACTTTTGACTCCTACGGTTAGCCACCAACGACTTCGGCTATTTCTGGATTGGATAGTACGCGCTCTATTCATATGATATTAAGTTACATTCTATCATTAAGTTGACAACTGTTTTTTGCAAGGTGGAAAGTTCGCAGCAGCACACTTAAAAACCACCGGTCTAAGCCGGAATTAACCCGCGACCTTGGGATCAGTAGATCAGGGTCTAACCAACTGAGCCACCCACAACTCTGAATGTCGAGGGATTAGGGACATCGTTTGAGCACGGAGCGGAAAAATAATGAAATAATATCAAACTGACAATATATTTTTATTATCATTGTTGTCTGGGATTTTCGCTGCTAAATGTCTCAACATACGATGGTTTCAATAATCCTAAAAACAGAAATAGCACGATAACAGAGAGTTGCATTTTGCTGCACAAATGATGGCCATATAACGATAGTCTCATAATTTAGAAACCGTCGCAAATTCTCATTTAAAGTAGCCCAAAAGCCTACGTATCGATAAATCTGACCACCCTGGTCACATGCAGCCCTTTCTATAGACCAGTGACGTCAACTGTAGTCTATTAACGCAAGCGCGCGCCTCGGGTGCTTAGCATGCCCACATTGTCCGCAACACAAACGGGTGTGTTATAAATAGGTGATGAACTGATCCGATTTCACGGCGTGAACACAAGTACAGGCCATAATGTTTACTTATGTTATGTTGTGATGATGCATATTTAAGGACGCTCAACTTCTACGGTCATCAGCGCCCTTACTAAACGGATCATGGCAAAAACCAAAAATAAATTTTAATATAAAATAAAAATGCTAATCAAAATACATATACATAAATATCCCCAAAAGAGGCAAAGGCCTGATTTAAATAGAATAATAAAAGGGTCGAAAAGGAATAAAATTTCAATATGTAAAGTTTTAATTTCTCAGGATCATATTTATTTCTGCCAAAAACTTCAAACTCCTTTCGACCGCTTGTTTATCGTACACCAGGACTTCTACACGTCTGACAGGTAGTTACAAAGAGTCTCGAAGCTGCGCTAGGGAAATACTCTCTAGCAGCACGTGATGGACGGACAAAACACTGTCGCAAAGCAGACAAAGAGGATCAGGGTTCCGTTTATAATTTCACTGTCAGGAAAGTGCTAAGTGTGGTGAACGAATTGCTAGATGAAGGTGTGAGACGGTATTGAAGGAGTCAGAAACAGATGTAGGATCTCCTGTATTCAGGAGAGCTAGGCTATTCTTGTCCATAAAATAGGCGATTAGTTTGCCTCTTGCACAAGTCCGAGTTGAGCACCAAAGTGCTGATAGGCATTTACGTTTCCCACCGACAATAAGGAATTGCTAAATGGGAAACTAGATCTTCAAAATCAGTGTGCGAGAAGTCATCAGACGTAGGCAGATAAATTATGTAAATGGTAGATTGGTTAGATGATAATTCAATCCTTACGGGACTGATTAGATATCAGACTGTAGGAGTACAACTTTAACGAATATATCTCGGTAATGACCGTGCCATCGAGCCCAGGAATGTCCTCTTCCGGTGTAAGATCACACCATACTGGGACGTAACATCTTATTCGAAAAAAAGGTATTGTGGACGGAGCTTAGTCTCCTGCAAACACGCAATCATAGGCGCGATCTTATTGAGCAAATGTTCAACCTTTGGTCGATGATTCTACATGTCTTCCATTGTAAGACAGCTATGGTAATTATTAAAGGGTATGTTCTCAAACGTAACTATTTCGTTGAAGACGGTGGACGAATCAATTTAGTCTTTTTCTTTGGTGTTGAGCTAAGACCATTTACTGGAGATTTGTCCCGCCTTTTTTTCACTGGTGTTCTTGCAGTGTGGGCAGAATATACCTGCTCCATTTCCTCCACATGGGAGTACCATTTTCCAAAACAGAATTTTGGTTCGATACCCTCGAACCGACTAGAAACTGAAATCCGCGAAGATGAAAGTAGCCGATTAGCGTCCATCCCAGAAGATTCTTCAAAAGAGGATCTACGAGGAGATGATCTCGGGGAGCTTTTCCTTTTCTCCCCCCTCCCTTTTCCCCCTTTTCGTGTTATAGGAGCACAATTTTAGCTGTCTTTCAAAAAATAGATTCTGTTATATGTAGTCTTGAAGTTTATGGGCATTGTAAATAACGGAACTGCTAGTCCTACTTGATGGACTCAACGTTTTGGTGAGTTAACTGAAGCGTTGTTGGCTGTAGTCACTTTGGTAGACGTTGCTACTTATTTAGGTGTTGGTGTTGCAGCCTTTGGCTTTATTCTAGCTACGAAAATCCTTTCTGCTATTTGACCCTACTTAAATCGATGATCTGTGTCGTGATTTGCTGCTTGGGTACCGGTTTAGCTGCAAGTGAGCTATACGTAGCGGACTTCAGGGCGAGGGTTGGCGGATAGGCAGGAGTTTCCGGGCTTCCGAGGACACCTCCCTAAATGGGGGTTCCTGGATCGCTCCTTCCTCAATGACAAGAGGACATTATCGGGAAGTTGATGGGTGTTCACCGGCGCACTTGATGCAGGTTAGTGCTAATGTGCATCCTTCCTCATGCAAGACCTCATCACAGTTTATACGTTTAGATTCTCCTTTGCAAAGGTCGGTGGTATGACCATTTGTAACATCTGAGCTGGTTTGGGAAGTAGGGCCAATTGGCTCCATAGCCTACTTTAATCCCTCCGGTCATATCTATGGAACAGTGTCAGGTGGCCTTTAATTCACTCTTTCATTCCTCTCTACCCGATAAACAGACTAACACCCTGATCTTTCAGATTTCCCTGAATCTGTTTATTGGACATGCCGTCTATTTCACGGGTGTTTACCACATCAAGTGAGGTGTTCAACTACCTATATTATTCAACCCTTAATAAATAATTACCTATCACTCGTATGTGCTCGCAGTATTCTCGCTGTGTGGGCTGCTGTATGTGCTTCAACCTGAGCGAGTCAACGTGAGTTCTTGGACATGACTCCTAAACCAGCAATTTTGTCCGGACCCTCTTGTATAGTAAATGGACTACCTAGTTAAAATTGTTCCCTTGTTCTGGTCTATTAATAGCCAAGCAGTGAGCACCATCAGACTAAACTACTTTTATACTAACCGTGGTGTATTTGTGTGACGTTTTCTTGTGTTGTGCCATGGCATATGAATCCCTCACTATTGCAAATATCTCCGATGGCAAGTTTACATCCTAGGCGCCACTCCGGCTTTGGTGAGAGTCCGGGCCCGGACCTTCCTCACCCTAGGGCACAGATGGAGAAAATTGACACAATGTGTCATTTTCCCTACACCGCAGTTTTAACCCCGTCCACTCTGCTACGCACCGGTTAGCTATCAGGCGACGCTCCCAATGTTATCTACATTAGAGAATCGGTCAGTCCCTCAAATTGTATGAGTGGTGGAATCATATCGCAAAAGAAGATAAAAAGATACTTCAAGGCTGAATGGGAACATAGGTACTTCTGTGTACCTAGTGAAAATAAAACTTGTATTTGCTGTGCCAAAAGAAAGTGTACCTAACGTTATCACAATCACATAATCACAAAACCTCACTATTGTGGTTTTCTTCAGAATACCTCTTTAGGATACTTAAGTTCAATAAACGTTTTGCGCATGATATTTTGCTATAAGCACGTAACATTATTTTTGGTTTTGGTCCATTTTCAATATAGGTGGTACACACACGCACACACACACACACACACACACACACACACACACACACACACACACACACACACACACGCGCGCGCGCGCGCGCGCGCGCGCATGTTAGTTTTTAAATAATTCCATCTGCTGTTTGGGTCACACACACTTAAATGAGAAACGAGCTTATAAAATGTGCCTAATGACTTCAAATCCCTCTTCATATTCGGAAATAATCTGGGGTCACACAAAATATGTTAGAGCGGGCGTTTGCTTCCAGCGGGTTCAAAACAAGTTTCTAACCTAGCCATTATTTTATCATGGATTTCATGCGATTGTTAACTTTACAAATAATTCAGCCGAGATAACGCTGGATTGCCAAGTGGACATGGGAGAGACAGCGATTACTCTGTTTTATTTATAGGTCGAGGGTAGATATGCAATCGCAATTCTTTCACACAACAGAGCAATACGGTAGAACCGAAGGGTGTTATATTGCTACCTCCCCTTTAAAACTGCACAGGCGTTGCAATGGCGGGCGAGGGTGACGCGAGGGGGCTGTGTAACTGGGGGTGTAACATTACATAGGAGAGTCTGTTAACAATACACCACCTTCCTATATCGTTGACAGTCCGTCCTGTTTTCCTTTCATACTTAAAAAATAACAGCTATTCTATATACATGACAAATCGCAGTGAATCACATACCCAATCAGTTACATCACAACATCGATAAACAAGAGCGAAGCTTATCTTGTCAGATCGATCCTCATCCATGTCCAAACGTAACAAAAACATCAGCGTGCAAACCATTCTAGCTGGCACCCCTCCCTCCTTCCCTTTTTCCTGTGTTCCGGCTCTGCTGCACCATACCCCATTCCATTGTCAGCTCATATATAAAACGGTTAACTAGGTAAATAAGAGGCAGCCGAAGTTATAATTCCAAGTTCTTAACAGTACGCACCTACTTCATTGTATAGTAAATTGGATAGCATAAAAACCTTCTCCCTGGTGAAAAACACACACATGTGCCGAATTTTGCGCTGATTGGTCAAGCAGTTTTCTATATCAACAGTTCATTTTGTATACATAGATGATATGATTGCTTGTAGGAGAGCGAGCTGAGAAAGTGATGTGAATGTGTTACCTAAAAGTGAGGAGAAAGTGGTGTTAATGTAATAGCATTTCCATTTCAAACATTCAGAAAATTGTATGCCATTTTAGAAGAGGGAATACGTCTTTTTTTTTTTTTTCTGTGTGAAATCGCGTTTTTCCATGAAAATAGAAGAGGGACTAGAGAAACACGTGAATGTGTAACCTAAAAGTGAGTAGAGAAAACAGTGTGAATATAATACGTAGCATTTCTATTTCAAACACACAGAAAATTCTATAGATTATTTGTAGAAGAGGGAATAAAAATGGTTACTTGTGAAAAATCACGTTTTTTCAGGAAGACACCTGTATAATTATACTTAAAAAGCAAAAACTTATCTGAATAGAAAATATGATTGCATGCATGTATGTATGCTTTCCAGACATGACCCATTTTTACTTTCCCTACTATGTATAGTAAGTATTGTATTCCACCAACAAATGCGATGTCGAGGTTTCCCCAGAAATATATGTTTTGAGGCCCCCTGAATCCAGAAAAAGTATTTTCAGAAAAAGGTCCGCGCGCGCGCGTGTGTGTGTGCACGTGTGCGTGTGTGTGTGCCTGTGTGTGTGTGTGTGCGTGTCTGTATGTCTGTCAGTCTGTGGACAGTACAACTCAAAAACGAAAATTCGGTTAAAAACCAAAGTTTGTATTTAAGTTTAATATGCTTTAAGGATGCTATACGAAGGTCTTGAAGAAAATTCCTGTATTCTAAACTATCCTTTACATGGAAAATTTTTCAAAAATACTGATTTTCTCGAAAATGGCTCCAACGATTTTGATTAAAATGCCATATGTTTAAGATATTTTTATGACAAATGAAGTATATATTTTGAATTTTCTCGCTATAGCCTATGTAGTCCAGTTTACTCCGGATGACTTTTACATAACTAGTAAACCGTAAGAGACAGACCAAATCTTACTGTACAAAGCAATGCAGATCTTGCTAAAACACAAAATTTAATTCCGAATAAATGAAACATCGTTAATCATTTTTATATGTTAGCCGTGCAAAGAGAACAGAATTTCAAAGCTTTGAAGGATTTGACTATTGGTCTATGCCTAATGTATTCCCATATTCCCCTTGTGCCTACAAGAAAATAAATAATATTTTCTGCAAATGTTTATCTCAACTAACATGAAGATATAGGAATAAGAGTTTGTAAGAATAGTTAGAGCAAGAGTAGAGAAAGT
Source organism: Tenodera sinensis (assembly GCA_030765045.1). Classification (NCBI taxonomy): domain Eukaryota; kingdom Metazoa; phylum Arthropoda; class Insecta; order Mantodea; family Mantidae; genus Tenodera; species Tenodera sinensis. Next base: position 224,983,103 of record CM060964.1, on the reverse strand, counting down.
CATGTGAGTGCAACACATGCGATTTTTGTTCACGTGCGTACGTGAATTATTGCAGACGTGGATATACGGAGTTGAAAATAATCATAGAGGTAGGAAAGGTAGAATGTAACTGAAAATTACAATGCCATAGTCATGATTTGAATAACAGATCTTTCACTTTCCGTGTGGTTTGCTCTAACAACCCGGAATGAGAAATTCCCCAGCTGATCCGCATATTTTCCCCGTAGTATTTTGTTTAAGTTTTACAGCACATAGTAATATTTCGTTTCTAGTTGTGTTGAAGCAGCGTGTAGTCAACAAACAATTTAGTACATATTTAATTAAACTCTATATTGCGTTATACGAAAATGTAGTATATTTAGGTTGGCTTGGTAGTCTGAATGGCTCTTTAGCATTACTTACTGGTACCTATGCTAATTAATAATATTAATTAACACGCAAATGAGTACGTGTACACTCGGTCTCCACTAATGAGTGGCTACAATTGTCAATTGTATCTCCCCTAACCAGCAAAAAGTATAGTTAAGATATTGTCTGTTTTAACACAAGCATATGAAACTTATTTGGATTATAGGTGTACAGTAAGCATTTAGCATGCCACATTTTGGAAGTAATATAAGTGTACTATCCGTAATCAGTGGCACAAATTATTTCTAGTATTATTTAGTCTGCAAAAGTCAATCTTCGCAGGAATATTAAGTATAATTTAGAATCTTTCTAACACTGCGATGAGGTTTGATTATACTACAATACAGTTACGTCATATTAAAAAAGACAGGTTCCTGAAGATCAAATCTTGGTCATCAGTGCCCTTATAAAAAGGATTATGGCAAGAGCCAGAGATAAATCTAAATATAAAACAAAAATACTAGTAGAAACGCAAATATAGAGAAATGTCCCAAACAAAGAGGCAAACAGCAGAATTAAAACAAAGTTATGAAGATCTTGAAGAGGATGACATTTCGAGACCTAAAATCCTTAATCCTTAGGTTCATGTATATCATTGCTAAAACTTAAAAACTTTAATTTATAGTCCGCCAGAATCTCTGCGAGCCTGACTTGCAGTTCTCAAAAATGCGCTACGGAAACACACTCTAGCAGTACGTGAATAAAGCGAATAAAGAAGAGCAGGGTCCCCCATGAAAATGTAACCATGCGTAAAATTACACTGGTCAATGCGTAATCGAGCCAAGACCATCTCCTCGCGACGACATACGTGAGAGGAGGTTAGTTACCCTGTTTGTCGGAATTTCTTTCACTACTCTAAACTTACTTTCTCAGAGAGCTGATAAGTCTTCGTGCCAGGACGACAGCATTCAAACCTAAAATCTTCCAAAGTAATACGAGATATGGTGATACTAGGTTCTGAGGTTGCCGCCTTTGCTGCTAAATGCACAATTTCATGTCCCGCCAAACCTACGTGACCAGGAACCCAAGCACACACCAAGTAACGCCAAAAGCGTGTAACACATGAGGGAGTCCTGAATACGTTGTACAATAGCATGCTAGTTGTGCAGCTCCTGTCGAAGATCAACCGCAGGAAATGTGTCTCATCTGCGAATTGAGGTAAATCTGAACCGAAGCGAAGTGACGGTAGTAATGGTCCCCTAAGTCGCTTTCGTTTCTCAGTTGAGAAACAAAAGCCATTTTTGAGCTCCATTCTCGAAGATTGTCTAAACATTGCTGCAGACGCCGTTCCATAATCGACGTGCCCTGAGAAGTACAATAGACGGCGAAGTCGTCTACGATTAGGCATGAAGAAACTCCAGGAGGCACACATTTCCAGGTGGAATTAATTGCCATAGAACAGTGTAGCAGCACCAATCACTGAGGTACTCCGTTCTCCTGAACAAAGAGGTTACAAAGAAGCGTGACAACCCTTACTAGGAAAACGCGGTCCTTCATAAACTCCCGAATGAACAGTGGTAGGTGACCACGTATGTTTTAAGTGTGCAGGAAACATATTCCCTTTTAGTATTCTAGCTGTCTGGATGGCTGAATGTACTTCAACCGGGAGCGTGCCATTGGGAGATCTGGTACATGACGTTACTGGCGTTTCTTATCCAAACTCTTTAGATTTTTAAATAGGCTCATGAATACAAACTTCTTACCTTCCTCAGTTCTACTTATTACTAAGTCGCGAAGCCCTCAAGACACGACTACCTCCTTTGTATTCACTTTATAATTTGTATTGTGCCTGTTTTACTAGTACCAAGGCGAATATCCTCCACCATTGCAAATATATGTGATGTCATCCTCACATCTTGGGCCCGGCTTATGTGAGAGTCCTGCCCTGGATCTTGCTCGCCGCAAGATCTCACCTCTCAGTGTATAGGCAGAGGGACTAAATCGCCTTCAGGAGTGCATTAGCTCATGCAATGATCACTCCCCTAGATTGACCTTTATCAGCGGATACGAACACGGTCTTACATGATAACCAGGGGCTGGGAATTACGCGGTTACCCAGTCACCCTTTGCGACTCCCAATTCTCCAGCCCGTGCCAATGGTATCCATCACACTGTGTTCAGGAAGGTATCAGGTTGGAGATCAAACTCGTTTGTGAACCAAAGTTGATTGAGTATTTGGCACAGACCCTGTCATCCCTTATAGGAACCCAATCGAGAGTGTGGTTCGTGACTCCAGGAGCGCCGTTTCCCGTACCCCCAGTAGAAGACTCCTGGGAGTGTGAAATCAAGAGGAAGCAAAATTGGTGCACTGGAATATGATCTACAATTAAATAAGTCCTATTCGTACTCTCAATATCTAATTACAATGTAATTTCTCTTCCATATGTTTTTTTTCTTTTTTTTCTTCTTTAGTGCCAGTTTAGAAATATACTTTATATTTCGATTTTCCTCAACAGAGAGGCTACCCTTATGGGGAGTTACACAGGTAAAGGTTTTCCGGGGTTTTCGCTTATCATGAAAAGACAAATATTGGATAACTTTAAGCACTACGGACCCCAGGTTCATTCGAGCATCGTTTCACCCATTTCATTCATCGTCCAATATGACCTAACAGGTTAAATGATGTTAAACTTATAAAAATAATAATTAAAAGGATATTTGGAGTGTAAAGCCGGTACTATGGTCAACACATGGGAATGACATTTTCTAATCGAGTCAAGTAATTTAGAGTGGCGTAAAATATGGGCAGCACCGCGGCCGAGTGGTTAGGCCCCTCGCCTACCACCTAGGCGGCCAGGATTCTTTCCCATGGACCCGCCTGTGGTGGTCATGGTAGACGAAGGGGTATCTGGGCGGATTTTCTTCTGGTTATCCCGTTTCCCCTGCCAATCATTCCAGCAATTGCTCCATCATCACCTTTCCATTCGTCGATTGCCCCTGCATTCCATATAATCCTCTTCCTCACTATCATACTGGTGCTTGGCTGATCACCCGCTTCCAGGTCTTCATTCTGTCCGATCCATAGGTAGGCATCTGATCCTAGGCTTGTAAGTACAACGGAGTGTAAATCCTCCAAAAGGGGAGGGTAATGAGGTAAAGAAGAAGTAAAATGTTATGTTTGTAAGTCCTAGGGGTAGTCAGTCCTCTATACGGGAAGCGTAATCAGATGAAGAAGAAGAAGTAAAATGTTATGTTGTTTGTTAGCTTATCCTTTCGAGGAATTATTTCATGGATAATTACGTGCAGCAGGATAATTAGTATAATGCTTAAAGGGCCCAAAAGAGCATTCCCACTTCGAAATAATTGCCGTAGCATTGATAATTTAGTGTGCCCAAGGTACATCACTATCTCCAGCAAATGTCGTAAAGGTTAGGTCTTATCATTAGGTCTTATGTCTCTCGTATATGTAAAACTATTAGCTTTAGCCTATTTGTTTCAAAGTATTTAAGAGACCTGAGCCAATCGCAATTTGCATAAATTTCATACTACGCTGGATTTGTAAAACTTGTGCAAGGCAGTACCACTGTTAATTGTTACTGTATTGTAACCGTGATTATACATTCTTATTAGCTATAAAAAGTCAGTATCATGTTTAGTATTTAAAGCGACTAGGCGCTTTCGCTGTATACACCGATTCTATATTAATTATATTCTAGCTCTGCTGGATTGCTAAGCAGAGCAAGCACATCTTCAGTCTAGATGTATTATTTGTTATGCCAAATTTCTAAGGCAAAGTGAGCTAATGTATAGGGTACTAAGTTACGCTAGATTGACAGGTAGCGTCACTGCTTACGGTATGCTTCAGACGCTTAGATAGCTCTGTTAGTTAAGTAAGGTAAAATATCTTTCGTGAAACAAATTTTCCGATGAAATTCCTGTCATACCGGCAACTTTCTGTTTAAAGGGGAGGACTTTCCCCACATCTCATGGGCATTTGGGAAGCAGAAATGAATAGCAGCAATAGCATGAGGTCCTGCAACCAGGGACCCGCATGTGGTATTTGTGATGGACGAAGCGGCGTCTGGGCGGGTTTTCTCCGGGTTCTCCGGTTTCCCCCGCCATCTCATTCCACCGGTGCTCCATCTTCATTCCATGTATCATCAGTGTCACCGCCTGTGGTGCCGTAGTAGTAAAAGCGGGCGTTAAACACTACAAACAACAACGAAGTCTTGCAACCAGGAGTGATATGCCGTTATGTAGACGACAGGTCCCTAAGCATTTCCAAAGTGCCCAGAGGAATCTCCTTTCGTCCCCTGTGGATTAAGGCAAGTGTCCTCTTGAGAGGGGTAGCACGGTTCCAAGGGCGGTCAAGTGGCGAGAAATCTCACAACTCTGTAAGGAAGATGTTTTATCACACATTCTTCATTTCAGGTATCCATTGCCCAGCTTTACTTCATAATCCAATATGATAACAAAGATAAGCGCATTTATACTGCATAATCTTCTTCATATATGACATAAAGCTTTCCTTTATAAACCTACTGCTACATTAGATGATTAAAGTATGAAGTGGGACGTGACGTTACTAGCGTTTCAATGTATGTATGCATGGTTGTTGCCTAGGTGAGCGGAACAATGTTTAGGAAGAGCAATGTTGACCAGCTGCCTTGGTCGAGGATGAATGATACTCGAGGAATGAGGTTCTTACTTCAGGGAGGTGTGAACAGGGGAGAAATGATAAGATTTAATTTCTCCTTCACTTGCCCGTTTATGTGAAAATTCACAAGACATCTAAAAGAACTAAACCTTCCTAGTTCCCGTTACACAAAGCTTACGCGGTTCCACTATCAAATTACACGTGTTGTTTCAGATTCGTATTTCCCAACACCCATTACATTTATTTAAACTGAATTGACAACCGTTCAACATATTCAGATTCTTTAAAATATTTAAGAATAAAAAGGTAAAAGGATACCATCTTTAAAAGGTATTCATAAAGCCATTTTATAATTTAGAAAATTAAAATTTTATGCAATAATTACTAATGCTTGTCTACATACTGTGTAATTCTTTCAAACCTAGTTGAGTTCTTTGAGTTATGTTATGCTTTTTGCTATCTAAAAAAACAACAAAGTGCAGTTTCTCAGAAAGTGCTTGACATATTTCATTGGACAGTTTTAAGATAAATCTTGAATATACAACACATAATCCTGTGGAACAGAATTTTTATAAGTATTGTCGTTTTTGAGATAAAATATATAATATATTGTTACTTTGACATACGAGTAATTCTTGAAAATCCATTGGAATAAAATTTCACCAAAGGTTAACTAAACTGTTCTGTTACACGGAATTGTGCACGAGCATCTTCACTGTCGAATTGCCAAATTTGATAACTGTATATACAATAGTTTTGCAGAAAATGCACCTTCAAGATGAAAAAAATGTAAACTGTAGAAAAGTTAAGTTAAAGATTTACTCTGAATGTCACTGAGGTCTTTCAAAAATAAACACCTGAGAACAAAGCGACCTCAATAAGCGCATTTTGCCATCTTGTTCACAGGCTTCTAAAAGCGCACAAACAATACTTAGGAAATTGACAGTCAAAAACAGCAAGAAATATAAAAAGTGCAAACCCTTAAAGAGGAAGTAAAAAGGAGGCGTGGCACAGTAACATTCACTGCAATTGAAATTATTTTTTCATACTTAAAGTGATAATAGAAGCGTATAGAAATAGAATTCAAATACTGCAAACAATGTTTAATGGAAAGAAAAAAATTGCAATTTTTGAATAGTTTTAACTACATCTAACCTTAACGCCGACATACTGACATCACCCAAGTATACAATGCTCTAATTTACACCCATTTTATATTTTTGTCATGTCCTTGTCCTAGTTATAATTTTTACACTCTGCAATTGGCTTTTTCGGTAGATTTTTCTATGCTCATTGGTTAAAATTATTTAGAAAGTAAGTTATCTTGCGTCTTCCATTAGCACATTATTTACGCCTGATTAGATTTTCTGTGCGCCCGACTGGGTCTCGGTTTTCCTTGCACTGTTCTTCTGATATATAATGCCTCAAAAAGGTATCCGTTCTCAGCTACATCACATGAACACACACTTTATCTGCAAACTAAGACCAGTTAATTGCCAATGTCTCAGGTATATAAAAACGTATTGCTCACCTGTTAAAGCTTAAAACTGGCAAATATATTTAGCGTATAACAATAACACAAAATCTTATATCCCACAACACTTGGAGGTCAAACAATATTTTTCTGGCAAACTAGGCAGCAACAAAACTACCCCCATAATAAATTATTCTCCCTCTCATAGTTGATGTACCTACATGTGCGGTGCTCAGCGTGTGTTGTGCCATGAAAATGAGAGCATCAAAACAGAAAGCATGGGACAGAAAAATAAGGAAGCGACAGAGGAAGAAAGATGAATTGCAGTAGGATGCCCCCGAAAAGGCTAAACATTCAAAGATATACCTGAAGTATCAAATAAGCCCGTTACTACTGTATCATATACAAGTATACTAAAACAAACATACAAAAATAATCCAAGATAAGGTGGGACTTCACAAATGACTCAGGCTGAAAAATTTCAGATAGGAAAGTAAAAATAGATCCTAAATTAAGCGCTACAAAGATTTTTGCAGAAGTGGAAAAGGAAATGGGAAGTCAGGTACACCGATATACAATAAGAAACGTTCTTCATTAGGCTAGTACAACAACCCAATAGCCCACCGAAAATCATACATGACCAAGGTTAAAAGAAGCAAGAGACTGGAACATGCCAAAAATCAAATCAATGATGCTTACTACTTCTGGAGAAAGGTAATTTTTACCGATGTAAGTACATTTAACATATCTGTACCCAAAGGGAGAGTAAGGATATGGCGACACAGAAATCGTGAATTAGAAACGCAAAACCTCACAGCGACTATTAAACATGTGCTTGTGTGGGGGTGTATGAATTTGAATGGTATAGACGATCTCTGCACATCTTTCGCAGAGTATGAAAAATATGGGTCTTCATACAATATAGGTATAATGACCCAAATACAGCTCTGCGTGTTCTACCATAACACACCACGTTGGATGGAAACACCTCCGCAATCACCAGACGTCAATCCAACTGAGAATGTGGCACTTTGTAAAAGAAAATCTACGAAAACACATGATCTCAAACAAGAATGATCTTAAGAAACTATTAATGGAGGTGTAAAAGAGAATTTCTAGAGAAAGTAATGTAAATCTGGTGAGATCAATGCCAAGAAGTTCGCGTGAGATAATAAAAAGGAAAGGTTGGTCCACCAAGTATTAAAAAAAATATACCCGTAACTCAAAACAATAGTTCATGTGCTGTAAGCAAATATATCTTCCAAGTAAAAAGAGATAATTGTACTTTTGATTATTTTTCTTATTTTTGTTATAACAGAAAACAATGCTTTCATAACACATCATGTATTTTCAGGACATAATAAATAAACAAGAACTCAAGCCAAGCTTTCATCTTTAATTTTTTAAGCCTTATTTGCTTTTAAATTAAGCAAACCTAATTAGAAGAATAATTTTTTGAGTGATTATAGCTAGCTTATTCTTCACATACACAGATTTTTGTCTGCATCTACACTTCACTCCGTTACTGGCACCAAATTTCTCTGTTTCAGTAACCTGTTACTTTTGCCTGTAATATACGTCTTCTGTGTTTCAAGATTTATTCTATTTAATTAATATAAAAGTTCCTTTTATAGCACTTCTATTCTCTCGCTTGATTTATTTGCTTATATTTATATGTACGTTCTCCTTTTATTAGGTTTCTCTTACTTCTTTCTATTCATTTAATGTCTTATTTATTTTGCGTTTATACTTTATAACATTTTTATTGCCGTACTATTTGTTTATTATTTTCCTTGTGAATATTTCCATCTCAAGCATTACGGCATTTTATTACTCTGCCTTCCCATTTGTTTCTGCTTTTGATGACTAAACTGTGTGTATGAACTAGGACCTGTATCATTTGAAGGACCTGGCTGTATGACGCAATATGGCATTACATGACAAAGTGATGCCTAGTGCTGCAAGGGCGCATGCAAAGGCATTAGAATACATCCTACAAACAAATGGCAATAGCCAGCATGGCGATGGTTGACATGTCGCCTTAATTGGCTCCAATAATTATTCACAGACAAAATCAGAACTGCTTAAAAAGCCGCAATTTCGGAAAGGGACGCTTCAAATACAGTTCAGTTTTAAGCCAGTAATATAACTGCAAAGCACAAAGCTTGCAGAACGAGATCACCAAGGCATCCTTTTATATTTATTTCATTTTCCACGAAGTTATGGATTTGTACTGAACTACAAAAACAACTTATAATTCATAGGCTAGTCAAGTTAGTAATTATTAGGTTTAGTTTATTTGCCTTTTTACTTGCTCTAGCCCTTACTTCTAGTAGGTAGAACTGCGTATTTCACACAGAAATGCTATATTTTACCAAAAATAGATATTTTGACACCTCCTAAATACAAATAATTAGAAAACATGTGCGCAGGTGCGCCGGACGCTTGTGCTTGTGTGTGTGTGTGTGTGTGTGTGTGTGTGTGTGTGTGTGTGTGTGTGTGTGCGCGCACGTGTTTCTGTCTGAACAATATGACTCGAAAACTTTGATGGACGCTAAACATCATAGTTACGCTAGACCTATGCCGCAAATCCGACCCAAATATTTTGCAGAAAATCCCTTCTTCCCAAGCTATCCTTTACATGCACATTTTTGCGTTATTTTTATTTCTCAAAAATTATATATATACCAGGTGGTTCACCTGTCCATATTATTTTTGGAGATAGGCAACACTTCATACTCTGAAAGCAACAAGGTTGGCATTACCGTGCTTGTCGACCATTTGGTACGCATGCATATCTAACCTGCTCTTCTTGGGAAAGTAGACCTCAGCAGCTCATGCTTATGGAAGACCTTAGCATATATTAAGTATCATATTGAGATGCATATCGTGAACGTTGTGTGTATATCCTATGAACTCTTCTACATTGGAATGAATTCTGTATAAGTTTGTGTAAGTCGTGAACCATAAGGTATAGTTACAAAACTTACTAAACAGAAAAACATATACATCTCCAACAACATTTGACAGCTAACCTTTAGTGTCATCGCAAGTGAGAATATGCCTACTCTATTACTGATATGAAGTTTTCAAAGGTTTTTAATTTTTGAACTAAAACTTAGCAAATTCACAACGATCCAAGAATTCTACCCACATAACAAAAGGAATCGTAAGCAGAGGTGCTTTCACCGGTCTTCACTCTGTTCGGTCCACAAGTTCCTCTGCTCCCTGACAAGCGTCTGTCACTACGCGTAGAATTGTAAACCCTACCAGGTGTAAAAGGGAAAGTAATCAGGCGGAGAAGAAGAGGAAGAAGAAGAAGAAGAAGAGGAAGAAGAAGAAAAAGAAGAAGTGAATAACAGGAAAGTAATACTGATAAGTTTAGTTTTCTAGAAAAAGATACTTTTATAAAAAAATCATCCCCTGGCTGAATTATTACTAATTAAATGTTTTTAATGTATGCTTATATTCATAGAAAATTGAATAAACGACCTTTTCCTTTGGCTATTTCAGAATAATCAACGGTTTTTGTATAAATTAAAAGAATCCACAATTTGTTGTCTCCTTAAAGGGGAACGAAACACAAAAATCATGTTTCTTCCTAAATGAAGGATATTGCTTTTAAAATACAACGATAAGATTGTTATTTTACTGCAAATACCGTTACCGTTGTGCAAGTGAAGTAATAAATACCTACGTCATACGTCATCACCTCCATCCGCGCGCTGCAGGCCCAACTTGATTACTGCTGCACAGATACGTTTCCATCAATTGATCTTGATGCTATTTAAGTTAAAGAGTAGTGGTAAACTTTATAGCAGTGTTCTGGTGATGGTGTTGCTTGGTCAGTTCAGTATTGTGCAAATAATGCAATATTGTAAATAATAAAATGCCTCAATGTTGTGCATATGGCTGCGATGTGAGACACGACACACAAGGGAGCGAACTTTCACTCGTTTCCAACAGACACAAGTCTCCCAAAAGATATAGGGTTTTGCAGAAGAAAAGATTTTTTGCCTGGTCCAAGTACTCGTTTATGTTCCTTCCACTTTAAGGACACAGATTACGAATGGACACAGTTATTAAAAAATCAGCTTATGCCGAATGAAAATTTCAGAGGGAGCTTTTAATAGCCGGAGCTATTCCTACCCGATACTTCAGATTTTAATACGAGTGGTAACGATGAACAAGAACAAGGGGAGTGTTTCCCATACATGGAAATAAAATTGGAATATTTAATTGCTGCTTGGAAAATTTAAATTAAATTATTTTCTTGTTAAACGACGCTGTCAATTGCCAGGATCACATCAGCGTCGCCGGTGTGCCGGAATTTTGTCCCGCAGGAGTTCTTTTACATGCCAGTAAATCTACTGATATGGAGCTGTCGTTTTTAAGCACACTTCAAAACCATCGGCCTGGGCCGGGTTTGAACCCGGGACCTTGGGATCCGTAGGCCAGCGTCTAACCAACTGAGCCACCCAGAGCGACTTGCTGCTTGGACATCTCTATGTACAGTTTTATCCATGCGTTGCGCTAAACAATCAGTGTCATTCGTTGCTCCTCCGCTGACTTGATCCTGACATTCCAAATGCTTTCATTTCTTGCGTGGCGTGACATAATTATATGTAATGTATGATGATGCCATTCATACAAGTGTATGTAGTAGTGTAAAACTGCAACGTTTCTTGTTTTCTGCTCATGTGTTCGAAATTCCATAGAAAGAAACAGCGAAGAAGAACAACACCCGAAATCGACATTATAACATTTCTCTATCACTCTCAAATCTTAGAATAATAGTACTATATTATTTGATTTATTGCTGATTCTCCAAGTATTTTGGTTGAGTTTTACTTACAGTTGTTGAAAGCTAGCAGTACATTGTGTAGAAACTCTCTGCTTTCTTTTAGCTTATCAAAAGCAATTTACAACTTATACCAATAAGCTTCGAAACGTTTACGTGCGTTCGATGGGATTTAACAAGAAATTCATCAATGCATTTAAGGAACACTGGGAGTGAAAGTTCCACATTTCTTGATAGATTTGTCTGAATATTTTACTGTGTTTGTATTTATATAAGAATAGGATGTACACCAAATTTCATTAAAATTGGATAATTTTTTTATGATATATACATTATTTTATGAATTTAATAGGCACATTTTCAAAATGCGACTCGCGTCTATTGACTTTGCAAAATTGGTTTATATTGGCAGAACTGGTACTCTAAAACATGGGTAACATTGTATGAAGAGATATTTCAAATACGTTTGCTGATTATGCTGTACATATTTTTTAAGAACAAAGAAAATTTAATCTTAAAAATTATTGATTTTTTTATACAAAAAATGTTTTTGGAATTCATGTTAATGATAACATCAATATTGAGTCATAGTTTTGTTTAGCTGCTATTTAGGAATACTTTTTGGAAATTGTCCTTGAATTTAAAGCAAAACTCAGGCGCGACCTTCTTTTGGAATGTGCAGAAATGTAGTTTTGAGAAAAACAGGTTTTTATATAGGAACATACTGTGTACGTTAAGGGAAGAGCACTACTTGAAAGGGCCGTAATGACCACATGGAGTGGGGCATACGAAAAATGTTATCTGATCTAAATGCACAGGTGTTCCAGGAATATTTTAAGGTAAAAAACAATTTTGACCAAAATTTCACTCCCAGTGTCCCTTGATATTTCATAGAAGCACCGTTACATTTTCCTGGAAGCCTCATGTTTATAACGGTTTGTAAATTTATAAGGATTTTAAAATATGTAGAAATACAATTAGTGCAACTCTTAGCAGGTAAAGGGCCCAAATTCTTCTAAATGGGCTGCCAAACGAACACTTGAAAGAATACAGATACACTCTGATACGGTGATCTGATAATGATGTAAATACACTTCGAACCCCTTTTAAGGTGGAACCAGCTTGGCATTTGAGCAAATGGGAAGAGCTGTGAGAACTGGGCATTCATTCTCAGACATTCTGTTTACTATATTGGAATCAATGAACGGATTGATTTTCATGTCAATGGGTAACTTACTTCATCAAAGTATATAAAAATGTGATAACTAGAACTTGGAAGGCATTTTAACATTAGCGACCAATCAAATAGAAAGAAGAAAACCGACTTTCGCAATAATTATACCAGTAGGAATGTACGTAAATTATGGAGTTCTCTAAGGTCTAAATGAGTAATTTGTTTTGAAAACTCTAGCTTTAAATAAAGGCACATACGGTTAGTAATGTTCATAAGTTAACTGATACTTTGAGTACATCGGAAAACCTCAGAATGCTTGTTTGGTATTTACTTTCACACATTTAGAAGAATCGACTAATGATGCGGTTTAATTTATTTCTCAAGGAACACCCCACAGTTTTCCTTGTCACGAGCTGCCAGTCGTTTTCCCTTATTTTCAAAACTATTTTGTTCGTTTATAGTGAGAAGTAACTAAATTTGGATTCATATTTATCTAGTTTTCACCAGCATTAAAACAAGGAAGAATTTGGCAACATTATACGTAATTATGCGTAAAGCTTTAACATTTTTAAGAGGTTGAATCAGAAACTGAAAAATTCAATGCCATAGCCGGGATTTGAACCACGGATCTTCCGCCAATCGAGCGGCTGCTCTAACCATTAAGCTACCATGGCCAACTTGCCAGTACGACATTAAGTCGCCCTTGGGGTATTTATCTCTGATGTGAGATTCCCTTGTGGTTAACCGGGAAAAAGTACGAATCAGCTGGGGAATTAAATGTCGTACTTAGAAGTTGGCCATGGTAGCTTAATGGTTAGAGCAGCCGCTCGATAAGCGAAAGATCCGTGGTTAAAATCCCGGATATGGCATTGAACTTTTCAGTTTCTGATTCCACCTCTTAACCATTGCCCACACACGGCTTATGTGTTTAAAAACACCAGCGGTAAGCTTGTTGGCATAAATAAATAACTTTAACATTTTAATTATATTGTTATGCCACTGTTTATGCTGGTCCTTGGAGTTATCTACAAGCTGGAAGCTTAAGACGGGAAAATAAAACGTAGATTATTTTTCAGAATGACCATAAAGAATGCCAAAGAAATAGGAAATAAAATAAATGTAAAGTTGGCGATATCTAAATAGAATATCCAAATTACTACTCTATCTCACGATTTACTCAACCAACTTCATTTGTTAAGTATTTCCTGTTCTTAGGAAGTGGCCAGGATGAATATATAAGGTAAGGTAAGTTTAATAAATCCTACAGAGAGACGTATTCTTGACGGCGAGGCGATCTACTTTACTCTGCACATGCTCCCTTGCGCTTCTGACAGAAGCTCTGTCAACCTAGATTAAATCTTATCGTGATGAAGGTCAATGTAATGAAAACAACTATCCATGTGTAAAACCCTAATCCTATGCCAAGAGGCTATGCCACAACAATTATTCGTCTCCTCCGATGTCCCACAGCTGTGCAACTCAGACTCCAAGTGCTGATACAGCAGCTGGTGAAATTGGCGAAGCGAAAATCATGCACTTGCCTTCTTGCAAATTCCTTCCACAGTGTTAGGTTTTCACTTTCATTTTTGTTATTCTTTTGTTATTTTATCTTACCGCCTGGAAATCCATTAATGGCCTCGACTAGGATTTTCAATCTACGGTACACGTGCCATTGATGGCACGTGAGCTACTGTCGAGTGGTATGTAAACATGTTAGCAAATAAGATTAAAATAACATTTGGAAATTACTTGTTCTTGCACACTAGTCCTGTGTAGAAAAAAGTTAAAACGATAGCTTCACAATGAATAATTCAATGTCATGACCATGATCTTCTGGTTGCTCTAACCAAATGAGCTACCATAGCAATATGCCGGCATGATACTAAATTCTCCAGTTGACTAGCACTTTTTTCCGGAAAACCTAAGGATATCTCGAATTTGTTTGAGTTAATATACTGCAATGATTTACAATGTTGTAAGTACTTTAAGTACATAGTTTAACCAACTATTAGGTGAATCAATGGAAATTAATTGTCCATTCGTACTAGCCGTGTGTAGGACAAAAACTCGCGATAAATAACTAAATACAAACAGCACCTTTAAAAATACATGCATTTACGTTCTTTTCTCTAGCCACTATCGTTTACAGTTGTGTAGCTTCCATAAACTATTATTATAAACCCTTATTCTTCCATCTAAGTAATAGGGCTAAATGGTTCGCATAAATAGTTTTATTACACATTCCATTATAGATACGAAGCAGATAGCGCTCGTCAAATGTTTAAACAGGAATCGCTGCGTGCTGGCCTAGAAATCCCAAGCTCTTTTCATGACATTGGGGAGAAACAACTGAAGCCGGGCAGTACTTCAAAAATTGAAATTAGAGTACTGCAACACACAAAACAATGTGGATTATCAGTCACACGACTTTCTCTACTTACTATCGTTTACTTTAATATAGCTTGTAACAATTGTTGTTACTAAACCTTATTTTCTATCGACTTCATGCTGAAAGAGATAACAGTTTGCAGTAATGGTTCATTGTACATTTCGTTCTACTTACAAGGGAGATAAACGATACCGGAGCCATAGTGAAATATTTAAAAGCAGGTCGCTATACGATAGCTTCCAAATGTTATTACATCTGCATGAGGCCTATGTACGTTTATCGTGTATTCTTTATTTTTTATCATTTAAACAAAATTACCTATACGAAAGTCATTTAGAATGAAAAGGCTTTCGGAGGCTATTCGGAGATTAATCTAGATGCGTACTTTATTTCTTACGTGTTTATTTTAAACATGACATATTAATAAAAATCGTTAAGAGCAATTTTGTGCAAATTAAAAATATTCTGCATTACAAGAAAAAGCTTGATGGGGGAGATATTTTCTTGTTTAGTACGCACACACGCAAACACTTTGATACCGAAATTATGGGTTCAGAAGATAAACAATTTGAAATGGAACTAATAAAGGAAGTAATCATATGATAATTAACTATCGATAAAGAATTGACAGAGAAAACAAGCAAATAGTATCATTATTATTAGTATCGGAGGAATGTGCTATATAACGTAACAATGTGTAAGGTTTGTCAGAGTAGAATTAGTTTGCGGTTACCGGATGCTTAAGGTCATTAGTAATGGGCTGGATTTTGTGAGCCAGTTCGTAGAATTTGCCAAGCAATTAGATCAGAGTAATGAACGGACTAGAACCAGGTTGCTAGATGCATTAGCGAGCGTAGACTGAAAGCCTCGGGACTTTCCGAGGATTTTAAATACGGAGTCAGGGTGAAAGTCAAGACACCTGGAATAGTGTAGAAATTATGTTGTAACATGATATTGGCAGCTATGAGTTACTAGGAGTGTCAGATTTTGGCTTGAATAGGTCTCACTTCTGGGCTCGTTGGAGCGTCTGGGCGAATATGTTGTGAAACCAACAGCCGCGATCTACAATATTGTCGTCAAGTATATTCCTCTAAGTTTTCACATATGATCCTAGTTGTTTAACCAATGTTTTCTCTCTCTCTCTTTTTGTCATCAGTTGACAACGTCTCATTTGTAATTACAGGAAACATATATTAAGACTTTCTAGCAAGATTCCTGTCATCCTTTCTAAAACTCACATCCTCGCATATCTTGGGATAGGAATGACAATGTCGAGCTACAGCCACAAAATGCAGTCAGCTGAGGGATTCGGCACATTGTGAAGGAACGAACTCTACTGGCGTCCAAAACAAACCATCATTGCATCAACGTGCGCTTTAGATACGCTGCATGCGTACAACAGTCGCATCAAATCGAGCGTATTCACGCGTCACACTTGTGAACCAACGTGAGGCAATTTATTGTTTCAAACAGTCGCAGCAACGTGGAGCATACTTTTCGCATCAGAAGTTCCCACACGCGCGCGCGCGCGCGCGCACACACACACACACACACACACACACACACACACATACCAGGTGGCCCACTCCAGCTGGCATTCGGGTAATTATATTACTCTTCCTGCGTTAAAAGAGTTGCAGAAATCACAGGAGTAGATCCAGTTAGTGGCGTGCGTGAACTTTGTTCTAGAGCGAGCGGCAGAGGAAATGCCCAGAGTTCAAATAGCGTGTGCAGCGCGTGATAATAGAGAGGAACAATCTTAGAATATGTTCCACTTCACTTACAAGACTTTATTTTCCAGGGAATAAACTCATTCATGCATATGCTGCTATTGTCTAACATTACGGATTGCAGATTGCATATGGCCGTAACAAAACCCATACAATCACGGGGGCGCGTAATGTTTGATTGGCATTTCTTTGTTTCTTATGAATGAATGTTCTATAAATTAAGTCTCCATAACAGTAGCTTTTGATGATAATAACGATGAGAATAATAATAATAATAATAATAATAATAATAATAATAATAATAATAATAATAATAATAATAATAATAATAATAATAATAATAATAATAATAATAATAATAATAATAATAAATAATAACAACAACGACAATAATAATAATAATAATAATAATAATAATAATAATAATAATAATAATAATAATAATAATAATAATAATAATAATAATAATAATAATAATAATAATAATAATAATAATAATAATAATAATAATAATAATAATATTAATATTAATAATAATAATAATAATAATAATAATAATAATAATAATAATAATAATAATAATAATAATAATAATAATAATAATAATAATAATAATAATAATAATAATAATAATAATAATAATAATAATAATAATAATAATAATAATAATAATAATAATAATAATAATAATAATAATAATAATAATAATAATAATAATAATAATAATAATAATAATAATAATAATAATAATAATAATAATAATAATAAAAAGTGTAACAATAACATTAACAGGAAACGAAGCCTTACGTGCCCTCATACATACGCTTTGCAACCTCTAATCCGTAATGTTAGACAACAGCACGACATACAGGAGCGAGTTTATACTGTTAATGTCTATTATTGCGGAGTACACACGCTAGTTCAACTGCCTCTCACCTCACATCTTCGCTGAGAGGCAGAACACGCCACTGACTAGAATTGTGCCGTGGAGTTCTGCATCTGTTTCAACGAACACAGGCTTATCTACTCACGCCGATGCCGGATGAAGTGGGCATATTATATCTATTACAGTTTATTCCCAGTGGGGTAAGTACATTCTCTTTGAGTTTCTGCTGAAAATTTGAACGAGGTTGGTTACAAACTGCGTTGTATGGAACATTTTTAGTGTGCAAAAGGGTAAGAAAAATCCGAGTAGATTGAAAGTCATTGGAAGTAAACACATTAGAAACGTGTGGTCTTGGATATATAAATAGTCACACGTTGAAGCTTTAAAGGGCCCAAGGAACAAAAGCCATGGGGTGTAATCAGAGTATTTTTTGGATACCTATAATTAATTTTTAACTTTTGATAAATGCACCAAATTCCAGCTAGGGGTGCCCGCAATATGTCCCACATATTGTCTTTGGGCTGGAGACGCAGAAGGAGAGATGCAACTTTTCCTCGCAGCAATATAGATACTGATATGATGAGATTACATATATTGGTTGACTGCTCAGCCTAATTCACCTGTGTTGTGTTCAAGAGGCAATTTTGCACTTGAGCAGGTTGCAACCCGTCTGTCGGTCCACCTACTTCAAGGAATACGACATAAGATCCTACTACCCACACGGATCAATTGTTCTAGAGAACACGGGAACAGAAAAGCAAAGACCTTCCGCTTGCTTTCATCTTGTCATCTCAATTCAGGCTAACAGCTTTACACGCTTCGATGCACACAATGAGGACTTGTTAGCTCTTCTACCCGCACTCCAACAATGATGATATCGGATATAGTTATCCCTTGTCTTTTGTGTGCGATATATTATAGGTGCAAACTCATTTCATGAAAGGAACTGCAGGTAGTTAGAGGAAATAATGCATGACACGCAAGATATAATCATCACCTACACCACACTTAACTGACACGAGAATTCACCAGGGTTGCCACCTCTTTGTAAACAAAATTGACACAGATATTTAGACACGACGTTCTACTGAATATAAATCTCTATCCATTATTCTAGCTCTCAAGTACGAAACTTAATAACATGTACAATTTTTCCAATCATATTATTATAACCTTCTTGCTATTTTCTTGCGCTTAAGCAAAAACCATTCTGCCTTATTTCCACGTTTGTTGATTAAAATCAACATAATGTGTAATCAGAAAGCATAATGCTGTAAATTTTTCATATACTTTGTTTAAGAATAGGAGTCATCAGACTGGGATTAACTTTAATTACGTACTATTCATTTATTGTTATAAGTTTTGTGAATTTTAATCAATGAAGTATGGCTCATAGTCTCACCAAGTAAATTTACATTTGCGAAAATGCATATATTAGTAATTCATGTTTCGCAAACATTAGTGTGAAAAAGTTACTTTAACATGACATCTATTTCCCTAAATGCAAATATACCTTTGCGTTAAGCAACACGGCGTAAACCGTAAACATTTCACATAACTTGGCTTAGGATGGGGGATCACGTATTTGGGATTGAAGTTTTTTTTTTTTTTTTTTTTGAATGTATTTATTTATTTTTATAACTTCAATGTATTTTAAACATCGAAGAATGTCACATTTTAAAGTATGTTACCTTATAGTTTCACAAAAGTAAATTTAGATTTGCGAGAGTGTAAGCATATGGCAACTAATATATTTGGGAAACAGTACTGTTAAAGAGTTATTTTAACAGGAATCCTATGCTTCTTAGGCAATAAAAATATGGAAAGCAGTTGAAACATGTGTCTCTTAACGGGAGATTAAAAGTCCTAAACAGTCAAGTTTAAATCTGCCTTCTGTCTAACATATAAGACAAGACTGCAATCTTTATAAGAGTAGAATGCATGAGTTCACTAATCTATTTTTATACAATATCGTCCTTTATTAAGGTACACATAATTTTTTCTTAGCTATACAATTTTAACTTAAATTTACTAGCAATTATTTCTTATGTGATCAGTATTGTTGTACTCCTCTTATTGTCCTTAAATTTCAATATTATCTGAGAAGACGGGTCATTTACGTCAAAATAGGAAAAGCCACTCAGAATAAAAGTAAAGGAAAACCTCGCATTTATGTGTAAAGAAAGTAACCGAATGACTCGACTTTTGGAAGACACCATACCTATATATATGTAAGAGGAAAACTGCCCCTCAAAACTGATGTAAAACAATTTTCTCTTTCAAGGAGTATGGGAGCTATTAAATTTTTTCTGTGAAATCGCACAAAATTCAAAGTACAAAATATCAGATGCAACAGCTTTAGCAAATATATAAATATTAAATTAATTAAATATACTACATACACACAATCCTTTAATCCTTTGTTAGGATAAAGAGCAAATTTCAATGTCTGCACAAAGACTAAGAGTTCCGTTTTTGTTTCAGGTTTTATAATCTAATCTCCCCTTAAGTTTTCCAGTTTTACAGAACCTTATTAGACTCCTGCAAAGCTGGAGACCCAATCTGATTCCTGTAACTATATGGGATTCTTTTTCCCATGGTAGGAGTCATGAAAAGAGCTACATTCAACCCCATGCGATCACTCACCAACTGAGGAAATATTTAATTGAGAAGTAGCAACTTAATTTTGCATCTGCGGGCCACTATAGCCATTATTTCTTGTGTCGAGAAGCAGAGGAAGCATTGTGAGCGGTTTAAAAATCATCGTTTTGTTTTCTACATGTGTACTGAAGGTGAGTTTGCAATATTTGCCCGATAACGTAGAAGTATTGTTAAAATATTGCTTTTCAAACCTGCAAGGTGAGCCGAAGGCTGCTCTTTGAACAGCAAGGGAAGCATATGCCGAATTTCATTCTCATACCCTCTATGCAAGAACGCCTGTAAAATAGGTGACCCTTCGCGCAGGTCTCACTGAAGTTGGGCATTTACTTTTGTGAAAGATAGTACATGAACTTTATTTGAGCTGCATAAAAAAGAAAAACCTTCCCTTCTCTCTGCATCTGCTTGTTTAGGCGTTTAATCCAGTGGCAGAACACTTAAAATAATTCCTCCACATCAGCAATGCAAACCGGCAAATTCTGCATCTAAGAAGTTCGTGCAAACAGGTTTATGCTCATAATTGAGAAACTTAAACGTTAAGACCAACAGATTTTCAGTTGGCAAAGTTACTCGGGCGCAGAAATGGCCATTACTTGCGCGCTAAGGTGGTAGGAGCGCCGGTTTGAACATGCATATTTGTAAAAGGGGAAGGGGGTTAACAAAGTCGTTAAATATTGACCAAACTTTAGCTATCAGAAGTCGAGGGGTGAGGCCGCAGTTCCCCTACCCTGCAGGAGAAGCTGCAAGTTTCCACAACTCTGGCGCACGCCGAGTGAAGCGGCAATGATGTTTATCTGACTCTAAGCTCATTAAATTGCTAAACCAACCTACTGAGCCATGTTGGATGGCTATCGCCCAGCATCGGATTATTTCGTCATTAACTCCCTTATATTTCAACGTAACAAACTGCAGCGTAATAGGAAAGATTACAAACAAAACACTTCTAACAACAGCCGACGTAATTTTAGTTTCCGCAGCTTGGTGCCCTGTGCGCAAATTAAGTGGCCAAATCAAAGCTCAAAGGATAATTTTAATTAAACACAATACGCCACAGTTACGACGGATACATATTGCCCATTCATGAGATTTCACAATAACGGTATCATGGCTTCACTCACTAACAACATGAAATACTTTCGGGTTGCAAATACAATTTTCTTATTCAGTGAGGCTGAATTGTAATTTAATTATTTCGTTTTAGGCGAGCGATTTCATATGTGAGTCAAAAGTGTGTATGACTTTCTATCAAGTAAATATATTGCCTATAATTGTGTTGCATCTACAACGTTATTAGTTTAATGAAGTTCTATTTTTATTTATTAATACCCTTTGTAACCTTCATGTAACCACCAGTATATTAGGCTATATTCGATCTTATATTACCAAAGTATCACAAAACCAATGCGGAAAAATTGTGATGTGATAAAGTAACATTATTTTTTCTACTCCCCTTGTACAAAATATTCTTACAAACGATTATTCTTTTATCTACTTCATGTTAATTGAGATAAATATTTGTAGAAATGGTTTTATTACACATTAGCTTAAATACCCGACGTTACCCGTGGTTTGACGATTTATCTCTACAACTTTCAGACTTATTTGCAATTTTCCAATAGGCCTACGATTATTTGGAGGAATTGCATAGTATATTGCGTACTAAGAACTGTAAATGTTACTTATCAGGTCGAGAATGCATTTTGGAAATACGAGGCCCGCAGAACCAAGTTTTCCCAAGTATTCGAGATCTGATAAGTAACTTACAGATCGTGGTTAGCCAATTACTTTTTGCAACACTTGAAAAAAAGGCGATAATAAATCAAAATTGCTTTTCCATATTTTATTGGACACTAAGAGAAAATGAAATCTCAAGGTGAACAAATGAAAAGCTACATCTATGTTGTGTCAGATAGGTCTAATAATTTGTTTAATTCATGTGAAAATCCAGGTTCCACCTAAAGATGTACTGAAGAAGCAAAAATAATTGAATCGCTTCTTAGTGTTAATAACGTGTCCAATTGCACATTTAATATTTAAATAAATAATTCATACGTTTGTATATTTTGTTAAGGATTATTTAATAACTTGTTTTTCGGTTACTATACTGTTGGGTGTTACGTCATTTCCTACTGTTACCATAAATATTAATGACCAGTTTTAGCCTTGTCGCCATGGGAGTCGATCAATGAATTGTAAATTTAGGTGCACTGCCAAATATGTGTTAACAATGATTAACATATCAAGTATTGCAAAAAAATAATATTTGATACATTTAAACAAAGCGTTAATTAAAATCCTTAGGATATACTATAAAGAATAAAAGGTGAACAAAATAAATGAATAAAAAAGGAGAAAACATTATGCAACAGTACTGTTAAACAATCACAAATACCAGAGAAGGATAGTGCGCGTGAAGTTTGAGTTAGAGCATTTTAAGAAGCATGCCTTGTTTAACACGAGCATTCCGTTCTATTATGCATCCTATTAGTTCCTCCCCTCCAATCATAGCCTCAATACCATGACCTCGTTTAGTTGGAATTTCGGCAGATAAGTCTTGACTTTTGTTTTGAACATTGTTAACAAACCCTTTGTATTATTTATTTATGCCAACAAACTTACTGTTGGTGTTTTTAAACACACAAGCCGTGTGTGGGCAAAGTTTGAGAGGTAGAACTATTCAATGCCACAACTGGGATTTGAACTACAGACCTTCCGCTTACCGGGCGGCTGCTCTAACCACTGAGCTATTGTGACAAACTGCCAGAATGGCATTAAATTCTCAAACCAGTTCGTATTTCGTGTTTATCAGGAGAAATACGAACTGGTTTGAGAATTTAATGCCATTCTGGCAGTTTGTCACAATAGCTCAGTGGTTAGAGCAGCCGCCCGGTAAGCGGAAGGTCTGTGGTTCAAATCCCAGTTGTGGCGTTGAGTTTTTAAGTTCCAGTTCTACCTCTCAACCCTTTGTATTCTTTTCCACTTCTGAATTCAAGCACCACACTTTCGTCACTGTTTGCAGCAGCTCCCATTTTGTGCTCCGTCACGACACGAGGTAGTTGCAATGTTTGCTCACACATTCAGACTGTTTTGGAAACACAATAACTATATTTTTAGTACGTTTATGTTTCTTTACAGTACATTCTGCATATGAGGTTGGTTCACTTATAGGGTTAAGTTGAACATCCAACACGGTCTTTTAACCTGGTCATATCCGACTATGAATGAGTAAAATGGGTGAACTGGGTCCGTAGAGATTTTAGTTACCCGTCATTTGTCTCCTCAGTATTTACTAGAGTCTTACACGGTTGGAGTTTCTTTCACACTGTCGACAGAGATCACTAGAGTTTCAGGCCAGCTTTTATCTGTTCTCTTGTCTTCGTTAAATAACTGAAATATTTTAACTTTCTCATTTACTGCAGAGCTGAACACTGTTTCACGGACATCTTCTTCGTCATCTTCTTTGTTTTCTTTTTGTTTTGTTTTTTGAATGGTCTCCAGTGACTAGCCATTCCCAATGGTCTAGCCGTACTTTCAGCCATCACTGGATTCAGATTAATTATGGATTCCTTTAGTGACGAAATCACTAACCCATGGACTTACATTAGAATCTCTTCCTAGTGTGGTCAGTTCAAGTTTCCAACGTGTTCCTCCTCTGGGACATCAGTTCCAGCAGTAAATGTAAGCATAGTACCTCACTACTTCGTCTTCGTAATAGAGTTACAAGGTAATTCAATTACATTTTGTAATCCTTATTAAACTATAAATTTTGAATTTTTTTTTTTTTTTTTTTTTGCCTAACACGCTGGATTTTTTTTTTACTGTAAATTATTACACTTCAAAAATTAATTTGGAATACAACACTCAATAAATTGTGTTGCAGAACACGTTTCTGCATAATCAACAGTATAGAAAGCGTCATTTTAATATCGGGAATAGGGCCAAAATAAACTGCGCTTTCTAAACAAGGAGGAACTGTTGGAACGAGTGGTATAGAACAGAGAGACGCAGATAAAAGAGACCCATCTTGCTTTTCAATGCAAATGCGATATTTCCATTGTTTATTGTATACATTTTTGTTACTGTTGCTCGTTAAAATTTAATCAAACTACAGTAAAACAATGAGAAATGCTATGCAATTTCAATAATTGATAATTGGCATTCTTCTGCCAGCATTGCTACTTCAGTTTATATACATGTTGCTGTTATCAGACTGAAAAATGACTTTCTCGATGCAAGAAGGAATTCAAATTTCGGAAGCTTGTGTAAAAACAGCTTTGATTAAGGAAACCCTCGAAATTTTTGCGGACAAGTTTCCGGGTAGAGGAGTACCGGCAAAAATTGCAAAACAGAAATTCGTTAAAAAATGGTGCACTACGGGATATATGCAGAATGTAAAGCAATAATTTGTGATCTGTCCGGCTTACTGTGAATAAGGCTCATATTGGATGTGAAGTAGGCTCACAGAAAGAAGGGGATATACATCTAAAACTATCAAGATTTCAAGCTATATGCGGAACATTACAAAACACTTTAAGAAATAAAACAGGAAGGGATACAATAATTAAATTTTACAAAACAATGGCAAAGCCGGTGCTTTTATACGGAAGTGAAGCCTGGGTTGTGACAAAGAAGATGGAAAGTAAGATACATACAAGGATCTGAAATGAAACTCTTGAGAAGAACTAAAGGATAAATAATGACTTAATAATAACAGAGCTGCAAGTGAAATTTATAAATGAAGAAATACAACACTATAGAAACAATTGGCTGTTACATGTGGAGAGCATGGACTATGACAGACTTCCGAAAGTATTTCTAAACTATAAAGCATCAGGTAGAAGAGACGTGGGCAGGCCCCAGAAGAGATGGAGAGACTTACTGTGAAAAACGGAACAGACAATGTGTCTAACCCATGGAGTGAAGATAAAGATGATGATGATGATGATGATGATGATGATGATGATGATGATGATGATGATGCAACACAATAAAAAGTCCTTCAGTTCGTGTACCAGAAGCTATTGAAGAGATTCGTCAAAGGATTACACAGAGCCCAAAGAAATCTATACGTAAATTGGTGCAAAAGGCGCATACACATAAGTAGGAGTTGCCAGCGGATACTAAAAAGGTCTTAATATCGTGTGACGGGTCCATTTTAGCAACAAGCTTGTATTTACTCAATACTTACACTGACCACCACCCGTTACTATACTGCAAATCATCATTAGAGCTCGGATTTTTATATGCTTACATATTCTATTTCTTTATCTGTGGACACACTCAAACACAAAACATACGAATTCATTTACATATTTTAGCATTTATTACATATTTTAAGCAATCTTACATAAAAATTAATGTGTAGCCGTTTCTTTACTTAATTGTTTATTATGCATTTTCTTTCTATGCCTTTCTATATTTTTCTTCCTCTCAAAATGAAAATAAATAGTAATTAGCAATGAAACTTGAGATTCAGTTAATATTATTGACGTTGTACAGCTATGAAAATTCAAACATTTGCTGGACACAATAAAAACTAAGAACGAAAGTTGTAGCATTGTACAGTTGCGGCGGTACACCTGAGTATATGTCAACCGTGAACAAATTCCAACTTTAAACCACCAAGACAGCACGTGTTTAGAAAAGTCATCGTTACCAGGAAACCTTTAAAAGTGGAAATGATTCAATAATGGCATCGAAATGAAATTGAGTTTTTATTTACAGCCGCACTTTAACTGATTTCGTTCCCAGCGCCCCATTCTATTTGGAGCGTAAAAGACCGCTTAATTTTGCTCACAGCACTCTTTATCAGGTTGAGGTTCTTTTATGTGCCGTAAACTTACGACACAGGAGCATTGGCTTCAACTCCCCCACCCCCCCCCCCCCCCACACCAAGAAAAAGGTCCATCGCCCACTGCCGGTTTTCAACCCGCGACCTCGGCAACCAGAGACTAGCATGTTATCCCTAGACCATGGAAGACAACTATACCGGGTGAGTCCTCTCATCCTGCGGATTGAGAAGTTATGCAGTCCCGGCGTTATACTGTCTATGCCGTAAGCACTATCCACTGCATCGCGTTGTATCAATTTCGCCCGAAATGTGTGAAGCGCTTGCGCAACAGTGTGCGTGTTGGGCTTCAGTAGTGAAGGCCCAAGTTCAAATACTGCTACTTGAAGGCACCTTTTATGTCTAGCAAATTTAACGACAACTGATAGTTTGGCAAGGAAGTGTCGTTTCACCTAATTGGTTTAATTATGTGAATTTCATAAAAACACTAATTTTATTTGTTAGAATGTGCATTAATGAGCATCACAAATAAATGCATAATAACATTGCAATTCTAATTTACAACGATAAGGCATCATTACATAATGTTTGACTATTTAAACCTATTCGTTCATACAAAAGAAAGCCAATAAATTGTTCTGAGAGTATACAAAATGCAGTACGTAGGTACATGCAAATAGATAACGTTGGCAAGCCCATATTATGATGGTTGGTTCCCAAAGTAGTGCACTATGACGTCATGTCGGATTATCACACATTTAAATCTTGACAATTACCCATTTGTTCCATAAGGTTGTACTAGGTGTTCGAACTGTTCTCTGTTCAAAACACTGTCTCACAGAAGCGCGGACGGCTGGAACTTTGTAATTATAGGCAAACCCGCTTTCTAGTGCACTCGAAAAGAACACATATTTTACCAGAACGTTCTCGAAACATAAACATAAATGAATAAGAACCTAATTTTTGGCAGGCTTCCGACCTTACAATGATCTTCCAATACGTTAACCATTACGCTACTAGAGCACTTTAAGCAGCGAGCTCCACCGCAGCCCTAATCGTCTTTAAAACAAAGTGTTGCCTAGTTACCAATCCGCGGGATGAGAAGACTCACCCAGTATATATAATATCATTTATACTCCCTTCACTTGCTAACAAATTAAAATATGGTTAGATTAAGAGTGACAGACAGTAAAATGTTAGTGTCCCGTTATGCGAAAAGAAAATAGACATTCCATTAAGTCGTAATTGGAATATTCGTGAAGTGCATACACATAAGTAATTCACAGCGTCATTCGTCAAGAAGGCAAGTTCTATTGACACAAATTCAACATGAGCCTGTTACCCTGAAAAACACATTTTTACATATGTACAGCGATGTTAGCTATGGATATACAGAAATACGAACTCCCAGTAGCTCTTTGAGACACATACTGTCAGCGACCAATTTTAGACGAGTGTACGCTCCCTAACAAGTGCTTTGACGATTGGTATTACGCAACAATGGAAATAATAAAGAGCAAAATAAAAGTTTCGTGCATATGGATGCCCATGGATGTGACTACAGACGTAATGGGACGCTATACCAGGCGAGTCAGCTGCTCCTTATTTTCCAGTTTTATGCAATCCGCATGAAAACATCGGACCCTAAGCTAGGTTCCACCCAATTACTCAACATGGATGTATTTGTCTTCAGTTATATTTGAAATTACGAGAGAGCTCAGTTGGCACGAACGCACGATTCGTAAGTCATCCGTGTGCTGTAAAGGTGGTTCGAATCCCTTGTATAAACTATCTTTTTACTGTGTAATATTTACGATAACGTTAGTTGAACAACTATTCTGTGTAAAGCTGTTATCATTTGAATTCTTAATTGCTTTATTTCTACTTTATGATAATGTTGCATATGAGGATATTTCGCGGTATAGATTTTGAGTTGCTTACACTTTGACTGTTGCTTCTTCGTAGATCAAAGGCATCTCAATGTACTTGTCGGTCGCATACATGGTGAAGGAATGACACAAAATATCGTGAAACAGCACACACGTGGAGAATGGAGGGAGTGGGCATTCATAATAACACACTACATCATGCCAGTCCAATGGCGCAGAAGTCATTATACCTATTCTACTACAAAATGCAGACAACCAAAAGCGTTTTAAATTATATCCTAAACCCTTAGCGACTTTAAAATTAGATTATTACGAATTCAGTTTCCAAATTTTGAACAGGAAAAAGTTGTACAATGTCGAAACGCGAACCCAGTCGCGGGGTGTTAGTGCACAGAATACGTTCATAATTCTATTCAGCTGTTTGGATGCTTGGCTGAAAGCACACTTTGAGTTCCAGCCCTAGAGGCAGTACTCCAGGTGCTATGCCATTGCCACATCACGACTTTTGGAGAGGAATGTAGCCCTTTAAGGTAGTTTTAAACCTTTGCTGGGCGTTTTAATATTATCACTTAAATGGCAAAAACTATTATGTATGTTATTTGGGCTGTAGGACACGTAGTTTATGCCAAAATTTAAATCAGCCGTTATTTAATAATTTGTGCGTTTTGACTGTACGGGTCCATTGTGGATAAGGCGTGTCTGTCATTTTGTTGCAGCCAACCCCGCTCTAAGTACAGGAATCCGCCATTTTATTTTTACTTGATGCTGTTAATTTACTCATATGATAGGTCTGTTTTTTTCTTTCTTTTTTTTTTTCCAGAGGCGTTTATTGAATTGCGTTGCTATTTATACTCTGATAAAAAGTTTGTAAAATCGGCTGGAAACTCTGAACTCGCTCTCAGTAAGTCAGTCGTATGTTTTTGAGGTGTACTTTAGCGAGGAGTTCGTTCTGTCCCTTAAACCGCCATTGCTCTAATTTGCGCTTTCGTCTGTCTAAGAACGTCAAGAAATACATTTTAGTAAGCGCAAAACTGGACTAAGGGTCACATGGCGTTCGAAGGGTGGCCTACCTTCCAAAAAATAAGCCGCCGCTGACTCACCTGGTATAGTCAGATTCGTTTACGGTGTTTTGAAGACATTGTGGTCCAAAGGAGGTCAAGAAGAAAAAGTGATAAGTTCTGCGATGCTGCAGCGTTCACTTTGAAAAATGCAAATGTTCTCTGTGTTCCATCCGAACCTAGTACACTTAACATACTTTGCTCATTCTATTCAGCATGTGGCCGAAGAAACAAAGAATCAACTTTCCTGAAGTTAATAATTTTATTTGATCCATAAAAAAAGTTTTGTGATAGTTCTTCAAGGAGTTCAGTGCTGCAAGGAGCAACTACGTGACCTTGCTCTGCCATCGAAGCGAAGCACTTACAAGGTGGGCTATTTGGATACAAGCCGTCAACTTTTGCACTGAACATTGAATCTGTCAAATCTGTAGTAGAAATGATCTCACTGGAACCGCCCTCTTAGTACCTGCATATGTGAAGCAGAAGTTCCTTTCAAGAAACCTAACATTAGCTCTATTACATACATTACAAGGAATTTTGGTTGGCCTCCAAGCATTTTAGAGAGGACTGCAAGATTGGAATCTTCAGGACCTTCTCTGTAGGAATCTACGGAAATATGTGAAACAAAACTCTCTGCTGTAAAAGTTAACTTGGAGTCAATGTGTCTTAAGTTCCGGAATGTAACTGATAAACACCACGGATATTCTAGTTTCCTCACAAGAAGCAATATCGTGAATGGTGAAGAATTGCAACCTCCCAAGGGCATAGGTCCAGGAAAAATATTCTTGTTCAAGCACAGCCCTGTGACGTCTTGTGAAGTTAAGAGGTCCTTTTGTTCACGCAACAAAATTTTACAGGCTGGCACCGTAGCTCAGTTGGTAGAGCGCCTGCCTGTTGTGCAGGTCCTGGATTCGACTTCCCGCTGGAAGGGTGAGGCTTTTTCTTCCACTAGGATTATTCTCCATCCTACCTAGAGTCTGGAAGTATGAATGTGTGTGTGTGTGTGTGTGTGTGTGTGTGTGTATGCCTGTGTGTGTCCCTGTGTGTGTGTGTGTGTGTTTGTGTATGTGTGTGTATTTAATGTAATAAATGGGCTTAGTAAGTCAGCTACCTAAAGCATGTAGGTATACACGTTCTGTCTGTAGAGCAGACGGGCAGAACCCGTTGCCGACACGTTGCGAGTGAACCATTGCTCTTGAGGGATTATTCTAAGATGTTAAAGGATGTAAGTAATGACGAAAGAATGTCGTTTATGAGTCATTCCACGTCAAATCGAACAAAATATGGCAAAAAATGACCTTGATCTCTATAGATTTTCTTGAATTTTTTTTGTTGGTGTTTTGGAACAAAATATATTTGACCCGTGTTTCTTCGTTTTGTATAAAAAATTTATTTTGGCAGATATTGATTTTTGAAATTCCCAAAAATCGCGCGCTCCTCACTCTTCGATCAATCATACCTCCCAATTGTAATGAAACAAATTACTTGATCTTTGGCTCAAATTAAAGATAAATTGCAGTACTTCGTGAGGTATTTATTAGAAAATTTTATTAATTATTATTAATATTATATTTTATAGGATTAAAGTTTTAAAGTTAGATAATAACATAAACTGGACTATTTAAAAATTTGGAGGGAAAAAAAAACTAAAACTACAATTAAGTTTATTCGATATTCTCAGAAAAAAATCATAATGAAGTCTCTAATAGTTCAGTTGTAATTAACTTTGAAAATCAGTGCAGCGAATTCACGTGGCAGCGGTGGCGGCTACAGTAACCTCGCACAATTGCCACCTTCCATTGCGGCAACTGTTCATTGCTTGAGGTCCCATGAACGTTACAACAGTACAGTAAGGAGAACACTGCTAGCTGACGCTATTATATGTACACTATTAGTATCTTCAAATTGTTTTTAAAATATGCATTTTAAGCTAATGTTTCCATACAACACACAGCTTTACCTCCTTCTTCGAAAGAAAATTGTTTCACTAAAGCTTCAGTTTTTAACAAAGGAATGAAGGAGGGTAATTTTAAAGCACAGCTGGACCCATCGTTCTTGGCCCCTGACCTTGACTGGAAGTCCTGTTGGCGAATCCATAGCTTTTGTCTGTTTCATCAGCTCATATTGTATAATTCTGCGAATGAAACCATGCACAGGGGGAGGGAGGGGGAAGGTAGTGATATCTGCATGTCTTGCTAATTCAAAGGTGCTTTTTAGTGCAGCGTGCAGTTGAAGACATAGACCTTTGCGATAAAGAGTGAATATAGTGCATTTGTGAGTCATTGATCATAGCGTAAATCAATTATGCCACCTGTACGTTCTAAATTAGGGACCAAAACATTACACAGTCAGAGTAGAGAAATTATTTCAAATGTATGGACGTACATGAAGGAAGAAGCTAAAAGCAAAGAACTGTTTACATCAGAAGATTTTCTCAAAAAAATTCAAAAGTTTAAAAGCACGTATCAGATGCCACAGGAGTATCAGAAAGAAGGTACATCGGGGAGACATTTTTCTGGATGGACTGTACTGCCTTAGTAAGAAGAAGTTATCTGAGTAGCATAGCTGACGCGGCAATTCGCAGGCTGTCTGCAGTCACCTGGCTTGTTACTCGTCCGTGTGCGCTTGCAGGCCTCCAGAAAAAAAATTGTAGCAAATGCACTAATGCAAGCTCCATAGTTTTCAGCATCTTATTTTATAGAAGAATGTCAGGGAATACGTGTGTATTTTTTTTTTTTTTTTTTTTGGTTTTACAAAA
The DNA here is from genome assembly GCA_030765045.1 of Tenodera sinensis. NCBI lineage: Eukaryota > Metazoa > Arthropoda > Insecta > Mantodea > Mantidae > Tenodera > Tenodera sinensis. The sequence goes on along the minus strand of CM060964.1, from coordinate 224,951,493 downwards.
TATACCATCAAAAAAACAGTCCAAAATTTATGTGTAATAATGATTGATCGAAAGTTGTTAAAAGTGTTATATTTAACCTTTCCAGTGCGCCAAACCCCAACTCTCAACTCTATATGAACTGAGAGTAACAAGTGATTTTATATTACGGTGCGCGCAGAAATTGCTTAGTAGCCATAACTAAGCAAGTAATTTAAAAATACGGAAATAAAAAAATACGGGTCTCCTTATTTTATGCCTATTATTCATAAACAAATTTTGAACCTCCTACGAAAAAGTCGTGTTTTATGGGTGTTCGATTTGACGTCGATTGACCCTTATACCAGAACATGTGTAGAACTATTTTATTTACTTTTTGTTTTATTTCTATTTCGCCTTTAATATCCATGGTCATATGGTAGTGTTTTAATCTTTTGTAATATTTGCGGGTGGCGCCGTGGCCAAGCGGTTAGACCGTTCGCCTATCACCTAGGCGTCCCGGGTTCTATCCCACATGTAGCGTCTAGGTGGGTTTCCTCCAGGCTCTGCGGTTTCCGCCGCCTCTCATTCCCCCAATTGCTCCATCGTTACCTTTCCATTCATCGAATTCACCTGCATTTCATATCATCCTCTTCTTCATCATCATACCTGGTACTGGCGTTTCCAGGTGTTTCCTCTGTCCGGTCCATAGGTTCCTCTGCTCTCTGGCAGGCGTTTTACCCTAGGCACTGGCTTGTAAGTCCTACATAAGGGGAGGGTAAACAAGAAGTAACATTTGCTGATCAACAATGATGTTCTCTCGCTTACAGCGGTGTTGATGTTTGGGTTTCTATTACTTTTGATTATTGCATTAAATTCATACACACACACACACACACACACACACACACACACACACACACACACACACACACACACACACACACACACACACACACACACCCCTCTCCAATCTCTGGGGAAGATGGGGAATAATTAATTCTGTCTGAGGAAAAATTTGCACCCTTCAGCGGGAAATTGAGCCTGGGACCTCTGGATTTGAAAGTCAGTATGCTAATCAGCAGACCACCAACCACGGTTGAAGTTACAGTCGCTTTTTGCTACTCGAGGTCGAGAATGCGACGAACTTTCAAACTGCATTCGCAAAAATGCAAACGGATACAAACGAGAGAGTCTACGAGTATAAACACAACATTTCATTAGGCGTAACAATCTGTTGCAGAAACAAACGATATGCCCCTTTCCTACCAACTAGTGGAGTTCATTTCTGATCTGGTCTGTGTAGTTTACTCATTCTTATCAAATGTACACTGTGTTTGTGCTTTTTAGAAGTGGTGGATAAATTTGTTTTAAAAAAGTAGTGGAAGAACTGTAATATAGGTATGATATGGAGTGTGTGGATCTATATATGTGAGAGTTAATTTTAAAAAATAAATCTTCATTTAGCACATTAGTGTTGGCCTCTCTTTCTGCTAGCAGAATGCTGCACAAATAATCACTCTAATATGTGCATTTTTGAAACATTGTTTTATTTTCTAGCTTAAACCCTGTCACGGATGCATGTTAAGTATTTTATCGTACACTGTGCCAGGAAATAAACTACTCGTCTGTGTTGCGTACTCATTCTTAACTTCTTTAATTACGTCTATGAAGATTGACTTTTTTGTGTTACGCTGTTCCTAGGCATTTCTCAATAACATCTGAGGTGCTCACAAAATATCATGAATATTGTGAAAGCAAAATTTGTGACTAGCAATTTAAAATAACAATTGTGAAGTATCACTGAACAATAAATGTCATAAATACACGGTATAAGGAATGACTGCTGAATGAGATAAACTGATCTTTATTCAAAGTTCGGACTTCTTGTGTAACTTTAAACGGCTTGTCATCTATTAAAAATTATGTATTTATTTGATATTACACATTTCATTACGTATTTCTCTATATTTTACTAACTGGTTCTACACTAAAAATCTATCCGAATTAAAAATAGTTCATTTCTATTCATTTTCACGTGAAATAAATTAATATGACGTTCAAAATGGTTTCTTAGCTCTCATTCCCTTGAAGAACAGGAATTAATTTTATGACAGAGGTAAATTTTTGCAATGTTGGTAAATTTTGTATTGTTATAGGTAAAGGCTGGCAACACGAATATGACACATTTTGTTTCTAGAGAAGCTTATTTGTTTACATAAAATTTTATTGCTACTCGTACCTTTACACATAAAGTTAGGTCTTATAAAGCATTTAGTGAAAGCAATGAATGAAGAAGGAGAAGCTTTCAAGTATTTAAATACATCTCAGTGATACAAAGATCATATTTTGACTGCAAATTTGAGAACCATTTAACGACGGAAGATTTATTAGGGCCATTGAAGGGAAATAGAAAGCAGTTTGGGAAGCCTTAAAGATATTGTTCACAATTTCTTGGGAAGTCGAAGAGCTGAAGTCTACAACTTAGTTGTTAATGATTTTTTGAGGACATGCAAAGGGCTATGTTGTAATATGTCTCTCAAGATCCACATTTTGGACTCCCATGCAGGGAGAGAGCTTACATCAAGGCAGCTATCAGAGCAAATGCAACTCGCATAAGCTTGCAGACTATTGATGAAATGTCATGAGAGATGCCCCACAAGTAGATTACAAAAGAAAAAAACGCTCTAGTGAGTAATAAATAGGTAAGAGACCCAACGGACAAGTTATACATATATTGAACAAGAGCTAACAAAGAATTTATGATCATATTCTTGATCTTCGACCTCAATTTGGTTAGAATTGACTATTTTTGTAAAGGATAGAGACAACTTCAATTTTTTGTAGACAAATAATTTATGTACATATTATTTAATTTGATAAGACGTGAAAATTGGAGCAGTAATCAAAATGATTCACAGGATGCTCAAGAGGAAGGCTGAGTCACTTTTCCGATAGATACACGAGTCTGAGTCGTGATGACACAATCGCAGAACTAGCACGCGCGTTTGCATATGTATAACCCAGGTGCAGGAGTTGTAATCCCGTATTGCGGTGGCGCCTTCATCATAGGATCCCGCAGAATGCTATTATCCCCTCATATTCTCCTTTGATCCAATCTGTGCGCACACATATTGTCATAATTAATTGCGAGCAAGCAACATGCACCAGACCACAACGGCGGTGCTGACTGTTGCGTGTTTCTCTGCTAAGGATGCATGAATAGAGTGGCTAATTTCCACCAAATGCATCTGCTAAACTCTCGACGATTAAGGATGTTATATCTTAGTACAAGATATTAGAAGCTCGGGGAACTTTTCCAATATTCAGAGAAATTGTATCGGTTTTGTACACCCAATTAAAGCGATTACTTAATTTCCATGCTTACAAACTTATGCAGTTTGTTGGGCGCTATGAAAATGACGTAGTAACTCGACTTAAATTAACTTTGTACGGCTTGTCACATTATCGTTTTGGTTTCTTTGTACATACTAATGGGTAGAAGTATTGCATTCCATCTAACAATAATATATCGATATTTCAACAGAAGCACGTGTTTTGGAGTCCTCTGAACTAAAAGCAAAATTAGAAAAAGTATTCGGAGTGGGTTGGGTGTGTCTGTGAAAAGCATAACTCAAATACGAATACCTTATATGTAACTTCAGAATCTTCCAAAAACAAATTCCAACAAATTCCGCCAACCCAAACTATTCTTTATATGGAAGCGTCGTTAATTTTGGCTCTCAAACATGACTCTTAACATTCTGATTAATATACTACATAATTAAGATAATTTGCATGAAAAAATGAATATTTTGAATTTTCTGGAGATAGTTCGTGAAGTCCGAATGACCTCCTCTTGACCTAACCTTTACATGTTAGCCTCTAGTAACCGATGTCGCGGGTTCAAAACCGGCGAAGCGGATGGCAGTTTTACGGCACATACAGGAACCTTAAATCTGATAAAGAGGCCTATGAACAAAATTACGTAGTCTTTCATGCCCAATATAGAATTGGAGGCTAAGAGCCGTAACAGTTAAAGAGTGTCCGTAAGTATAAAGCTCAATTTAATTTCATTCTGAGTGTCTGGTGTAATTAAATGCTACAGATATCCCTAAATTACACAATTTATACCAAGGGCACTCTTTGTCCGGTTAACCCTTTCCAAGATATCCTTTGTTATTGGTTTCTATCTTCAAATTCATACTCATTTAAACTACAAATCTCTAATACTTTTTTACTTTCTTTACTAGGTATAGTAAATAGAGAAAGTATTGTATTTCACCCAAAAATTAGATGTCAAGATTTCAATGGAAATTTATGCTTTGACCTCTTGACACCGCTCTAAAAAGACATTTCTGGAAAAAGGTCCGTGTGTGAGTGAGTGAGTGAGTGAGTGAGTGAGTAAGTGAGTGAGAGAGTGAGTAAGTGAGTGAGAGAGTGAGTAAGTGAGTGAATGACTGTGTGTGTATGTGTGTGTGTGTGTGTGCGCGCGCGCGCGCGCGTGTGTGTGTTCCAATGCACGTGGCTATAAATAACATAACTCGGAAACGAAAAGTCGGTTAAAAATCATGTTTGGATTTAAGTTCGGTATCTACCAAGGAATACAATACGAATATTTTCAAGAAAATCTCCCGCCCTAAAATACCCTTTACAACGAAAATTGTGATTTTCTCAAACATGAACCTAACGATTTTGATTAGAATACAACATTTTAAAGAGATTTTCATGAAATGTACATATTGAATTTTCTGGGAAAAGCCCCTGAAGTCCTCTTCATTCCGAATGACTTTTGCATAACTGGTAAATAATATATATAGTAGAAACAAACAATATCTTACAACATAAAAATAACATGTAAATATCGTTAAAGCATTCCGATTATGTCAAATATATTTTTTCGTGGAGGCAACTTTTCTTATTTATTCTTTGTTATTGGTTTGAATTTTCATATACTGATACTTTTCTCAAATGGGAAATTGTTATTTATTTATTGTCACCATTTCTCTTTCTCTCTCTTTCTCTCTTTCCCATGCAAACAGAATGGAATTTCGGTGCAATCACATAGCGACAGGTTCTGAAAACAGTTACAATCGCTTAGGCTTACTGTATCCTTATGTTCTCAGTGTACCTATAAGAAAATATGCAATAAAAAGTTAAGTTCTAGCAATATGTATCCTGATTAACAAGAGGTAGTAGAAGAATAAGCGTTTGTAAAAATACAAATTATAGAGAAAGTCATAGGAGTGCAACACATCAAATTAAATTCATTTATAGTCATCCAAAGATAATGTTATTTCAAAACCATTACATATCTACCCAATGTCAACAGGTTTGACTATCGCTGTAGTTTAATATATTCTTCTTACACCTACTTCACAATTTGTAAATGTATAATGAAAATAAGCAACAAGTAGAGTAAGCTTATGTACGACTAGTTTATAGAAAAGTGGGTATAAAGAAAGTCAATGAATGAAACTCATCTCTTTCTTTGAAAATTGAGTTATCGTTTACTAATCAGAAAGGAGGAGGAGAAGGCTCTGAGAATATTTTTACTAACATTTTGGAAGTTCAGTATGCATTTCCAATTTCGGTGCTGTGGCCTTGCTCAGTTGTGTTCATTAATCATAAGCACTGTCCGGTAGCTCTGATCACAAAATGCGCCTCCTGCTTGTCACGTTTGATGTTTACATCTTTATAATAGAAGTGAGTTGAGTGGAATATTGGCGTAAAAACATATTACATATATTTCAGCGATGACTTTACAAATTGTCATTAAATACTTCATGAATCGTTTTTGCATCAGTCCCAAGAAAGGTGAGAGCACACTACATCCTTCATCAGCTACCTGGATAGAGACTCATCTTAATTCTGCTAACTTGTAGCTCACATCTTTATTAACAGGCACTACGGAACTTCAATAGTATCAATATTCCAACAGCAATAATCAATGAATCTTGTTGTTCTTATTCGCCTACCAATTTCATTTGGTTTATGATTAGGTCTTTTTGCCCAAAATATTTGAGGCGCACAAAGAAATATAGCGAGTGAGTTAGTGAGTGAGTGAGTGAGTGAGTGAGTGAGTGAGTGAGTCTAAGGGCCCGACGACAACGCGGTCATTTGGGACAAAGGAATAGTGGTAAGCCCAAAACTAAGCAAACAAGCCTGCTCAACCAATACGAATTTCTAGGGATATGTGAAAGTATAATAACAATAACAACAACAATAATAATAATAATAATTACAATAATAATTACAATAATAATAATAATAATAATAATAATAATAATAATAATAATAATAATAATAATAATAATAATAATAATAATAATAATAATAATAATAATAATAATAATAATAATAATAATAATAATAATAATAATAATAATAATAATAATAATAATAATCATAATCATAATCATAATCATAATCATAATCATAATCATAATCATAATCATAATCATAATCATAATCATAATCATAATCATAATCATAATAATAATAATAATAATAATAATAATAATAATAATAATAATAATAATAATAATAATAATAATAATAATAATAATAATAATAATAATAATAATAATAATAATAATAATAATAATAATAATAATAATAATAATAATAATAATAATAATAATAATAATAATAATAATAATAATAATAATAATAATAATAATAATAATAATAATAATAATGTAATAAAACATCTAAATAGTAGGGCCACAGATAGACGGAAAGGGACAACGGGAAAAGGTAAGGATTAACACCTTGGTTTTGTACCTATCTATTTCATGTATTGCTGAAAGGGTTCATTTTTTATCTCTAGAGACGCCCGGGAAAATACGAAGCCCAAGTGGAAGCTTTCCACATCGTGACATATACAGTTAAGCAGAAAGTGTATGAGAATAAGCATTTTGAGAAGACCCAGGACATTTGACATGTCACCCATTCAGATCAATGGCAAAACGACTCTTGACACTAATAGGGAAACAGACCACTGTCAAGCCCACACTTGATGGAAGTCAAGAGTTTACGTTATTCGTTGCTGGTGCAGCAGTCCCCTCCCTTTCATGACAATGTCATGAGCGATTTGTCGGAGCGTGTTTGCTGATCTGGATTCTTGTCCGTGGATATTCGCAACGCAAATAATGTTTCATGCCGTGTTAGCAACTGATACATAATGTTATGCCAGCACAGCGATACATATAATTTCAGAAATAAATAGCATATTTACATTCCAGTGGAAGGAAATCAATGAAATATTGTAAATCAGCTGAGAATTACAAGGGACATTCTAACTTAAAGCAACCTCTGATATGTAGTATGCTGATATTCATGAACAATATGATGGGTTAATCCACCAAATATTATCGAAAAAATACAAGTGGAAGATGTTTCTTCGCTTTATTTGCCGTTTGTATAATGAAGAGGAGGTACTACATTTGGCTCAAAAACTCCATTTCGCGATACGTCTTGAGGACACCTGAATGGTACAAAGAAAAATGAAGACACAGTTCATTGTCTACCCACATACATGTCTGTGTGTGCGTGCGCGTGTATGAATGCATCTGTATGCCTACGAACAGTATAATTAAAAAAATTATATACATTCACATGACTTTCTCTAGTCCCTCTTCTACCAAGTATTCTTATAAAACCATGTTCTTCTGTGCACCTCTTGATTAAAATGGAGGTAAACGTTTGTAGAAATCCTCTTATTACAGATTTCACTGTAGGTACAAGGAAGATACACAATCGTGTGACATCTTTGGAAAAATAAACAACTAAGTTTTATTTGGAGCATCTTTAGAAGATGCTAAACCTACTATGTTTGATCTTTATCCTAAATTTTACTTTTCAGTGATGCTCTTCACGCGCGCGCGAGTGCCCGCGCGCACACACACATACACACAAAGATACAGCTCTTTTTCTAAAAATACTTTTAGTTTTTGCAACTCAGGGCATCTCAAAACTAGTATTTCCAGTGAAATCTCTGTATCGAAATTTGGGATTGAATGCAACACCTCCTCTTCCTATTATAAATAAATGGTAGAGAAATTAAAACGATCGTTGACTTATCATTTGAATAAACACTATAAATATTATAAATGTTCAAGTTTATATAAAATTATACCTATAAATTATTCTCATAAAATTCAGGATGCGCGGTTTCTATATCATAGAAATATCTTATGTGTAGGGTATTTTAATCAAAACCTCACGTATAGGAGCTATGTGAAGCTGCACATTTCTTTCGTCACGGTGAAAGACAGGTTCTCCAAGTTTAGTTTAAAGACGTGCTCATAGATGGCAGAGTCTGCCCTGTAATATTGTGATCTCTCAAGGCTTACTGGGTATAAGTTTCGAGTGCAGCTAGTATTGTATGAGGGGTGAGCCTGAGCAGAGTTGTGTAGTGTCCTGCTGCAAATAAAGTAAGTAAATTTAAATAATCTATAAATAAAATACTATAACTTTTACGTCAATTCGTACGTTAAAGGTGCAGTCTATGCATTGTTCATATTAGTTTGCTGGTCATGTGCTTAGTTACTAAAACGGAGGTTTACAAATATTGATTAACTTCTTACGTATCTCTGCTTATTTCAGAAAGATGGCGACCACTCACAGTAAACCGGCTGGTAGAAAGGAGGAGAAATGGAAAGAAAGCAAAGTAACTGCTTCAACTTACTGTAAAGGTTTTGGAAGAAAATTGGTGTATATATAAAAGGAAAAGACGCGATCCAACAGCGAATGTTTATCTTTCGACAAAAGAATTCCCCACTGGAGAAGAGCCATATATGGTCCCAGTACAAGCAGTATTTTGACTCAGTCCACCAACACTAGTGCCAGTTCCAGCTGTGGAACCAATGGAAGAGTTATCTTAAATAAAAGGAACAAGAAGAGAAGTGATGAAGATGAATGCTTTTGCTCTACATACAGTCAAAGCTATCATAAAGGAAAAACCAGCAGCCCGTTGATCAAATGTTGTTTTTGTTTAGATTGGCATCACGAAAACTGTCAGTCAGTTGAGTCCAAAAACCCTTCCACAGAGTTCATGTGTAATGTATGTGCATGCTAGGAAGAGAATGGCAGTGATAGCAGTTGAAATGTATATTGTGACTGAGAAAGGCCGTTATCACGGAATTAAGTATACTGACAGAATTACGCACACTGTCACGGAGTTAGGTACATGTGATAGTTTTTAAATAAACAAAAATAAACCCTATATTGCTATTTTCATAATAGTTTTGTATGGATATTTGCGTAGAATAAAGTTTGCCATGTCTGTAGACAAAATTCGAAGTTATTTGCTTGAAATGCGTGATTCCTAGCAATATCTCAACCCTTAATGTCACAAAATAGGGTAGGTTTACTACATTTTAAATAAAATAAAGCTTTCGAAACAGTTTCTGCACATATGTAATGGCTAGTTTGGTCCGGATACTTTTTTGAACATCTTCGTGTCGCAACTTAGATATTACTGAAGGTGAGATCAGCAGGGTGATTAGATCCTAATGACGATTCGCACTTGCTTCTCCGGAGACCCTAACGATTCCAGAATAACACCAATTCTGATGCCGGCAAAGACACCGACTACGCCATTTTCAACCTAGCGTTTCCACAATGAAACAACTCCTATCCAGGAATGACCCTCATCCGGCCGGCCAAGCTCTGGGTAGAATTCTATCAACAGGCCATGGATTACCGTCCCGCCGTAACGTACCAATTACCAACGCCTGGTCCTGCAAGCCTGAACCATATGAAGAAAAACAGATGAAAGGAAATGACGGATAGGAATTCGGGGTAGAAGAAGAATCGCCACTCCAGTATTCCCTGCTGATCAGGGATAACTGCGATTAAAACTAAGAAATTGCTGTGTTATCATTAAAGTTATATATAATATAGTGCTGATGTGACAAGAATAAAAACGAAAGTAAATAAAAAGTACTTTTTTCCTTTGTAGGCGCGAATCTCTGACCACATCAAATAGCCATACCATGACACCATCCCCTAAACCATTCAGCCATCAGAACACATGATGCTTGCAGCATCATTTGAGCCCTATATTGCATTCCACTATGAGTGGCAGGTTTTTACACAAATAAAAGGTAAAATGCATATATCTGCCTTCAATCGCAACCCGTCAGCATCCAACCGTGGCATCTCACCGATTGCTCTAGTTGGGCCCTCCCCATCCTTTAGTACAGTTTCTCTTGAATGCAGAATATACATTTTACCAGGATTTGATTCTACAATCCTTGGTTCTATAGGTTAGCTACTCCTATCTTGCCTTAGACGGCATAGCCGTAAATGCCGAAGCCAAGCATCATTGACATTGTTATCCAGATAGAACTAAGAAAAACAACACATGAAGAAAACCTAAATGGAAAATATTAAGGGAGAAAATTTCAAGTTAGAGGATGTGAACAATTTTGTTTTTATTTTCCTCTTTTATTGCTGCACTTATTTAAATAAGCTAACAGGGCCAGAGCTTTAAAAATTTCAGGATATCTTTACAGATGCATGTTATTTATAACCATGCAATATTTTCATGGAATTATATAAATTAAAGTTTTCAAATGTTTTTTTTAACTTAAAAAATATGAACATTTTGAAAGAAAAGTTTAATTTATGCTGAACTCCCATAAAAAATGAAGGTATTTCAAAGATATTTTACGTATAATATTGCAACTCGATGCACAGTAAGTGGTTGAAATTCCCTTATCATAAGTGAAATAGGCAAGCAGTTAAGTGCACCTATGTGAATTGGTGAAAGTAAATATTTTTTAAATTAATGGCAAATAAAAATAATTATTCATTAGAAAATTATTGAATGAATAAAATATATTTTGTAACCACACTAAACCAGAAGGTATCTTCATACACCAGCAAAACATCATATGGCTGTGATAATCAGAAACATATTTATGAGAGTTTGCTTCGGTCAGTATTTTAGTTGGTTTTCATGGGTCATAATGTCCATCTGGCCTTTTCCCCTCATTTTAACGTCCAGTAGTATTTGCATAGCAAATATCACCTAATATAACTCATACAAATCAAACAGTCCTAAAAGCACCGGTAACTTTTACAAACTATATCAACAGTGAAACTACCTTATCAAATCCAAATGTTGCTATTTTTTGTGCTTTTCTATATAAAGTCAAATACAAAGACCCAAATAAGCTAATAGTACTACAAAATCTCCCGAAAGTTTTCCAAAGTATTTAAACGTGTACATATTTATTTACTTATTTATGTTTTATATAATTTTTGTGTTTACTTGTAGGGGGTTTCTTCTAAACGTAAGCAATTAAGATTAGTAATTACGCTCTAAGCAGAGATGTTAATATCAAAACCTATATAATTTGGTACTCTGGACTATTGATATCCCTAAATTATTCCTTTTATAGTGATGCCAAAAATAAAACGCCGAAATATTGTTTATATAATATAAATAGGATATCGGTAAGCTAATTTCAAGCAGAAGGATTAGAAACTGGAAAATGATTCTGGTTGATGAAAACTGCAATAATGCTTTATTTTATACCAACTCATGATTCGTCATGCCTTGTAGCAACATCTCAATATTTCCCCGAGTGTGTGATATTCGTTTAACTTATAGGAGACCTATATATTTAGTTGTGCAACCAAACTATCCTTCGTAATTCCTTTTCTTGTGAAATAATAATAATAATAATAATAATAATAATAATAATAATAATAATAATAATAATAATAATAATAATAATAATAATAATAATGATAATAATGATAATAATGATAATAATGATAATAATGATAATAATAATAATAATAATAATAATAATAATAATAATAATAATAATAATAATAATAATAATAATAATAATAATAATAATAATAATAATAATAATAATAATAATAATAATAATAATAATAATAATAATAATAATAATAATAATAATAATAATAATAATAATAATAATAATAATAATAATAATAATAATAATAATAATAATAATAATAATAATAATAATAATAATAATAATAATAATAATAATAATAATAATAATAATAATAATAATAATAATAATAATTGAGACGGGAACTTCTACGTATATATATATATTTGTAATTTTAGAATTAGAATGTAAATATAAGACTTTTAGGTATAAGTATGATTTGTATTATAAACTGTGTAAAGAAGCTGCCTCTGGAAAATATGTTGACCTGAGCACATTTCTGAAGGCCAGGGGACAAAAACGTCTTTTGTCATCTCGCGCCCAGGCATGTTTTGCCTAAAGTCCAAGTACACAGCTGGGGAAAATACACCCCTCCTCCATAACGGGACTAGAGAGAAAGTGCGGGGGTGAGATATAAATAGGAAAACTTGGAAGAGAACGGGACTGACTGTCTGTTTTGTGGCGATGTCGCTACGAGGGTGAACCGGTATCGCGAATATGATATGTATTTTCGCGCCAAAAACGTAGATGTGTGAAAGGCTACAGTGATTCGCGTAAGGAGAAGTAAATAGTGATATTAAAACGCAATATCAGAAACTCGCTCAGGTCGGCACTTCGAGGCAATGAAGTGGTGAAATAAAATTAGTAGACGTCTGTGCTGTGTTTGTCATCTAACCTCGCGCCTGAGAAATATCCCTCTCACGCCTACCTAAATCCGGTACCCAACCCCGTTACATAATAATTGGTAGGAGTAGTAGTTTTCTCAAAGGTCCGGCTGGATGAATGTATATGCATACATGGAGATGTGTGTATATACAATATATAGGTGTGTGTGTGTGTGTGTGTGTGTGTGTGTGTGTGTGTGTGAATAAACAGTGGATTTAAACAAGACCCGTTCAAATAATATACCAGTGATTTTCTAACCAAGACACATAGATAATGGTTACACAATCACATTACAAGGAAATAAATAAATAAATAAATAAATAAATAAATAAATAAATAAATAAATAAATAAATAAATAAATAAATAAATAAATAAATAAATAAATAAATAAATAAATAAATAAATAAATAAATAAATAAATAAATAAATAAATAAATAAATAAATAAATAAATAAAAATGGTATCGTATACTCGCTTCTGGCATTTCCCTTTACTTAAATAACGAGAAGCAATTACTCAGGTATGAAATGAAACATGTACGTTATCTTAACGCCTAAGTTTCTCTATAGGTAGCATATATGCACTGCGGGCTGCCAACAAATACTCCGATTGCGAAGCAAATATTTGTAGTCCGGTAGCATTAAGCGACCTATGCGTTTCACTGAGCAAGTTAAACTTAATTTAGCACAATTCAATACCCAAGTTAATTTCTGGCAGTTAAATATTTAGTTTCCTCAATAAACATCATAAATTACAACAAGAATCAACAGGTAAATACGAGAGTATTGATCTTAGCTGAAATCTAAGCTTCAGTGCACACAAGTAACCTATTTGAGCAATGCGACGTTTGTTACAGCCAATTTGTATTCAGTTCTAAAATCGGGAAGAGATTTTAGGGAATGTGCATTGATTGCGGACTGAAAATGTTCTCCCCCTATCTTTCTTTATCTCCCCGCCCCCTTCATGTATAATAAAATTGCTAGATGAGTAATTTACAGACTAAACGTTGGTAGCAATGACCAGAAAACTGTTCACTTCCATCTGTAGTTTTGAATTTTCCCACGTTCCCAAAGATTCACTTTTTCATTTTCTGCGTTTAACGGATAGTCCGAGAGACGTTTTACTTTCTCCACCAATTACCTGTATGAATGAAGGAATGAATAATGGACCTACAGACAGACAGACAGACAGACAGACAGACAGACAGACAGACAGACAGACAGACAGACAGACAGACACACAGTCAGACAGGCGGACGGACAGGTGGACACAGAAAAACAAACAAATAAATAAATATATACAGCCTAGTGTCCCGTAAAGGGCATGTCCTACAGGAGGGAAAGCTCTTTTATAAGACTCACGCGGTGAGCTATTGCATGTGGGTGGGAAAGCAAAAATTGGATATCAAAATATCACCGACAATAAACATTTTGAAGTCCTCTTAATAAAAAAGGGGTATATTAGAAAACATTCATGTGTGTCTCTCTCTCTCTCTCTCTCTGTGTGTGTGTGTGTGTGTGTGTGTGTGTGTGTGTGTGTGTGTGTGTGTGTCTGTGTGTGTGTGTGTGTGTGTGTGTGTGTGTGTGTGTGTGTGTGTGTGTGTGTCTAAAAACAAACTGTGTTTTGCGTCCGCATGACTCTCTCTTTCCTTTTCTCATTTATTACTTTCTCTACTGGTAAGTAGGGGAAGTATTGTATTCCACCCTAAAATTCGATGTCGAGATTTCACCGGAAATATATGTTTTGAGACCCCCTGAATAAAAAAAAGCATTTTTAGAAAAAGGTCCGTGTGTGTGTGTCTCTGTGTGTGTCTGTGTCTGTCTGTGTGTGTCTGTGTGTGTTTGTGTGTGTGTGTGTGTGTGTGTGTGTGTGTGTGTGTGTGTGTGTGTGTGTGTCTGTGTGTCTGTCTGTGAACAGCATAACTCAAAAACGAAAAGTCGGTTAAAAACCAAAATTAGTATTTAAGTTTAATGTCTTTCAAGGATGCGACACGAAGATTTTGAAGAAAATAGCCCCACCCTAAACTACCCTTCACATGGAACATTTTTTCGAAAATTTTGATTTTGATTAAAATGGCATATGTTTGAGATATTTTTATGACAAATGAAATGTATATCTTGAATTTTCAGGCTATAGCCCCTGTAGTCGTATTTACACTGGACGACTTTTGCATAACTGGTAAACCGTTAGAGATAGATCAAATCATACTATACAATAGATGTAGATCTTGCTAAAATACACAATTTATGTCAAAATAAATTTTCTGGTAAGGTGAACCATTTCAGAGATATTCCTTGTTATGTGTGTGAGTTTCGGAAAACATAACTTTCGTGAAATGGATCATTTTTTATATGTTAAGTGTGCAAAGACAGCAGAATCTCAAAGCTTTAAAACATTTGACTATCGCACAAAGCCTACTGTATTCTAATATTCCTCTTGCACCTACAAGGAAATAAGCAATAAGATAATTTGTACAAATGTTTATTTTAACTAACACGAAGAAGATATAGGAATAACAGTTTGTGAGAATGGTTAGTACAAGAGTAGAGTAAGTCATGTGAGTGCAACACATCAGATTTTTTAAAGTGGTTTCTGCAAACGATTCTTCAGAAAGCTTATACGTCTGTCATGTTAATTTCTCTACTTAGGAGCCGCAAGATGTTGTTGTTGGTGGTGGGGCTTGTGAGCATCGATGATCCAATGGGCTATACTGGTGGTGCTTCCGCCGATAGTCATGCATGCCAGAAAGATCATTAGTAAGATGCCGGATTAAGAAGCGGCTCAAGTATTGTCCAACACAAAATCCATAAAGGGACTTACAGTTTCCGGTCTCATTATTCATGTTTTTCAGTTGTACAATCCCGAATAATCGCGGTTGTTGAGGGGTGCATGCTTTAGCCTGTGTTACAACGATTCCACGGTATATCGAAATGTGAGCTTAGAAGTGACAGAAAATGATCCCGGGGAAACATTCGTGCCATATTAAACCACAATACTTCGCAACTACCCTTAAAAGCAATTACACACCAGTGTAGGGGTGTGTTCCAGTCGTGCAACCGATCTTAATTTATACAGTATATAAAATTACACTGTATCCATTTTACACTAATCCAATTTTGCATTGTCTTAAACAAATCAGAACGTTTCATTCAGCGGCAAAAATCATAGCGCTTTCTTTTTTTCTTGTATTGTTTGACTGTAGCAAGATGGAGATGAATACTGTTCGATTCATTTTGCTGCTCCATACACAGAATAATCTTGTTTATGCTACTTATCACTTCACTAACATGCAGAATATCTTCTTTCGTGTGCAAGTCTCGTTAGTTCGGGAAATTCTTAGCAATGCGGTGGCCAAGGTCAACGCTAGGAATGCAGCGGCCGCAGTGAACAAGGTCCACGCTGGCGAAAATGGTATTTCAGTACTGCTCTTTGAAGAAAACTTTAAACTCAACTTTCAAAAATAAATAATTAAAAGGTAGGATACATTTTCTGGCAACATATCACCCCCCCCCCTCTCCGGACCGCGCTATCCCGTTATAGTCTGGTACCAGAAAATTTGAAATCATTAGATAACTTCGGTGGAATAGAATGCCTCCTCTACATACCAAGGTAGGGGTCAGTCCAGATAAACATTTGCAGAAATTACTTTATTGCTTATTTTCTTTTAGGTGCAAGGGGAATACGGTAGGCTTTGAGCTATAGTCAACTCTTTTAAAACTGGTCGCTATATAAAGGCTTTGAAATTCCCTTCTCCTTGCACGGCCAAGAGATAAAAGTGAATAACGACCTTCCACTTGAGAAAAGTATAAGTATTGCAAAACCCACACAAATAACAAGGAATATCTCCGAAATGGTTCACTCCACAAAAAAATTTAGTTGGACATAAATTGTGTGTTTTAACGCGATCTAAATTTTTAGCATAGTAAGATTTGGCCTATCTCCTAGAATTTACCAGTTATGCAAAAGTCATGAAGAATAAACAGGACACACAGACACAGCGAAAATTTTCTAAAAATGCGTTTTTATTATTAAGGAGGCCTCAAAATATATTTACGGTGAAACCTCAGCATGGAAAATTTGGGTCCAATAAAATACGAGTACTTCCCCGACTTACTGTACGTAATAGAGAAAGTAAAAATGATCACATAAGCTCTTCAGGTGGAATAAGAATGATCCAGGTCTCTCGTACCCGCTATTATTTTATTTCAAATTATTGGTGAGTGTTCAACAAAACCTCATGTTCATGGTTGGGGTGAAAGAATAATGTTAATTAGATGTGACTGGTGCCTCAGCTCATTATTTACCTGCTTGTCAATTTTAACCATCAACTACCAATTTAGGTCTCTCTGTTATTACCGTCTGTTACACATTCAAATTCAGTGCAGCATTTTGTAAAAACGCTTTATGAATAAAACATGATACATAAACAAAATGAGACTGTTAAAATGAATAAACGTATTTATGAGTGGCAGTTATTGATTCGTTGCTATTTTGTGTTGCGGAGAGGTGATGCCTACAAAGCGAAGAAAGAAATGAATTGGGAAGTGTTCATTGAACGGATAATGCATTTATTGAGAGCTTACATAAAGCGTAAAAGCTTACATTTAAAGAGTGAAATACATGTTAGATAATGACAGAAAATAGTTGAAACCTCTAAACCAGTCCCCCAAAGCAATAGTAATTTATAATAGACACTGTTTTATTGTATATTAGAGAAATGTTGAAATAAATCTACTACAATGTGTATGCTGGAGAACTTGTGAGATTACAAACATGGGTTTAAATTTGTACATGGATAAACAAAAAGGCCAAGGCTTTATCTCCATAGAACTTGATTTTTTTTTTTTTTTTAACGTTCTCCAACATTGTGTCATTTCGGACGGTATAGAACTTGATGTATCAGAGCAAAGTTGCAAAGTAGATTTTAGTCTGCCTTTGCATACTACCTTGTAGATTTGCACCTATCTTCATAGACGGTCCATGCGCGGACAAAACAAATGGCCTATCTTTGCAAGTACATAGCTGAATTTATATTAATCAAGATTTTGAAGAACAATTAATGGAACGTTTCGAATTGGTAGATGTCGGCACACTAGAGAGGCAACAAATTTTAATTTTTATGAACCACAGTTAGGTAACGGGTACTGAAACTTCGTTATTTAAAGGAAACACTGCAATGAAATTGAATATACGTAATTAACAGCAAGACGATGGGAGGAAACAAATGCACAATTTTTAATTGTATTTAATTTTGATGACTATTAGGAGCCAAAGCAACAATGAAATCAAAGGCGGTGGTCGAAATGGCATGATGTTTGGCTTACATATCTAAGTTACTATGCAATGGAGTTGTGCTCTCCCTTGTGACAGCGGAGACTGTTTCATTTCACATCGTGTGTCACCATTTTTGTCTACCTTATTAAGTGGTATTTTAATTATATGCAAAAATGTTGAAGCACAAAAATGAAGTTTTTGTGTTAAATCTATTGTCAAAAGCTGATATTTTACAGCATGTACCGGAACTATCAGGTTTACTTAGGTACCCATTAAGACATGTAGAGAAAGTGAAATAGTACGAAACACTACCACTAAAAGTAAATAAATCCGTGGCGAATCTCATAGATATACCTACTACATATTCTATTACACGACGTAATGGCAAAGCCCTACTCATGTAGGCAGGCTTATGCAAGCTGCATTGTTGCAGTCAGAGAAACGACATGTAGGTTATGTGAGTATTATTTAAATGGTGTGAGAGAAAATGGACGTAAAAGAATGTTAACAAATGCTTATCTCTGGTCACCTTAAAAACCAGACTAGAAGTAAACATTACCGGGTGTTTCAGCTCATGTTGATTTGTTGGTTACCAGCTTTCACTTGATGGCGTATAAGGATAATAGTTCTCTATCAGTCCTAGGCCACACATACACGTTACGGCAGAGGATCTCCCCTCGGAAAACATCCAGGAGCTGCACCCTGCCCGTGCAGGAAAACAGCGGGGAAGATGTAAATATTGTAAGTGAAGTGTAAATCGTGCAGTGAGTGAGCTGGGACGCATATTTCTGGTGTGTGTATATGCGTGTGTGTGGGTGAGCGCGTGCGTGTATGTGTGTGTGTGTGTGTGTGTGTGTGTGTGTGTGTGTGTGTGTGTGTGTGTGTGTGTGTGTGTAAAGAGAAAAAAGATTGGAACAGACACCAAAAGACAAACAAAAACTATTCTCGGTAATCCAAAGATGGTCACCGTATGGGTTTTTGGTGAAACCCAAAACTATAACCTTGTAAATAAAAATAATTGTAAATAAATGTATATTTATGGCCTGTAGCCTGTAAGCCGGGCTCCTTGTACCGGCACCAGGCCAAAACTTGGGAATAAAGACAACTTGAAACTTGTGAAGCATAGACCTAATTTAACAAAAGAGGGAAGCTCATAATACTATCATATTTACGCAATGTTCCAGGTAATAAGTGTATAAAAAGCAAATGCATTAGAGAAGCTATTAAATGAGCTTTTCCTTTCAAGGTTTCCTTTACGAAGGTTGTGTTTCCAACATGCGTGCGGATTTAAAGGTTTGTGGGGTGAATAAGCATCACAAAGGAAAAGCGGTAACAAGCGGTGAAAAGATCATTATTTTAAATACGTTTAATAATTTAATAAAAACCCATCCACGAGTGTTAGTGAATGATATAGTGAAGCTAGCCCCTCAATATACAGGTGTCGGGAATATTGAGTAGCAAATTCTCGTAAGGAGCTTAAAGAAAGGGAACTTTAAGAGTGCCAGGGAAGAAAAGAATCCGGCAAAAATCAGTCATAGGAAACGTTGATTTTGTTAAGTGTGCAATTCGAGCTAAGATAAGTTTTCTTTTCTTTTCTTCCCCCACTTTCCCCCTTCCCACAATGAACCTGAAACAGTACATAAGGTTTTAACTGTGATAAATATTGACTCAGATTTGCCCAAGCTTAGGAGGTCCACTTTTTATGAGTTGCTAAATAATATGAGCTTTGAGTGTTTAGAGAGAAGCAAGGTTAATGTAATGATGACAGAGGTACTATTTTCATATGAAGACGAAAAGATTTAAGAAATATGAAACGGTATAGAAAGCAGAGTCGGAAGATTTATTACCTGGATGAGACATAGATAAATGAAGGTCATACTACTTCCAAAGCATGGTTTCATACGAAAACCTTCCTAACAATAAGAAGCAAGCCTTTCTTTCTGGCAAATCACAGGGCCTAAGAAATCGCACAGGAAATATAACTGGCTTATTGTTCTTCATATTGGCAGTGACAGTGCATTTTTACAAGACGACACGTTAGTACTTGAGTCAAAGAAACTATCTACTAACATGAAGAAATGACTAGCGTGCTTTCTCAGGAATGGTTCAAAAAATACTACCGAGGTTCGAACCCGGGAATGTTAATCTAATGGACAATGCTTCCTATTATAGCTGAGGTCATTGGCTGTCTCAGCGCAGCTTGGAGAAAGAACGAGTTTGGCGACTCGCTTTTATCACATAGTGTGACATTTTGTGAGAGTGTCATGAAAGCAGAACTCCTGAAATTAGCCCGAAACATTGCTGACAACAATGAAAATACGTTATCGACGATCTTGCCAGAAAAGCCGGGCACGTCCTTGCTTATCGCCTTATCACTCGAACCTAAATCCTGTTGCACTTGTCTCGTTCAAAATACAAGAATTGCGTGCATACAGCATTAGAGGAAACGACTCCTTGCTGAGATGTGGCCAGCAGACATTAAAAAAAGAACGAATCTAGCAGCTGGATAGCCTTACTGACAGTTTAATTATCAATATATTTCCTCTGATTCACACATGGATGCGCAGGCATCGCCCAAGTGTCTAATGGATTAAAGTGAGTTATATTATGTGCGGAATAAGTTGGCAGCCAGCATGCAGAAAGAGAAAGCAATACTCACCCTCTCGCTCGCACACAGTGTTGTGACGATCCTCTCCTGCTAACTAGGCAATACTGAGTAAGAGGTGTCACAGTGAAAGAGATTTGACAACAAGAATGATTTTGACCGGAAAAGCTATTCCCCTAATAAGGGTTCTTCATTGTACTCAAGGGAGCGGACTCAGGTCATTTCCAACCAATATCGCTATCTCTTTCTGCCAACTTATTCCGCACAGACTCTAGTACTACTTCAGTTGTTATTTATACTCGTAAACTAGTAGAGCTCTTATTTTTTATTGAAACTAGCCCTCATACACACCTTTGTGCACAATTTTCATGATTAAATGGGTCTGGGAATTCCATAAATGCATTTGTTCGTTTATTCCCACAGGTCTAACAACGTTTGATAGCAATCACGTGGTAAATCGTGCAGAAGAGAAGTGCTTTTTGAACTCATCAAATGCCAACTCGCCAACGAAAGATTAAAAACTCGGTTTATTTATATCTATTCAGGTTTTTAAGGTGCACTGAGTATAGGTGAATATCCATAGATTTTATTTGTTTCACGTAGATCGAAATTTACAAGTAATTTATTAGGGGAGTCTACTAAAACTGCAATATTTGTATTGTTTTATAAACTACATAGATAGAAAACATTGCAAATCTGCCTGCAATGTAGCTTTATATGAGTATTTACTGACTTATTTTCCTTTCCTTGAAGTTTAACAAAACCATTGCACTTTAATTTAATCCTGATGGCAAAGAATTAATTTGCTGATGAATATTCTGTTTACTGTTTTCGCAGACAATATAGGTTTTCTTGTAAGAACTGAAACATTAAAATCACAGAAACAGTTCAAGAATCGATCTTTAATCTATAAAGCTGGCTTCATTCTACTGACTTTCACTCTCCAGTTTTAAAATTAAATGCATTATATTCTTTACAGCAAAATTTTATCTTAGAAAACTAAAATTTATGTGTCCTGGAAAAGAACTTTTAGAGATAATAACAGACTCGCTGAAAATTATAGGAATGTTATAAGATTCAAGACAAACTTACACCTATCCCTAATTTGAAATACCTCAAAACAGGTGCATCTGCAGTTTGAACTTTAAGAAAGCCCTGGTTCATAAAAACTAGGGTATTATTTTCGGTCCAAATTGAACCGTGGCTCCTCTGTTTTGTGTTTCTGCCAGTTCTACAGCCCTTAAACTCTTGACACAATACAATTACCTGCTGTAATTACCATTCTTGGGCATTTTCCTCAAGCTCCACTGATAACCTGCAATTGAAAATTGATGGGCCCCCTCTTCATGTTAGTCATCAACTGAGTTTTTCCTATACAATGAAGATTGCTGCCACGTCAAGATTCTAAAATACATAACTATGCTCCCGTCAAAAGCCACATCTTCAGATCATACTCATGGTATTCCTGTTCATCTCGGAATTGCCAAGTGCCTTCAAGACCTCCATATTACTGTATCTGAAGTAACACAACTCCCTTACCCCACATGTTGTGCCCCTTGGGAGACCAACAAATTAAAAATTAATACAGAACTAAATAATATCTAAATAGGTGCACATGTAACATAAATCATTTCTACAACTCTTCAAAGAACCCATGTCATCTTACGTCAATTAATCATGGTTCCCTGCTCGAAGGCAAATCGGCTTACACAATTATCTATCCGAAACACACAATGCTCCAGAGACTTCCTGAATTCTTCTCCGTGCTTTATGTTGGGGTTTCTGTCGTTATAAAGGCTTTCACACTATTACCTCTAATATGAACATTTCTTAATCCTAATGGACCCACAACCCATAAATTAATATAGGATATATGGATTTACAATACTGTAACTAACTCTGTTGACCGCCTCCGTAGCGCAGTTGGTAGCGCGCTTGCCTCTGACTCGGAGGACCCGGGTTCGATCCCCGGTACCAGCATGGGGATTTTATCCCCTCTGGGAGGTCTGGCACGGGGTGCACTCAGCCTCGTTAGGTCCCGGGGGGACCAATTGAGGAGCTACTTGATGGAGAAGTAGCGGCCCCAGGTCTAGAAGACCGCATAACTGGCCGGGAGGGCTCGGGGCGCTGACCACGTCCCACCCTCCAGTACTGCACCTCACCAATGACGCCTGTAGTGGGCAGAGGTTGGGGACGCAGCGGCTGGGCGGTAGGCCTTGGCCCTTCGTGGGCTGTCGCGCCGGGGTTTAGTTAGTTTAATTAACTCTGTTGGTTACCGTCCCACATGAGTAACATCAGCAATAATAGACGTATCTGAGAAGGAAGCCATCAAAAACCCAGTCGCTGACCACTCAGTCTCAGTGTTCTGCACCGACCTGTTTCTCCACCATCACCACCACCACCACGACGACGACGACGACGACGACCACCACCACCACCGCCACCACCGCCACCACCGCCACCACCGCCACCACCGCCACCACCGCCACCACCGCTACCACCACCAACACTACCAGCACCAGCCCCACAAAGCTCAACCCTACGTCCGGCATGCTACTTTGGCCACGTGTGGGGCGGGCAACGTCCAAACTAAGATCTTGGAACGGCTAACAGGGCTCTGGCTAGGTGGGATTTATGGTGCCGACCGGCTATGATTTTGGACTATTTATTTAAATACTATGGATTGGGTTTCGAAAGAGAAAAACGCTACGGAGCAGGAGGTCGGATCTCCAGTTCCGGTCGGTGTCTTGGGTGAGCGAGTAGGCCCAGCCCGATCGTCAACAGGCGACTGCTCAGCATCAGCGGTAGGGGACCAGGCTGTGATGCCGGAAAATACTACTGGAACTAAACAAGGAAATGCTTATAATGCTGAATTGCGATCTACATCAGCGGCGGGAAACCAGAATGGGAATGAGGCAACCAAACAAAGGCAAGAAGTTCATGAAGATATTGGGTCCAATATAAAGAAACGAAAAGAAGTACCACCTCTAGAAGAAATGATGCGTTCCGAGGATTTTGATCCATTTCAAAGGAGAGATTCAATACCAAGGTCTCCAGGTAAAAGTAGAAGCGAAATTGAATATAAACCCAAAGGGGAAAGTAGTAAATACAGCGGTGAAGTGGGTAAAAGTTGCCATGAAACATCATCGTCAATCAAAGAGGATGTCCGAGAGCAAAAGCGAAAGAGAGCGGAGTCACCGGAGAAAACAAGAACTGCTGATGAGGAGAGTTCTCCATTTCTTAAGAGGATGGAAAAAGAAGCTAATATGCTAAAAGAGTTGTTGAGGAAAACAATGAGTGAGATAGGGATACTACAGAAAACAATAGTTGAGATTCCAAATACAAAGAAAGAGATTAAGTTAGCTATTAATAAGCTGGCTAGCTATTCTAAAAGGATGCCAGGGGCTACTGAATGTATAACAGAAATGATGGATAAACTCAAGGAAGCGAAATTCTTGGAAGAGCTAGCAGTTGAAAAGAAGGCTGTTGAGGCACAGACACAGACTCCTACTGAAGAAAAAATGTCAATACAAGAGCAAATCGAAAGAATAGAAGATGACTTAAAGAAGGAGATTGGTCTAAAAGAGTTACACAATCTATTAGAACTGAGCTGGCCTGAGGAAGTATACCAAACATGTGAAATATGTGATGAAATTCCTACAGGAGATGACCAGGACTTAATTATTATCATGGATCCAAAAGAGGACAGAAATGACCCAGTTATTAATAAAGTAATACAATCCAACCCTCATTTACAAAAGTTGATCAAGGAAAATGAACCAGAACCAGGTAAAATGGTATGCAGCGTAATTAGAAATGGAATTATGGATGATTATGCTGTACTAATGAGTAGTTCGGAAAATTACAACTACTTGGTTGTAACTGAAGAAGGTGGGAAAACACTAAATGATAGAAATAGCTTGAAAAGAAATCTACAAAGGGTAATTAAGATGGGTAAAGAAAAGGATAGGACAAGAACGGTATGTGCTGTGATAAACAAAAGTGATGGAAGGGTAGTACGTAAGATACTGGAAATTATAGGCAGGAAGGAAAAGGTTAAAATTCCGATATATGATCAGAAGGAACAAATTATGAGGCGATCGGAAGATAGTGAGATAGAGATTGGGAGGACGAAGAGATCAAGAAATGAAGAGGTAATAATCATAAAACCAATGGAGGGAATGTCGTACGCCGACTTAGTTAAAAATATGAAGAAGGAGGTGAGGACAGATGGAGTATTCGTACAACAAATAAGTACAACCAAAAGTGGTAATATACAGCTGAAAATTAAGGGAAAGGAAATTGAAAGCCGCCAGGCTTTCAGGAAGCAGCTAACAACGAAATTAGATGAAGTTGCAAAGGTTGATTTAAAGACAGGAACAAAGACCGTCATGATTTTGGACATAGATGAAACAATAGAACAGGAAGATGTGAAAGCAACCATAATGAGAGAGGTAAAGGTGATGAAATCCAAATAAAACTATCACAAAAGGTAAATAGAAGGAGATTAAAGTATGCTTTTGTAACGCTTGATAAAGATGCTGCTCAACAACTCCTGACTAAGAAAAGGATAGGAGAAGGATGGGACAATTGGAGAGTAAGAGAAGTAGACACTCTACCCAGATGTTATCGCTGCTATAGAATAGGGCACGTAGCGAGAGAATGTGTAGTGAACCATGAAGATAAATTGTTCTAAATGTAACCAGCCAGGGCATCAAGTAAAAGAGTGTAAAATGAACAGTTTTGCTACTTATGCAAGATTATTGGACATAAAGCGGATACAATGCGTTGTCCCATTTACAGGGAATTAGTGAAAAGGAGAAATATAGAGAAGAGGGGTAGGATATATAACACAGAATGAAAATAATACAAGTAAATTTAGATAGAAGCAAAAGGGCTACTGATCTCTTAAGACAGAAATGCGAGGCAAATAAACTTGATTTTGCAATTATTGCTGAACCCAATAGAAATATGGTGAAGAATAGCCTAAAATGGGTGACAGATAATTACCTAGACGCAGCTATCTATATTTCACAAGATAAGATAAAAACTCGAAATAGCGGAAGAGGAAATGGGTATGTATGGATCGAGTCTGATGATATTGTCTTATATTCAAGCTACATATCACCTGCTAAAAATGTGGAAGATTTTCAGTGCTTTATATCTGAAATAAATACTTCTATTCGACAACATAGGGGGAAAAAGCTATTAATAGGAGGAGACTTTAATGCAAAATCATAATCATGGGGCTCACCTATAGAAGATAGGAAAGGCAGTATCCTGGCGGAATGGGTAAGTGAAAATGATTTCATCATTTTAAATGATGGAAAAATACCTACTTTTGACAGAAACGGAGGTACGTCCTTTATAGATGTTTCTATATGCACGTCAGATATTATTAGACAAGTAAGAAACTGGTACGTGAGTGAGAAAGAGAATTTGAGTTACCATAGGAATATCTATATAGAGATCAAAGATGATAGGAGAGGAGTTCAAAGAAAAAATCAACATAAGGGATGGATATATAAAGAAGAAAAGAAACAAGAGATACTTGAGAAAGTTGAAGACCTTATAAAGAATCCATATTATACTCATGAGGTACATGAATTAGATGAGGTCTTGGAAAAAGTTTGTAACCTAACACTAAAAAGGAAAAAGCCTCATGCCGGACGCAGATGTACTTATTGGCGGAACAACGAAATTGCAGCACTAAGGCAAAACTGCACTAAAGCAAAGAGAATTGTAACCAGAATAAACAAGAAGAACGTTACTGATGATGAAAAGGAAATAGCAGGAAATAACTACAGGCTTTGCCGGGATTCTCTAAAAAATGAAATAACAAAGGCCAGAGCTGAAGCATGGAAGCAACTATGTATAGAAGTAGACAATGACATATGGGGTATTGGCTATAAAATAGTTATCGGCAAGCTAGGGCTGAGATCACCAATAGTAGCTACTGATGACGAGCAAATGAATATAGCGAGAGGATTGTTCCCGAAATGTAAAACTATAATATGGCCGGAAATGACCGATGTAGGCAATATTCCAGTCTGCACGAAAGAAGAAATCAGAGTGGCCGGAAAAAAAAAAATTAGATCAGGTAAAGCTGCGGGTCCAGATGGTATACCATCGGAGATTATTAAGTTCATTGCAACACAGAAACCTGAACTCCTGACTGAAACGATAAACAAACTAATTGTGACAGGGGACTTCCCTAAAAAATGGAAAGAAGGAAGACTAATTCTTATTGAAAAACCTAGTAAAATAGAAGAAAGGAAGTCATACAGGCCTATACATATGTCTGCTAAATGTAATTAGTAAAATGTTTGAGCAGATCATTAACAAAAGATTAATTGAAGAGCTAGAGAAAGGGGAAGGGCTGTCAGCAAACCAGTTCGGTTTCCGTAAAGGAACGTCTACCATAAACGCAGTGCAGGTAGTCCAAAATATTGCAGAAGAGGCAAAGCTAAATGCAAAGAAATATGTAGCATTGGTAACACTTGACGTTAAAAATGCATTTAATTCAGTGTCCTGGAAGGGTATAGTGGATGAGCTAAGACGACGACAGATAGCACCTTATCTTATTAAACTTATATGCAGCTATCTACAGAACAGAGTAATCATAATTGGAGAGAAGAGTACAATGGATATGACCTGCGGAGTACCACAGGGCTCTGTTCTAGGCCCCACACTGTGGAATGTCTATTATGATGATGTATAGAAGCAAGAGGTCCCAGAAGGAACAACGATTGTGGGATATGCTGACGACTTAGCGCTAGTAATCAGTGGTGATGGCAGAGAGGAGATAGAAGACCGGATAGAATGGACTGTAGGAAAAGTAGAAGCATGGATGCTGAGAAAAGGTCTGCAGTTAGCTCCAGAAAAAACTTAAATAGTTGTCCTTGTAGGAGAAGAACTGTAAGAGAAATTGAAGTGACTATAGGAAATACACAAATAAAATCTGCGAGAAGCTTAAAATACCTAGGTATCAGAATAGGACATAACTTTGGCATGGGCCCACACATCCAAAATGTAACATCAAAAGCAGAGAAACTAATTGCGGCTCTGAGCCGGCTGATGACAAACATAGGAGGTCCTAGGTCATCTAAAAGACGAATATTGGCCAGTGTTGTCAACTCAGTTATACTATACGGAGCGCCTGTATGGAAAGAGTGGATCGTTAAAGTCACATACAGGAAGCTGGTTGAAAAAGCACAAAGGAAGATGGCCATAAGAATTGCCAGTGCATTCAGGGCAGTTTCCACCAAAGCGATCCAAGTCATAGTCGGAACTGTGCCCATACACCTGTTAATTGAGGAGAGAACGTACCAACAAGAGGGAAATCGATACCAACAAAAACGGGTAGCAAGAGAACGTTCTTACGAGAGGTGGCAACAAGAATGGAATGAGGAACACGTAACAGCACAGTGGACCAAAAGACTAATTCCAGAATTAAAAACCTGGGTAGATAGGCAATATGGAGAAGTGGGTTACTACGTAACACAGTTCCTTTCAGGACATGGCATGTAAGTTATTTCTACTCCTTCATACTGGCACAGGATGACAGATGCCCATATTGTGGTGAAATCGACACAGCAGAGCACGTGGTGCTCATCTGCCCGAGATGGATATCTGCTAGACAAACTGTAAATGAACATATAGGTACAGCCACTAATACCGACAATATTGTAGGCTATATGCTGCAAACAAAGGAAATATGGGAACTGATGTCGAAAATGATTTGTTACATTCTAAAAACAAAACACGAGGAAGCAAAATAACATAATTACCCCTGGGCGTCTTTCGATGTCATGTTCTTACAGTTCCGAAAGACGTCAGGGAAAAAAAAAAAAAAAACACCACCACCACCGCCACCACCACCACCAACACTACCAGCACCACCGCTGCCACCATCACACCACCACCACCGCCACCGCCACCAGCTCAAGCACCACCACCACCAGCACCACCACCACCGCCACCACCACCATCACCGCTACCACCAACACCATCATTACCACAACCAGCACCAGCACCACCATCACCAACACCACCACCGCCACCAGCACCAGCACCAGCACCACCACTACCACGAACACCACCAGCACCATCGCTGCCACCAACACCACCACCGCCGCCACCACCACCACGAACACCACCAACACCACCACTACCACGAACACCACCAGCACCACCGCCACCACCAACACCACCACCGCCGCCGCCAACACCACCACCACTACGAACACCACCAACACCACCGCTACCACCAACACCACCACCAGCACCACCACCACGAACAGCACCAGCACCACCGCTACCACCAACACCACCACCACCGCCACCACCACCACCACGAACACCACCAACACCACCGCTACAACCAACACCACCACCACGAACACCACCACCACGAACACCACCAGCACCATCACCACGAACACCACCAACACCACCACCAGCACCACCGCCACCACCACCAACACCACCACCATCGCCACCACCACCATCGCCACCACCACCATCGCCACCACAATCGCCACCACCACCAACACCACCATCGCCACCACCACGAACAACACCAACACCACCACGGCTACCACCACCACCAACACTACCAGCACCACCGCTGCCACCATCACACTACCACCACCGCCACCACCACCAGCACCAGCATCACCACCACCGCCACCACCACCAACATCACCGCTACCATCAACACCACCACCATCACCACCACCACTGCCACCACCACCACCGCTACCATCAACACCACCAACACCACCACCACCACTGCCACCACCACCATCAACACCACCACCACCACCACCACTGCCACCACCACCACCGCTACCATCAACACCACCAACACCACCACCACTGCCACCACCACCACCACCGCTACCATCAACACCACCACCACCACTGCCACCACCACCACCGCTACCATCAACACCACCACCACCACTGCCACCACCACCGCCACGAACAACACCACCCCCACCGCCACCACCGCCGCCACCACCATCGCCACCACCACCACCATCACCACCAACACCACCATCACCACCAACACCACCACCACCAACACCACCACCAACACCGCCACCACCACCGTCGCCACCACCACCACCATCGCCACCACCACCACCAACACCATCACCACCAACACCACCACCAACACCACCACCACCAACACCAACACCACCACCAACACCACCACCCCCAACACCACCACCAACACCACCACCACCAACACCACCACCAACACCCCCACCACCAACACCACCACCAACACCACCACCAACACCACCACCACCAACAACACCACCACCAACACCGCCACCATCACCGTCGCCACCACCACCACCATCGCCACCACCACCACCAACACCATCACCACCAACACCACCACCAACACCACCAACACCACCACCACCAACACCACCACCTACAACACTGCCTCAAACATCACTGAAAGCTACACTGTACAAATTCATGAGTTCGAAGCTTCACGAGATCATAACTTTCCCCTAACGTTTTATGTAAGAAAAGAACAAGTGGGACGAACAATGGCCATAACTCATTCATACACTTATACCTGCTCAAACATCACTTACCTTTTCACAATGAAATACATTTCTAAATGCACCGCTTATAAGGAAAAGGAGAACAGCAGCGCATTTGCAATGTAAATTGTAAATATTAATAGCCCACGCAACGTTTCTGCTGTAAAAGATTTGGTAATTGATGATTATGAAGTGAATGTCATCTATTTGTACCATAAACCACGTTGATTTAATTGTGTTTATTAACTATAAATTATTAATAGCTTTAGAACTGCTATTCAAGCGACTATAAATGATATATGAATACTTACTACTATAGATGCAGCGTTCAGCAGCAATATGATGGTTCGCAACTTTTCCTTTAATCGATCCTTACAAGGTTTATATTCTTCCAGTAGGAAGCTTGATATGCCCCAGTTATAAAAAATTCAGGGACTTTACCGTCCTATGTTTTATTTATCATGCCAATTTCGCAAACACACGTATATATTTTAATTGATGGAAAATATTCGAAACATTACCAACAAATTAAAATATAATTCTTTCAATAGACTTAATCCGTCGTTTCTTCTTGCAAGACATCTCTTAAAACAGACATTTCCCTAAAGCAGCTCATAATTTTGGTATCCCAATGAACATGTCTTGTGTGACATTTTTATAACAATTCTGGGTGTAATGCAGTGTTTTCTGTGATTCAGAAAGAAGTGGATTAAGAAAAGTGCCTGAGAACTTTATTTATTTCTATCATTAATTTTGCCATTCCTGTAGTGGCCATTAACTTCCATGGTCTTATCGTCAATTAACTAGAATTATATTCTAATATTAATACTTTTATTAGCAACGTTGTCAATGCCCAGGATCATATCAGCGATCCGATGTGCCGGAGTTTCGTCAAGCTGAAGTTCTTTAATATGCAAATAATGGGGATTATTAGGCTAGTGTCAAACTAACTGCACCACCCAGACTAGCTAAAATATATTTGATAATTAATTTTACGTCCTAATTATTATCTAGCCAGGAACCATAACTTTGTTTAGAAACTAGCTTGCTGACAACTAGACTGTATAGTCGATCAGCACTATTCTCTATTGTATGAAACGAGGTATCCATGTTGAGGGAAAAATGTGCAACTACTTACTGAGGGCGGTGAGATTGATGAACTGGACGACCGAGCAGCCTTCTCGGACCTCAATGTAGGTGATTTCGCATTTATACATAGCCTCGTCTGCCACTTGCAGCTGCTTCACCTCAAGTCTAGATTCGGTGTCGTTCGGTTTGTAGTGCAACTTCGCTCTGAAACAGAAAATAACACGCCATTATATTTTACCTGCGTTAAGGATCAGTTTAGTAATCCATTACTTTCCAACAAGATAAAAACCCCTATACCAGGTGAGTCAGTTTTTTTTTTTAGTGTGTGAAGGTAGGTAGGTCACCCGTCAAAAGCATGTGCGCTTAGATGAGTCCAGTTTTGCGCTCACTAAGACATATTGCTTGACGTTCTTAGAAAGACGAATTGGGTGAACTTCATAGGAACAGCGCTTTAATGGACAGAATGTACTTCTCGCTAAAGTACACCTCAAAAACATACGACTCGCTTACTGACTCGTTTACATACGACCGTGTTTCCAGCGGATTGTAGAAATTTTTTATCACAGTAAACATAACAATGCAATTCAGTAAACGCCTCTGATTTAATAGATCTCTCATATGATTACACTAACAACATCAACTAAAAAGAAAGTGGGGATGCTCGTACTAAGAGTCAGAATTGATTGCAAAATATTACGGGCACGCCTTATCGACCATAGACCCGTATACGGTTTATTTAAATTTAGGAGTACACTACGTCTCGTACACCTCAAATAACATGCATAATAGCTTTCGACATTTAGATAATAACATTTAAATGCTTAGCAAAGGGCTAAAACTGTCCTAAAAGGCTAAATTAGGCACGAAAAGTCGCGAGGTGGCAATGAACTGGCGCATGGCATACAAGCTCTACGGTTGAACTCGGAATGTGCTTTCAAGCAAGCAATATCTGAATAGAAGTTTAACTGTATCGTGTGCGCTTACGCCAGCGACACGGGTTCGCGTCTCTGCATTGCACAATCTTTTTTTTTATTTATTTATTTTTTATTTATTTATTTTTTTTAAACTTGGAAACCGAATTCACAATAATGTAATTTTGAAGTCTCTGAGGTGTTAGGACATAATTTAAATCGTTTTTCATTGTCTGCATTTTGTAATACAATAGGTGAAATGACTTCTACATGACTTCTACTTCACTTTATTCGCCATGAGTACGATATATTGTGCCAGTCATTCACGATGTATTTGACAAACGAATACGTTGATATGCTTATGATCTATTAAAAACCAAGAGCTGATGCACAAGCAGCCAGCAGGTATCCTAATAGACAACAATACCATAAAATGGAAATAAAACAATTACGAATTCAAATAATAAGAACTTTAAACGTAATATCTATTGGGTCGAACTTATTTGTGAATATTATAGGGTAAAATTAGTACATGCAAGGGATTCGAATCACCTTTACAGCAGACGGAATACTTATGAATCGTGCACTCGTTGCAACTGAGCTACCTGAGAGATAAATATTCAGTTTAACATGTATTCGCGGGTTCGAGTGTACATTTGCAGTGGTACACAATCAACTGTCTAGTTATTACCAGTATGTTAAAAGGCCATACACTAACATTTATATTAAAGATAATTTGTCGAGTATTTAACCAAAGACATCCATGTTAAATACTTGGGTAGATTCTAACACAGGGGCCGATGTTTTTATGTTCGAATATAAACTACAGATTTCATAAAACTGGAAAATAAGGGGCACCTGGTATTGATGAACACCTTATAAGTTGATGATCTTTCATCCTTACCAGGTGCCCCTTATTTTCCAGTTTTATGAAATCTGTAGTTTATATTCGAACATGAAAACATCGGCCCCTGTGTTAGACTCTACCCAAGTATTTAACATGGATGTATTTGGTGTTTTGTGTACAAACGAAAAACTATGTCATTTTATGCTTAGATACTTATTTCAAGAGAAAATCTGTGTTGGACATCTTCATTGGCTCTGTTAACAAACAAGTATTTAATTTATGTCATACTGAAGTATATTGAAGAACAAAAGCCGAAGAACTTGATTTTTTTCTGTTTATTTTTATCAAGTGCTTCTGTAGCCATGATTTAACCTAACATTTTGTACAAATTCTAATTTATGCTGGAGTTGATTTGATACAATGATGTTTGATCTCAAATCTTCCTGAGGATTGTAACAGAAGCTTTTGTGTGCACTATAGACGGCATTGATAACATTGTCATGATTAGGTTTAAACTGGGATAATGACTCAAGTATAATGACTAATTTTAGACCAACAGAAACATGCCGTGTTCGCCCTTCAGAAGAACTGAATTGATTGCTATTCAAGTAGGGTATTTGGGGGGAAGCTGGCGCAGATTTTTATGGGCAAGATGGCCGCCATGCGTGATCTAAGGATTACTAGGTAAGGTGGTAGGGGAAGCAGGACGTTGTAGGTGTTTGAAGCAATCTCTAGGGATAACTTTTAAGCCCTATAGCAGTGTATGTATGTTTATGAGCGTTCATGGTAGTTGGGTATGTCGTTCACTGTATCGATGCAAACCGCCTAACGCAAGAGATTTCTATCTTGATTGAATATGTTACCCCAATATGACACCTCGCCCCACATAGTAGCGCTAACCTAACCTAACCTAACCTAGCTCCTACTCGTTTTACTAGACCTTTCATAATTTAACCTAACCTAAGCCCCATACTTCTACTCGTCTAACCTAACCTAACACCTCATCTAATGATTTATTCTTCATTCCTATTGTTCAACCTAAACCCTACACGTTTTACTCGGTCTTTCAAATTTAACCTAACCTAAGCTCCATACTTCTACTGGTCTAACCTAACCTAACACCTCATCTAATGATTTATTCTTCATTCCTATTGCTCAACCTAAACCCTACACTTTTTACTCGGTCTTTCAAATTTAACCTAACCTAAGCTCCATACTTCTACTGGTCTAACCTAACCTAACACCTCATCTAATGATTTATTCTTCATTCCTATTGCTCAACCTAAACCCTACACTTTTTACTCGGTCTTTCAAATTTAACCTAACCTAAGCTCCATACTTCTACTGGTCTAACCTAACCTAACACCTCATCTAATGATTTATTCTTCATCCCTATTGCTCAACCTAAACCCTACTCCTTTTACTCGGTCTTTCAAATTTAACCTAACCTATGCTCCATACTTCTACTGGTCTAACCTAACCTAACACCTCTTCTAATGATTTATTCTTCATCCCTATTGCTCAACCCACACCCTACTCCTTTTACTCCATCTTTCAAATTTAACCTAATCTAAGCCCCATACTCGTGCAACCTACCCTAACGTTACTTAACCTAAGCGAGCGCAAACCTTCCTATTTATTAATCTGACTTAACCTAACCTATCTCATCCCATTTTACACGAACATTATATTCTTCTATAACCTATTCTGACCTTTGCACCATGCCGTTTCAAGCTTAGATATTTTACTTTCTTTTTGCAGATTTTTTTTTCAGTAACTTTAGATAGCTACTCCGAAGGTATTAGACCCTCGGACATGCGAACCCTAAGTATTTGTCATACTTTTTACGAAACGTTGATGCTTTTTGGGGGTTTAGTTGCTATTTTAGCCACCTTTGCGGTATTCTGGAGGTTTTTTTTACGAATTTTTGAAGGTTTGTCCCGATTGTCAGGTATTCTCATGTCTTTAGTATGTTTTAATACTTTTAAGGGGTATATGGAGCCTTTTTAGCGATTTGTTATGCTTTCATGATCAAATTCCATCCTTTCGTAAGTGTATGATGTTCTCGTCTAGAGAATTGTTTACAGTCTTTCTAAGACTAACGTAACTTATCCACAAACCTCGTTAGAGATATTTCTTCAACGTTATTTAGCATTATACATGTTTCTTTTTCTCCTCCCTCTTTTTGTAAACTAACATTAGAAGACGTTGTAACCTTGTTATTCAAACAGCTATTGTGTCCGTCTTTGTACACTGCTCCAGTATGCTACACATGTTAACCTCATTTAACGATTCTTTTGCGTAATTCTGTATGTTCTAATGATAACACGTTAAACGTTGCACACATTCCTTCTAAGACTATCCTAACCTAACCAAACCCCACCAACAACCATCATCATCAGAGTCACTATAACCTGCACGACCACAAACATATCCAGCACCACCGCCATATTCTGCAGCTATTGTACATAGTATGTTCAACATTTTTTCATATCTAACCTTACCTATTATTTAGAGCTTTAGTCTGCTTTGATTTTTCCCCCTCCTTTATAGAGCTTTAAACTTTCACTAGATGTCCTAACCATTGATGTTGAAGTACTTATAGCTCAGTATTTTAAGAGATATTCAGCAATATTTTTGATAGTATTTTAACACAATCTTCTAACCTAACCTAACACCTATTCTAATGATTTATTTTTTCTTCCTTTATGCTCAACCTAACCCCTACTCTTTGTACTAGGTCTAACCTAACATTACTTAACCTATCCTAAGCCCCATACTTCTACTCGTCTAACCTAACCTAGCTCCCACTCTTTTTTACTCTAGTCTTTCATAACCTAACCTAACCTAAGCCCCATACTTCTACCCGTCTAACCTAGCTTAACCTAAGCTAAGCTCCATACTTCTACTAGTATAACCGAACCAAACCTAGCTCCCACTCTTTTTACTCTAGTCTTTCATAATTTAACACAACCTAGACCCTATACTTCTACTCGTGTAACCTATCCTAACGTTACTTAACCTAAGTGAGCATAAACCTTCCTATTTATTAAGATATTTTAACCCAACTTAACCTATTTCATTCCTAGTTTACTTCAGCATTCTATTCTTCTACAACCTATTCTGAGCTATGTAGCATGCCGTTTCAAGCTTAGACATTTCGCATTCGCTTGCAGATGTTTTTCAGCAGCTGTAGATGCATTGAAGCTATTAGTTAGGCAAAAAAGAAGAAAAAAGAAAAAAGAAACAAACAACGATTACTCGATCGATTCCACCAATAAAGAGAGGACTAGAAAAAGTTAAACATCCAATGAAAAAAACATCAACGCCCCCTCCCCTCCAACCGATGATATATGAATTTATATATTTATATCTAAGTGATTATAAAAGGAACGCTTCGCACAATTCTTTTAGTTAACAGATCATTCTGTTAAGCGTTTGAGACGAAACTCCTCAGAGAACCACAAGTGGCTAATCACCTACAGCAGGAGATCATATACACTCATCATGAATGGTAAGTTATTATTCTTTTTTAAGTAATAATCAGGCCTAACAACTTTAAGGAATAATGAAAAACTATAATATACCCCCTATTCATAAACCTCAACTCTATAAGCACAAAGCAAATATGGATGCGAAACTATTTGCATTTATTTCTATTACAGGTTTTAACACTTCATGTACAGAGGCGAGACCAATAGTACGACCCTCCGTGATCCGCTATGTCGGGAGAGGCATTCCTATGGACATAGCAATTGTATACAGGAAATGTAAGGGTCACCATTTAATTTACGTAACACCATTACAGATTTTACGCATGTCGTTATCATCATCATCATCATCATCATCATCATCATCATCATCATCATCATCATTCTTATTTTCATCACCATCATTATCATTATATTATTATTATCATCATTATCATTATCATCATCATTCTTATTTTCATCACCATCATCATTATCATTATATTATTATTATCATCATTATCATCATTATTATTATCATCATCATTATTATTAA
Source organism: Tenodera sinensis (assembly GCA_030765045.1). Lineage (NCBI taxonomy): Eukaryota > Metazoa > Arthropoda > Insecta > Mantodea > Mantidae > Tenodera > Tenodera sinensis. The sequence continues at coordinate 224,914,605 of CM060964.1, read as the reverse complement.
CTTGTTTATTACGTGTCATGTTTCAGCACCTATTATTATATTACTATTATCATTATATTATTATTATCATCATCATTATCATCATTATTATTGTCATTATCATTATTATTAACATGTTTATTACGTATCATGTTTCAGCACCTAGCTCTACCATGCATCTGCAAGACTGCTCCAGCAGACATGACCCGGAGACGGAGTCATCAAGCTCACCATCGTCATCTCCATCGCTGCCACCACCGCCGCCGCCATCCCCATCATCATCATTATTCACACCTACCGGAACATCTAGTGAATTAACCTAGCTGTCCCCAACCCTTTCAGAAGCCACAACTATTTTACTAGATAGAGAGCCACCCCAAGTGCAGCAAGTTATAGCAATAGACTTGACAGTGACGCCTCCACCGCCATCTCCACTTTATTTGGAACCATCAGGCATAGAACCATCTATATCACAGCATACCGTCAAAAGCCATACCTATAGAAAACAAGCAAGAAGAAAACTAACTTTTGAAAACACGCCAACCAATAATATCGAAGACTACTAGAGAGAATCTTAAATATCATTTGTTTTAAGTGTATGATATATAAACATTGATAATAAAAAACAATACAAACTTTTGATAATAAATGACATAACCAGGCTTAACTAGTCTTTGTTTTATTCTAAATCCCATATAACTTCACCTATTAGGGCTCCCTAACCTTTTCCCCATTAGATACACAAATTCGTTCGATATGACATAATCTTGGAAGACGTTAATTAAAAAACTTAGATACAGAAAGATAAATCATACAACATATACAAGTGTCGACGTATCTATAATCGAATGATAGCGATAGAAGCACTTGAACATTACTTAAATGCTTAAAAAAACCAATCTTTTTTCACTATATCTCATCAATTTCAGCATTAGAGTCCTATGACGTCACACTCATGCATCGACGTAACGTCTGCTACCTCCAAACATGATGCTACAAGTCTAATGACGTCACACAAGCACCACACAGAAGGCATAATTCAACGACCAAGACATTTAATTTTAACTGTATATTCCCGCGACAAAATAAACGTATTTGAAAGCGTCTTAACACGTTAACTTCAATGCATGTATATATAAATCCTCTAATACAACAATAAAAAAAAAAGAAAAAAGAAAAGAAAAGAAAAAAAGAAAAAGAAATGAATAAGAAATAAAATAAAGGGAAAAGAAATTATTAGCAGAATACACCCTTAGAAACGAGGTTATTCCTTATCTTTCATCATTCAGTCAACTAGCATAGCTAAATGACGTCACACAATAGTGGCGACATTTCGTCTACACTCCTCCAAAACAAGTTTAGACAGGAAAATATCCCCTCCCCCCCTCGAGTGCACGTACCGACGTTATGAGAAGGCCAGCAGTTACCTGGAAGCCATCAGAACAGCCATATGATACATAAACACCCGACTGCGCTTTTCGCCGTTTAAGCTTATTTACATCATATTTTTTCAGGTATTCATCATACTTTTGTACTACAACACGGCATATAGATCACAATACTTAACGCTTTATGGTATTATTTGTTATGACCACCATTGTATACTTCTTTAATGATTTCAAATTTAATATTTCTAGTATTCTTTTTACTCTTAAACTTCTTCCCATCTCATATCTTCACCTTAGTCCTTCTGTTCTCCTTCTCCTTCATGCTAGCAGGGAATATGTACGTAAATAAACGTTATTAGCTTAAATATTAAAGAAAATACCAGCATTCTACGTCAATTATAATCTAAAGCAGCTTTCTCCGAGCTCTGCATGATTTAGGCTTCTAGAATCAAAGCAGGCAATGTCTCTCTTAACAAGAGCATTCAGCAATTGATGTTGTAAATAATATCACCAATTTAAAGTTTATTTCAAGCCTCTAAGACCCATAGTTTGCAAGGTATTTAAATGGACCCTTAGAGATTCGAACTAGACCCGCAGTATAAAAATTACCAATTTATCCATAAATCAGGACCAGAGTATTTAACTGAAGCGTTTAACTTTTTATTTCATAGCGCTATCTGTATTGATTCGCGAATAAATCGACTTTGAAGTAATTGCCCCCTCCCGGTAATCGAACTATGAGTCGTAGGGATAAAATTTTCTAATAAATCACTTTATGCGTCAAGTTACCCTAATTTGTCTTTACATCACTATTCCAAGTGTAACAAATCGCGATATAGGTCAAAATTCAGTAATTCTCCGCAAGGTAGGAATCGAACCCACGATACCTCAGCTCTAGCATGTTAGAAAATAATTTTCCTTAACGACTATTACCATATAAAGTTTATTTTAGTCTTCTAGATTAAGCGATTCTCGAATAATTAAATTTACAAAATCAGGATCCCGAGCATACCACAGAGGAAAGCCCATTACAATACCAATTTAATAAACTTTATTCGAAGTTTGTATCACTAATAGTTTAGGAATTATTCCAATAATAAAGGTAGTGATTGCACGGGAATCGATCCCCAGACCCGCAGCGATCTTCAAAATCAGATCAAAAGATGCGCCATTTTAATAGAACATAATCACCGTTTACCGCATTTCGATATCTCATTTAGTTTAAGAGAAATCAGCGATCACAGATAACCCAAAGGGTGGTCGGACCTGAGGAGAGACGACAGCAGAGGCAGGGCCCCTAACAAAGACTCTCCGGTGTTAGCTCGTACTCCGGCCCCCCTCCTGTGAGCTCTAGGTCCTCTGGGGGGCACGGGACTCGGAAACCTTCCCCGATTCGGAGGACGAGGATTTACAGAGAGCAAACACCTGCTATGCACGCAGAAAACTCCCACCGACTCTTAGAACCCTGAAACAACTAAGCGGATGAAAAGTGAAGTGAAATGAGAAGGGAGGTAAGATAAAGGGACAGGGAATTTGGGGGATGCTATTATTCTTCCCAGTGTTCGCCTAACGACCCGAGGAGTGAGGGAGTGAGTGTTTGGGGTTTAACGCCCAGTCGACAGGGAGGTAGCGACCTGAGAAAACATGCAAAAAAGACCATAGGTCAAGAAGGTCGGTCACGGGAATCGAACCCACCACCTCCCGAATGCGAGCCTCACACGTTACCGCGGAGCTGTCTCTCTCGGTACGTACTGTGTATTTTAACGATATCTACATTTTGTGTTTACGTTTCCAAGTAATACAATCATGTACGAAACACCTCCATAATAAAGAAGATTTCACAGGTTCTCGCAGAAACTCAATAGATAAGTTCCATTTCTCATAAAATAGGTAGTGTAGTCAAAATCATTGGTCATTTTTGAGAAAATGAATGACTCGTTTCCTTGTCAAGCGTTTTTTGAGATGCAGGAGAGGGGGTTCCCTTTAGAATCTTCCTGTTGGAACCCTGAAGATGCTAAAATTAAAAAGCAACTGTGATGTTTAACCGATGTTGCGTCTTTCACTTTCTCTGCTACATATAGTAGAGGAAGTATTGTATTCCACCCAAAAATTCGATGTCGAGATTTCCCGGGAAATATATGTTTCGAGGCCCCCTGAATCAAAAAAAAAATATATATATATATATTTAGAAAAAAGGTCCGTTTGTGTATGTCTATCTGCCTGTGTCTGTGTGTGTGCGTCTGTCTGTGTGTCCGTCAGTCTGTGGACAGTATAACTCCAAAAATGAAACATCGGTTAAGAACCAAAGTTGGTATTTAAGTTTAATGTCTCTCAAGGATGGGACACGAAGATTTTGAAGAAAATTGCTCCTCCCTAAACCACCATTTACATCGAAGATTTTTCGAAAATTTTGATTTTCTTGAAAATGACTAGCAATTTTGTTTATGTTTGAGATATTTTTATGATAAATGAAATGTATGCCTTGAATTTTCGGGCTATAGCCCCTGTAGCCGTGTTTACTTTGGATGACTTTTGCATAACTGGTAAACAGTAAGAGATAGCCCAAATCTTCTTATACATAAATGTAGAGCTTGCTAAAATACCCAATTTATGCACCTTTGTTTTTTTTTTTTTTTTGGTAGAGTGAACCGTTTCGGAGATTTTCTTTTGTAATTGTGTGAGTCTTGGAGAACTTATACTTCTGTCAAATATAACATCGTTATTCCATTTTTTATATGTTAACAGTGAAAAGAGAACAGAATTTGAAAGCTTTAAAAGATTTGACTATCGCTCAAAGCCTACTGTATTCCCATATTCTTCTTTCACTTACAAGGAAATAAACGGTGAGATAATTTCTGCAAATGTTTATCTCAACTAACACGAAGAAGATATAGGAATAACAGTTTGTAAGAATAGCTAGTACAAGAGCTGAGAATGTCATGTGAGTGCAGCACAGAATTTTTAGGTATGCTGTTCAAAGGCAGGCAAATACGAATCTTCTATAAAGGTTTTTTTTTTTTTTTCCTTCAGAGAAACAGAAAACGAGTATTTTCAGTGACATCTTGATGACCAATTCTTGTGTGGGATACAATACTTCCTCTGTGGGTAAGCAGTGGAAAAAGTAAAACATCACTGGAGACAAGCTCGGTTGCAAGTGAATCTGTGTTGTTGCTATTAACTTTTGAAACGTTAATCGTGGTTTTACATGACTTTTATTACATTCATTAGCGAGTTTCATAACCCCATTATTTATAATTCGCTTTATGAGAGCAGTGTTTGGAAATAGAATATGGACGTTAACCATCCCATCTCGCAATTTCCAACTTCGTGTAGTATTGTGAGCAATATCAAATTATAACGCAATTAAAATAAAAATACGCAGCTGATTCATATTTTGCAGCCCATGATTATCCCTCTTAATAAGACAATTAGTGCCCGTCCGGCATTTTAATCCAGCCCATACAAATCGAATTTTCAACATTATGTAAATATGCACTGAAAAAAGGACTCTTGACTGAAGAACATTCGACGTTTCAACAAGGAACGTTTAATACTCATATATAATTTTTATAAACCAACTGTACTATACCAACGTGAAGCACTTAGGTATTATAAAAACAAGCGCCAATTGGGCAAATCCAGAAAGACTATAAATATTAAAAGCCCGAGAAATGTGTATAGATATGTACATTGATACTCCTACATGCCGGGTCCAGTGTACCGACAACAGGACAAAAATAAAAGGTATCAAGTGAATAACCTAACCTAGAAAACAGTTCGGACAATAGTCCAGAAGAAACTGACGCTACAAGTTCAGCGGAACGTTGGCAAGTTTATGCAAGATGTGGCGACCGTCTCCGGATACTAAAGGTGTGCATCAAGACATAGGCCGTGGAAGCCTACGCGTCCACTGTCATGTTGAATACACGCTATTTTGCAAGATTAAAATAACTGCACTATCGGAAAGCCATTCCCTATTTGAATCACATTATTTATCTTCCGAAGTTTGAATGAACATATAACCTCATTTGTCTGCACAGAATTGAGTACTTTACTTAGTCTGATGGTCACTTGTAGAAAGCAGCCCTAGCTGGGGTCCCTGTGGAAATGAGATATAGTTTTACACCAACGTGAATATATTGGGTTAATATATACAGAATGTCCCCAACCTCTGGGATCAAACTTGCACAGATTATAGACTTCTAAACTGCACATTTTCACACCAGGAGCCATTGGTCACAAATGAATATTCTGGAGGCCACGCGATCTTGAATATCAATTTTGCAAACTGCTCAAATTTTGACACTCATTACCAACCTAGAGTACCCGGGGGGGGGGGGGGTTAAAGTGGCGACTACCTGCCTCAATACATCCATTACAACAACGCATGACGTTTTGACGCACCCTCTCCAATAGGAGTGCAACTGGTGTTCCTTTAGCGCTTTCCACACAGAAGTTTTGGTGTCTTTAAACTCACGGGCAATTTGATAAGTACTTATTCATGGCTTATGTGCCACACAATTCAGCATCATCTCAAATTCGGATGTTCATGCAGCTCTTTGTATTGCCCCGTGGCCGGCTCTCTCTGAATTAATGCGCTAGTCTGTCTTTAAGCTTCTATCCACAGCAATCAATTTCTTCCATTTTGGATGACGCCACTTTGGAAACTACTTTCAGTACATTCGTTCGGTTCTCTGGGCGCTACATTCTGCAGCACCATACCTTCAATGCATGTCAGCAAGTTCCTGTGCCAAGTAACGCTCCATTTTCGACAGTCAGTCATGTACGTAAACAAAACAAATAGGGATGAAAAATGCCAGGCAGTTGGTCGTGAAACATAAAGCCGCTTTAGAAATGTCCTCACATTCACCTTCAAGATAGGTTTCTAAAATATTAATTTCTGACCACAAGTTCCTTGTGTGGAAATACTCAAGTTTAGAAGTATCATGTACATAATTTTGACACTAAAGTTTGAAGACACCTGTATACATAGGTTGTCAGGGGCATGAGTGTGCATATTTGTGCAATGGTAGATTCAAACATGAGGAATAAAAAAAATCCAGTAACAAAATCATTAATCGTGAAAGGTAAAAGACATACTTGTGGTTGAACATTATTGAATATAGCACCCGCAGAGTCTGGCAACGGAGTAAGGATGAAGAGGCAAATGTTTTGTTGACTAATCCACTTCCATACGTAAGTTCACACCTACGAAGAGTGAAAGTCCAAAACAGACCAGGGCTCGAAAACTGGTTTTGCCACTTGTTTGTGTGTTTGTTATCAACTACTGCGAGTAACGAGGTGGTTTCCTTTCCATCGGGAGACCTGAGAAGGTAGTTTTTGTGTCAACATTCCTGACCTTCCGTTATATACGCACGCCAATGTTCCGCGTTTGCTGCCAAACGTACGTCCGCAAATTTATTCCAATTGGCACGTTGGAATGTAATTATTTAGTATCCTTTTCTGTTAAACGACCCATTTTACCAACAAATGGAAAATATATAAAGAAGCTTTGCCTCTCTATGCTAATTGTACGAAGTAACCGATAAAGGAGTGGCATTCAAACATTCGACCAATTTTATTTTCTATTTATGCAACCATGCACTATAGAGGAAAATGGTAGAAGTTATGTTTCGGCCGTTAAAGTCTGCGCTCTAATACCCATAACATCTTATGCGTTTGCGACTTTGTGTCTGTGTGTCTGTGTGCGTGTGTGCGTGTGTGCGCGCGTGCGTGCGTGCGTGTGTGTGTGCGTGTGTGCGTGTGTGCGCGCGTGCGTGTGTATGTGCGTGCGTGCGTGTGTGCGCGCGTGCGTGCGTGTGTGTGTGTGTCAACTAGTCATTTTTCTCGATTCGGGAAATACGTGTCGAACTACTGACTAAGACTAGCGTGAGATTTCTAGTTTACAATGCAAAAGCATAGACGGTCAGGTTGAAAAGTTTTTCAGCGATAAAAAGCAATACGGGATAAATAAAACTTCCAATAATATAGCAGACAGTAAACAAAAGCTTAAATTTCTTCATAACAGTAATCAGTGTGTTTGTCCTCCTTTTACAGTTAGCTCCTCCTAGAACTACTACGGAACAATTGCAAACTCCTATGCGCTTAGCCACAGTATTCGAGAAATTTACTTCAGCTTTAAGTCAAGCTTCGAATAAAGTGATAAGGTATGTTATTGAACGCTCTTTGATCCACTTCCATTTATTGTGCATATGCAAAGACGCAGTATTCAACTGGAATATTTTTGGATACTTCAGGTGCGTATAACCATGTAGTAATATTAAAATTATTACAGAAGCTTACTAATTTAGGCCTTCCCTATAATTTTCTTTGTAGAGAGGTAGAACTGGAACTTAAAAATTCAATGCCACAACTGGGATTTGAACCACACACGTCTTGTGTGTTTAAAAACACCAACAGTAAGTTTGTTAGCATAAATAAATAATAATTCCTTTGTAGAATTTGTAGGTTATCGTTTCAAAGAACATTATTCTATTGCACATAAAAATGCACATTTCCTTATTTTTTATGTAAATAAATGTTTTGGGATATTTACATAAATTACACAAAAAATCGCATAAAGGGAACATTTTAAAAATAATTTTCACATTAATCACATAAAAGCAGCAGCAAATAAAATTATTTTTAGCAAGTCACCATCCACTTCTTTAATGCTCATTTACGCAGATTGGATGTCGCAATTTGTTATTCATTATCGGAAGAACTGATATGTCAGCTATAGTATCCCTTCAGTTGGAAGAACATATAAACACCCTGGTTACTCAAGCAACATGAGCCTGCAACATAACAGGGAATTCCTCCATTGCACCTGTTATCGCTTGACAATCCGGCTAGTATATGCCCGATACTTGTTAAACTGTATAGTCAATTAATCCTTTGTGAACCCGCAAAGTTTATACGACGTTCTATAGTTGTGTTGGGAAATTGCATATCGACAGTTTTGGGTTCACAATGGATTAAACATGTCTAGAGTGAAAAGTAGTGCAAGTGCAACAGTATAATGCGAAATTTAAAAGAAATCTTTGTTATGAAATCTTTGTTTCCTCTGTGATTTCATAAAGAAATTGGAATAAGTAGGAATGTCTTTGGCACAAGCAGTTCAAGAAGTTCAGAATGTGGAGAGAAAGAGGTCCTTCTTGATCTGCAGCACAAAACTTAAAAATCAGACGTGTTGCACTCATGTGACTTTCTCTACTCTTGTACTAACCATTCTTACAAACTCTTATTCCTATATCTTCTTCAAGTTAGTTGAGATAAACTTTTGCAAAAATTATCTTATTGCTTATTTCCTTGTAGGTAGAAGCGGAATAATAGTGGATTTTGCATAGTATGACATTGTGAATGTGAGTGACATTCAATATTATAGTTATATTAGACTTACTTCTTGTGATGTGGAACGATCATTTTCGAAATTCAAGACATTTATTCTTGACAATCGTCAATCTTTCGGGATGGAAGATTTGAGGAAGCATGTGGTCGTATACTGTAACTCTACAGTACTTGGTGATCCCTTCCAAGAGTAATGTCTGGTGAGTACAAAGTGCATTATTATTTCGGCCATTCAGGTCTCAAAAATATTTTATTTGTCTTAGCACATATTTTATTAATTTTAGCATATATTTTTGACATTTTTAGCACATTAGAAATAAGTATTTTCCAAATTTTAGCACCTAAAAATCCGAGCCCTAATGATCACTTTCTGGAAATTGATTAATCTTCTGGTCGTCCTCCAATTCTTACTCTAGACATAAGAATAGGGAAGCGCACATTCCCCTTGAAATCTCAAATAAAGTTTTTCGGTATGGTCCTAGATAGCAGACTGACATAGATACCTTATTATTGCGAATTGTTGAGCAGATTGGAAGCATTTTCGTACATTGTACGTGCAGTATCGGAAACCTGGTGGGCAGCTCATCCAAGTATACTTCTAATAATGTATCAAGCTATTATCCGCTCAAGTATCGACAATGGAAGCTTCTTTTATGCTAAAGGCAGTCGTCGATTTCTCTTTAAACCAGACATACTGTAATTATTATTTCTTTATGCCAACAAACTTACCGCTGGTGCTTTTAAACACACAAGCCCTAAGTGGGCAATGTTTGGGAAGTAGAATTGGAACTGAAAAATTCAATGCCACAGTCGGGATTTGAAACAAAACACTAATGTGGAAGGCCTGTGGTTCAAATTCCGACTGTGCATTGCACTTTTCAGTTCCGATTCTACATCTTAGACATACTGTAATTTCGTTCCATTACTATCGTCTTAGAGCTACGTATGTATTCAACTCCCATTAAAGCCTTGTTGATAGCAGCAATGGAGCTTACTCTGGAACACTTCAGAATGTTCCACTCTAAAAACTTTGTTCTCAATAGAACAACTATCCTTAATCATACATTGTTGGCGAAAGCTGGAGAAGGAAACATACAGAGTTAAAAGAAATATTATCTCAGTCAGCCACTGTTCCATTTCAGACCTCATTCCTAAACTTCAACAACAGCAAAGCTCCGCTCTGGAATTACATGTACCTATGAGTATTGGAGGCATGAATTTCCTCTTCGAGCACAAAGTTGACCGGAAGGTACAATACCGCAAGTCACGTTCAGCCTAACTAGAGAATTAAAATGTCTACTACGATTCAGCTTTAGTGAAATGTGTGCGGATGGATCGAAATCTGGAGAAAACCACCGTGCATTCTCCTTATCTGCACAACTGCAGAAAATGTTTTGTTCTCTCTTCCGGCTGACCCGTCTATCTTCACAGCCGAGGCCTATGCAATATGGGAAGCATTATTATTGCCCAAAAATTGAAATACCAGTAATGTAATAATTTTCACTGACTCAAGGGTGAGATACAAACTTGATCACATCCACCTAACGGAGTTCAGTCACACAAAATAATTTTTAATATTGCACATAGGTCATGGAAAATTAAAATAAAATAATTAATAGACAGTTTGTTTGGATTAAAGAAAATTCTAAAACCCCAGGAGAGGAACATGCTGATTCACTGGCATAGGAAGCAACACAAATTGGACAAAATATAGAGTAGAAGTTATCTCGCTCTGATTTGCTGTAGGATGCGCCTGAATGTGTAAGACAAAAATAGGTCGTAGTTTGGTGCCTGGAACAGACTTCGAGAGAGATACGTTACTCTCCAATCCAACCTGTATTACCAGCAAAACCATTGTTTCGCACTATTAATGCAATCAGATTGACTAATCAGACTGGGATTTGGACACCTAAGAGAAGATGGTAAGTTGCTTTGTAGGGCTATAGAGGATGACATGACCGGTAAAACTATTGCACACCCACAGCCTCCTTCAGTCTTGGAGCCATTTATATAGATGAGTTCGAACTCCTGGTGTGTACCGCAGATTTCTGTGAAATGTAGCTGTACAGAGAACTATCCATGTCATCTTTGTGGAGTGGAGCTAGAGAGAGGTCGATAGTGTGGAGTTTCCGAAATGGGATATCAAAGTTGAAGAAATCAGGGTAGGAACGGTCAGGTTAAACTCCTACTAACCAAAAAATCCTAAGTGACAATAAGTAACTTACTTCTATTTGGCACACTATCCTGGATTTTGGTAAATATACTTGTAGTAAGGTAGACTATAACATCAGGTCTTGTGGAGGTTTTTATAGCCCAAGCGAGACCCATGGCTTTCCTCCTAATTGAAGAGTGGATCGTTTGCAACAATGTGCAAGCTCTGTATTGTGCTAGTAGTGTAAGATCCATATTGCTGTCAGCTCATTTTAAGAGTTGTGGGTACGTACATTAGGATCCATAGTGTACTTTAGATCATATAATAACCCTGTAAGTGCGTAAGAGAATATTGTAATCGACTCCCCAGGATTTAGCGTATAACATTTTTAGGATATTAAGACGACGTATGTAGTCAGCTTAAGAACTTTGAGGTTTTGGATCCATTTTAGCTCATTTTCAAAGCTCATGCCAAGAATCACAGTTTTGGTAGCTATTGGCAGTCCGGTGGATGCTCATAATAAACTCAGAATGTGCAGAAACTTTTCTCGATTTGCAAAATAAGACCCTTTGACTCTTATGTGGCTAGAATCTAAAGCGACGTGACGTGATTTCAGTTCTCAAGACGGATGAGGTTTGTTTCTAGTAATTCCTGGGTGGTTTCAAAGTTCTTTCCCTTACAGAGGACTATTAGATCGTCTACAAATAAATAGCCCTTGATGGGAGACTAAGTACAAGCTGAATCAATTGATTGTTACTAGAAACGTCACACTGAAAACCAATCCTTTTGGCGTGTCACTGTCTAAACTCACTTAGTATGACATTATTTCTAACTGTTCGTCTTAACACTTATTCCACGGGCTTGAAGAAACATGTATATAAATGCTTGCATGTTGATCAGTTATGGCTACTTTCTAGGTGGTGGTAACCTGCTCGACTAAGGCCACAGCAATCGCATTATCAGCATTAGAAACTAAAACCATACAGAGTCTAATCCGACATCGTTTGCAGCAGAAGGAACAGAGAGCAGTGTCCTCAGAAGTTGGAATATGATGCTCGTTCCGTTCATGTAGTTTATTTGGTACCGTTAAAAAGTAGGGTAGAAATGTCCCTACAGAACTTGGCAATATGCCCCTACTGCTCACAAATGAATCACAGTGGTATCTCATGCATACACCCAGTATTTGGTACCGTTGTTGTTTATCTGCAAACTAAGACGAAGGTTTTGCAGGTCATTAGGATGTACATATTACATATTAGGCTGTACTTGTCCCTTGAAGCTCAATATTATGTGAGAAATCATACTGTGATGCTCTTGCTCTAAGATAGACAAAAGAAACTGGCTTCACTCCGCAATCCAATAGAAATTACAATTTCGTGTATATGTTGGAAAGAATGACTCTTTTATTGAAGTTTATCATAAGGTGGAGCTGCAAGATAATGCTATTAATTGATGGTGGGGTATTTTGCAACAAATTCCTCTGTAATAGCGGAACTACTTAGGAACATGCAAATTCTGGCGATGGATATGCGTGAAGCAAACGTTCTATTAATAGGAGCAGTTAATTTATTTACTATGACTATAGCCAGCCCAACATGCGACTCGTTTGCTATGGTCTGCTGTTTCTTTAGTGGCGCTTGCGCCATGGTGGAATAGGTTGGTGGTACAGTAGTAGTCATTGTTATTGTTGGTGTTGTAGTACTTTAGGCATTTACTTTTAGTGAATGCTTGCCATTGTCAGCAGAAACCGAACCGCAAACTGATGACAGAAATATTGTAGAAGATGAATACGATGTTAGATTGTTTCGTTAAATGTCTTCAGACGGAGAGAAACAAGCGTAGCCCTAGGAAATTTTCACAAATTCGGCTGCCTACACAGAAGACGTTTTAATATCTCTGTTAGGTTCACTTTAAACATTAGCACTCTAATATTTTCAGTTTTGCAATGGTACAACTCGCAAACCGTGTACAACAGCGACGATGGTCTCCTGAAGCATATAATATCGTTTAGTTATACAAAGATATCATGTTGACAATACGAGTATATCTAAGACATTTTCTGGAACATACGTGTTATGTGCTCCCCCATATTGTGTCTCTAGATGGCACTGGTGGCAATTTCACCTTTCGGGCTACATGTATGTGCAGGGGAGAGCTTAAATGTCCTTTGGCCAGGAAGGTTTCGTTAGTTTAAGCCTGAGACTGATGACGGGAACGTTTCCGACTTTTCTTTTGCTCTAGTTTTTTAAAGCGAATGGAGTAATTCTTTTAAATAATTCCACCTTAACTGCAGCTATCCTTGTCTTTAGTTAATTAAGGTGAGGCAGCAAAACTCCATCTTCCCAGGCAGTTTCATTTGCAAAGACGGAAGTCCATTACGCAGTGTAATTATTGGAATTAGGTCTTATTCGTTTAGATCACTCCTAGTGCAGCTCTTTTAGTGGCGGAAACCAGTAGTTTTGTTCTGTACAAAATTAAGGCCTCCGCCTTTTGCGCTTTACAAATTTATCCGAAATTCGACTTGAAACATTCTATCATGGGGTTAAACCCCAAATGGGCATCTGAAACCTGACGATTCATCATGCGGTTAATTTTGAAAATATTCGTAGGAATTGAGCAACACAGCGCACATATAAATTTCTATTCTACACATAATAAAACAAAGGCAACTCTTCTTGGCGGAAAATAACCAATTGGATTAAAGTGATAACTTTTAAAGAAGGTATTATATTTTTATTCTTTGAGTAATAATATGAGCTGCGGTGCAAGCAGGGCAAATGAAAAATGAATTGCAATAAAATGTTCAACAATAGTTAAAATACTTGTAGCGTTATTTCCGACTACATTCCCCTACATAAAACGTAATATTTATATACGCTAATGAACAAGTTATTTACGGTTAGTTAACCATAAAATTTAAATTACCTGAAGCTTTGGTCCAATCTTTTGAAGTTTATACATTTTAAAAGCCCTCAAGAAGATGTATGGGTGTCTCTATTTTCACGAATATTTATGAATAAATGACAGCACAGTTACGCAGGGAATTTTGCAAGATTCAACCGGCAATTACGAGTGAGAACATTTTTCGATCCTTCGTCATATTCGGAGCTTAGTCACGTGCTGTTATTGTACTCCAAAGGAGACCATGCTTTCTTGTGGGCGATGAACGCTGTTCCCAACGATTTCTTTAGCCACCGTTGAAGTCTGACCCAAAAGGTAATAAGATTAAACTCTTTCAGAAAGACACAAACAGAAGGCAGCAAAATTTGAGCGAATGGAGGACATTACGAAGGCTGCTACAGGTTTATTTAAGTTGGTTTTTTGGGGACATTTCGGCAGAGTTCGGCTCGATCACTTGCAAGGGGACTCTGCCAACGTCGAAACCAGATTGGAAGCTAAACAATGTGATGCGAATTGTAAGGTGGCACATAAAAAGACAAAGTCGAGATATTATAACCATAGTGCCTATTAATTCGTTCACATTTCACCAATACCTATAAAATTGGTGTAAAAAAAAGTGGAATGTTTTCGCGTGCATAATGGTTAACGGCCGATCGTATAAAGCTATAACAAGTGAGAATGAGTTGATTGCGCGTCTATAGAACAGCGTCCGAAATCGACGGACTTGAAAACCCTAGCCGAAGAGAAAGCTACAACTATGATGGACTTGTAGAATTCATTAGTGGCTGGAAGTGCTGTATTAAAAATATCTTGTGTGATCAGTTTAACGGTGAACCTTCAAGAACCGAACTTCCTTCACCCACCTTATTCCCTGTAAAACACACTACATTTCCTCAGAACTCCTGCAACTGACTTCGTGGCGGTCCCTGAAGAAAAGAAGCGCCCTCCTTGCCCATCAATAAAAGCATCGCAGGACATCGCCGGATTCCCGGTGTGATGTTACCCAGAGGAAACACTACGTACTATAAGAGCGTAGCCGGATAAGGATCTATAAATAAAATATTTTCCAGAAGAAATCAACTATTTCATCTCAAAGTGTGACAAAAGATATCTAAACACCGTTGATTACTGAAGTCGTACATAAATATGTGGAATCAGCAGACATTTTGAAGACCATGTTTACTGTACACTCCCGTGTATTATGCCTGGCGCGAAAAGAATAATACTGTTAACATCCGTGTAACTCTACCTATCAAGCCGTCCCTGAAGGGGAAAAAAATGAGAGGAACCAAACACATGTTATTTCATAACTTTCTCTACCCAGTATCGTTTTATAACTCTTCTGCGATTTATTACTATATTTTTTATATTTTTTATCTAGTTTAAATTAACCGAGATAAGGGTTTGCAGAAATGCTTTCATTAGACATTACGTTGTAGGCACAAAGAAAAGATCTACAGGATACCGGATATTGACTTTGAAATGACATACTGTTTCCATGGTATCGCAAGAAACAACTTAATAGCGACAGCAGTTTAAAATAATCGTATTTATTACATTACATGACTTTCTCTACCCTCTGTCGTTTATTAGTGTGTGTGTGCAAGTCATCTTTACGGCAGCACAGTCCGCTATTTACTTCATTTTAAAGATGAGTCGTTATAGATACAAAAGAAAAAGAGATAATCAAGTTTAAGAACTGGTGACTATATGTGGACTTTAAAACATTTTCAGTATTTCCTTGCAATCCGAGAAGCTGCATATGAACAGAAGGGAGTCGGTTGTAGGAGCTGCCACCGGGAGACTAAATCTGAAACCTGCTCTCTTTTGTCGTATCTTCTAGTTCCGACCACCCTCTGTATCCTCTCAAGTCACGTCAGGGGCATAGGTGCAAAAGTACTTCAACAGGCTAATTTGCTAAGTCTCCCCTTTGAACCTTATCATACCTTATACCTCAAGTAAAACTACGCGTCGTATGACATCACAAGCGTATACTATTGGTTAGAATAAAGCAGAAAGTATGAAAAATAGTTTAATTTTTTCGCTAATGGAAGGGTAAAAACACAAAAAACTACAGATATGTTAAGGTTCATCAAGATCGCTGATCACAAGCACTATCTCAAAACACAGACACGCAGTTATACACACGAATCTTTATTTATTTACTTGTTAATTTTTCCGGGGAGTCCTCAACACATCCATTTTCAGTGAAATCGCGGTAATGAATTTTTGATTGAATTGCAATACTCCCTCTCTTAGTTCGTGTTCATGGATTAACCTCTAAAGCACTTTCCTTTACCTCGGATAATAAGTCTGTTCTACCTATACCTACCATTTCCTCTTCTGCTGGTTTTCGGGGTTCATGCTAGGCCTTCACGGCTACTGTAGAGGTCATGGGCACTTGAAAGCATCGTACTCCGCTAGCAAGCAATGTGCTACTTCCTGTTGCCTACCTCTCAGGAGACCTCCTCTGCTTATTGTACGTAAGTGGCAGAAAATGTAACAGTTAAGAAATAGGGTACTCATGGGGAAAAATAACATTTTATGAGATAATGCAACACCACTTGCAGTTTTGGTACGCGATTTGTGGATTATCTACGGAAAAGATAGAAAAATAAATATTTTGTTTGTTAACTACGCAGTCAACTGCCAGAACCATATCAGCACCGCCGGTGTGCCGAAATATTGTCATCAAATCTTCTAACATGGATTGCCGCCTTTAAGCACAACTCTGGGAGGTTATTTTTGGCACCACGAGGTTAACTTACACCAATATTTAAAATTTGAATATAGCAGCTACTAATGATTAGAATAAATAGAAATTTGGTGTGTTTATTTTTCAAGCATTTTTGCATTTAACTACTACATAATCATTAAACTACATTCACAGAAGTCCATGAAAAATGGGCATAAAGCACACTATGTATCCTGAAAAAAAATCTTTCACCTCGTACTTCAGGTACACTTTTCTTGTAGGATTTTGAAGCTACAAGCACCAAATTTTTATCTGAATAACATAAAGCATAGCTTGATATCGCCGGTTAAACATAAATCCTATGTGGTTTGCATTTTGAACATAAAAAATATCTAATTCTATTTAGGAAAAATATGGTAATATTTTTAAGCATTAATTTTTTTTTTTTCTCCGCTTTATAGCTCTAATTCATAAAAGCTTTAACCGGCTGTACTCGTCAAACATGGATAAATAAGCACTAAAAGTTGATATCAATATATCTTATAGTTTTTGAGAAATGTGTACCTGAAGTGTGAAGAATCAAGGTTTTGGGAAATTGCGATCAAAGCTGAAGACCATTGTTTTCAAATTACACATACTTTCAGAACATGCCTGCTCCATATTCCGGCTCACTTAAGTTTACCTCGTCTTTTCTTTTCCTTTTCTTAGTTCTAGCTTTATTTCCAAGCAACTGAACTGCCCTTTTTGCCTCTGAGAGTCAACGCATATCTTTTTTCATACAGGCTTCCTTCATATTCTGACTAACTTTTATACCCATTTTTCCCATCACTGTAAGTCTACCACTGCAGCCATCATTATAACAAATAACACTATACCTATGTTATATATATAAAATTTTAAAGCTGAAGAATTATATATTTTTTAACATTAAAAACAAAAAATCGATTTTTTGAAGTCAATCGACCTCCCAGTGCCCTTAAGCACAACTAAAAGATCATAGGTCTCCTCCGGGTTTCTACCCTCTACCTTGGGATCAGTACGGGAGCTGCTAATCAACTGACCAAGTGGGTGAGGCATATTCTCAGGAAGGCCATATAAGAAATTAAGCAATCAGACAACAGTTCTATCGTGAGACAGCTGCAAAGAAACCATTTAGAATAGAAAGGCTATTTAGACGAAAAATTCAAGATAAAATATTATCTACCATGAATCCAAAAGAAGGCTGAAACTTAGACAGAGAGAGAGAGAGAGAGAGAGAGAGAGAGAATGGCAAGAAAACCTAATGTTGAAAGGTATAATAAATTGTTAATGTTAACATAAGTCGCTGGGAAACATATCACTCTTTAGCTAATATAACGAATCCACTTCAAATAGGAACCAACACAAGTTGACACCTCAAAGTAAGACAAAAATGCAAGCTATGTTCTAAGGGCCGGTTGTGGGAACTGGGAATAAATCTTGCAACTCCCTATCTAGCACATAAATGTGCTCACGAGTTGCACGATACAGTTTTATCCCTTAGACAACTATTTGCACATTTAAAATTAATGTTGGCTATGTTGCGAGTTCATGGCCAGCTTGATGCGTAATCACTGCTTTGTTTTGCTGAAACTGAACTGGTGTAGCAATTTGAATTATGTTCACGATTAGCTGCTCCTAAACCACCGCCAACCTCGCCGCCGCAGCCGCCGCCACCGCCACCGCCGCCGCCGCAGCCGCCGCCACCGCCACCGCCGCCGCCGCAGCCGCCGCCACCGCCGCCGCCGCCGCCGCCACTTCCACCACCACCACCACAACCACCACCACCACCACCACCCCCACCACCACCACCACCACCACCCCCACCACCACCACCACCACCACCACCAACACCACCGCCGCCGCCGCCACCACCACCACCACCTGTTTATTATTATTATTATTATTATTATTATTATTATTATTATTATTATTATTATTATTATTATTATTATTATTATTATTATTATTATTATTATTATTATTATTATTATTATTATTATTATTATTATTATTATTATTATTATTATTATTATTATTATTATTATTATTATTATTATTATTATTATTATTATTATTATTATTATTATTATTATTATTATTATTATTATTATTATTATTATTATTATTATTATCATCATTATCATTATCATTATCATTATCATTATCATTATCATTATCATCATCTCTTATTTGAACTTTTTGCGGTACTGTGAAATGATTATGGATACCCCCACAAGCACGTTCAGATGAAAAATTGTATTAGAACTGCGTTATACAAAATACAAGCACAGATGTTGTTTGTGATTTATTGACGATATCCTTAGAATATGGGTGTCTACAACTTTACGTTTTGTGAAAGTATGAATCTTGTACTGACATTTTACAAGTTTATGGTATGTTTCGTTTTCTATGCTTAAAACAATTAACACTCCTAATCTGGGTTCTGTCATTGTATTCCTTAAAACACTTTTTAATTTGAATTTTTGAAAATTACATTGGAACTGGATCGATGTCACTGTGAACGAAAGAGATAACTATCATAACTGAATGGTTGCACCGAGATCAAATGCCTGAACAATTTGTTTAGCAGGTATTGTTAAAGAACAGATATATTAGAATTATACAAACGAATAGGACATTAGGAAACCTCTCCCAGTACAGCTCCCACTGAGAATGACAATAGTTGATGAAACAGCTAGAAATGCTCATGAAAGCAATGAAATTGAGAGCATAAATTTTACTAGTTGACCAAAGTTTATTTGTAATGTCATTCAGCTACTTTGCGTCGTTCTCAGGCAAGAACAGTTTTGAAAATGAGTTTATCTCCACAGCCATTTGGAGTAAATGAACTTTGCAAACACGCAAAAATTATGAACTTGTTAATTAAATTAAATTAAACTTAATCTTAGATTAGATATGGGAGGTCTGAAGGCCTCTACCAATAAGGTCATGGCCGGCAATCACCCCCTCCCCACATCACGAAGCTTCACCATTGTTAAACTTACTCATAACCTCCAAATACTGAATATCGCACAGAATGCCACCAACAATATCCACACTTCTGGTTATGTTAACACGTTAAATAATATTTTTGTACTTTATGAAGACCTTTGGGTTTCACCGGTCACTTCTCTGTTTAAATTGCTACGTGTTACAGTGTGAATTGTGTTGATGTTAGGTAGTATTTAACTTCACAGTGTCCACAAAACCAGATGTAGTTTGCTGATAATATTCCAACTAAATGGCACTCTTTTAAACAATAACTTTATTTGATTGTCTGTCTGTCCTATGTTCTAAATAACCTTCAAATTACCTCAGCGGAATGTGCTTTCTCCAGTTGAATTTCTTTGCTATCATGTTGATTTATCCAACCATCTCTACAACGTATTGTGTTAAGTTTTCTGGTTCTCAAAAACATGTTATAAAGAAATTAATCTCTTTTACCGGATAACACTGTATCCAGTTCCCAAGCAGCCATTGTCTTTTTATTCTTGGAATAACGGCTTTTCCCCGTATGGAACCGAGAAATAAGCTTTTTCGTGATTATTCTCTTGATAGGCTTTATTCTGGCTCCTAAGCATCAAATAACGTCTAACAAAATGTTATTCCGAGTTCGTACAGCTGTGCCTAAGTGGTTAAAACTCAAATATGTACATATGTACAAATAGCCTCTTGTGTTAGTTATCAGAAAAAACTATCATAGAGAACAGTTAATCTTTTCATCAGCCTAGGGTATTTTTTTCTGATTATAATTAGATTAGAAGTAAGAATTACTTTTAATTACATATGAAGAATACATAGGAAATAACCAACTAGGTTCATAGATATAACATGCATTCATTTATGAGTATAGATCATTCGGATATCCTACTCATATGCGCCGCTTATCGTGAATTGATATGACGGCTTATAAACTTCCCCCAATTTGCGTACCACAAAACAATGGCCTGACGCAAACGCGCTTCAAGCGATCAGTGTATTTATTATAAACAGGTCACTGGGGGATCAGTTTTGCACTCTGGGGAGGGCCACTTGTGTAGATACCGGAAAATTAGCTACGAAAGGGGGAAGGACATTGCGCTGTCACGTACAATAGGCACCCCTCCTGGGAAAAACGTAGTCGAGAATAGCTCTTTGCAATCTCCCCACTGGCATTTTCACCATCAAAACTTAGGAAGAATAAAGGAGCAGGCAGCATTAGGCTGAAAAGGTCACCTGACAGAAAGGGTGAGATGAAAACCCAAGTATTCTCACCCCTACGTCTGTCACTGTCATTCGGTACACTGCTCAGGAAAAACCACATCATCGTTTTGCACGTACCTCTCTAGAATAACTGACTAAACAAAGAAGTAATATACATATGTACGCTAAGCGCAAGGGCAGGTGTACTTACATTAAAATCTACTTTTTCTAAATTCACTCAGTTGTACTCGTAATATTTCATATCTTTGTACCCACCAAACGACTCTGGAAACTTGATGAAAGTTATATAATGTGTGTGTGTGTGTGTGTGTGTGTGTGTGCGTGTGTGTGTGTGTGTGTGTGTGTGAGCGTGTGCGCGCGCGCGTGTGCAATTGGTAACTACGTTTGTGTTTACAAAATGTGTGCTGTTTCCCCACCAAAAGTAGACGGCCTAAATTGCTAATTTTCTGTAGCGTTTAACGCCCGCTTTTACTACATACACCACCGTAGGCGGTGAGCCTTATGATACATGCAATGAAGATGGAGCACCGGTGCAATCTGATGGCGGGGGAAACAGGGGAACCCGGAGGAAACCCGCCCCAGCGCCGCTTTGTCCACTACAAGTCCCTCATGCGGTTGTCCATGCGGCC
Source organism: Tenodera sinensis (assembly GCA_030765045.1). NCBI lineage: Eukaryota > Metazoa > Arthropoda > Insecta > Mantodea > Mantidae > Tenodera > Tenodera sinensis. Next base: position 224,893,287 of record CM060964.1, on the reverse strand, counting down.
GCTTTAGTGAGAAGAGAATGGTCCAACCACTCGACTACGGCGTGGCCTAAGTGCATTACACACGTAGATCAAACACACTTTCTTACCTTTCTTTCATAAATGCTATGTACAAAGGTATATTAAAATGTTCATTTTATAATGCGAGTTCACTAATTTAAGTAAAATCTTTCAATATTACATGTATTTAAATGAAAATTAATGCGGTGGTCAAACGATTCCCGATCACATGGTGACTTTGACCGCTTAGCTTTCCTTATGCTACCGTCATGTTAACAATATTCAACACTAACCACCAACTTTATATGATTTATATCACAGAGACCCCACGACTCTAGTAAAACAAGGGTTAGTTATAATTAGTAACTCAGGCGGTATGTTAACAAGAATTTCAAAACTGGTCAACCTGGGTGTAAACATTGTTCATTGAAGGAATGCATACAAATAATGGGCACTTCATAAACATATATTGTTCGAAAATTAAAAGCACGATAGTAAGTTTACGTGTTTAGTCATTATTCTCAAAGCATTTACACCTATTTGCTCGCTGTTTGTTTTCTTACAACTGTTGGAGTACCAAAGATGAAATTTGTTAGAGCCTCAACATGAACCATTTCAGAAAGAGTGCTCACTTGGTATATTATTAACTTTGGCAGAGGAGAAACAACATGGAACTTTCATAAAAGTTATTAAATATTTTTTTCTATGATCAGAGATAACTACAGTTCTTTTTGTGACAAAAAGCAGTGAACTCTCAAATCCTTAACACTGAAACTAAAATCACTCTAACCTGCAGTCATATTTAGTCACCTTACAACATATTCGCGTTATTTTAAAGGACAATGTTTACGATAATAGTATTGAATAACTGAGTCGAGTTTACGGCCTGGTGACTACCGTCCTATCTTTAAATCCAAAAAGGTACATTCTTGGCCAGGAAACATGAAAACATATTGGCAAAATATAAATATTTCATTCATAATACCATAGGCACTTGTAGCTTAAAGCTTCTTGTTATTCTGTTATTCCTGGGTTTTTAATGGCTCAACTCGTGACTGACATACATTCATTGTTCTGAATGCTAACTACACATGTCTACATGTAATTGGACACTTTTCTACTGAGTTTCTCCAAAACATTGAGATAGCAGTCATATCTTACTCGGCCGAATCCTACAACTACAGATATTCCACTATTCAAAACACAATTTTTTCAGGTAAAGAACTAATTGGAATAGGGGAAATATTAACATGTCGCCTTGCTTACAACAAGAACAACAAGAACAACAACAACAACAACAACAACAACAACAACAATAATAATAATAATAATAATAATAATAATAATAATAATAATAATAATAATAATAATAATAATAATAATAATAATAATAATAATAATAATAATAATAATAATAATAATAATAATAATAATAATAATAATAATAATAATAATAATAATAATAATAATAATAATAATAATAATAATAATAATAATAATAATAATAATCCTTAGGGCATTTCCTCTATAGAGGTTACCCTCATCGTCCGGTTGCTGCGTCCTCCAGCCGCAACCAAGGCCACGGAGGAGTGCAGGTTGGCGGGGATCAGCACGCCGACTCCCCCGACCGTAAGGCCACTACTTGACCTTTTAGAGACGCTACCTTTTTTATCAGGATAGCTACTCAATTGGCCCCTTAGGGACCCAACGAGGCTGAGTGCACGCCGTACCAGACCTACCAGCGGAGGAAAAATCCCATGCTGGTACCGGGAACCGAACCCGGGTCCTCCGCGCCAGAGGCAGTCGTGTTACTACTGCACTACGGAGGTGGACATTGCTTATTATCTCTACCCTAAATCCAAAATTGGGTATTTTTATGAATTTTAACGTTTCATTTATTCTGTCCACAGAAAGACAAGAACTAAAACTTACACATTTGATTGTGGGGCTCCACAGTGAAGGTGGTCTTGTGTGTACTTGGTCCAAATAAAGTGTTGAAAGTGTGACCATTGTCAGAGAGCAGGGCCCATAAGGGGTGGGTGGTGCTGAGACTAGCAAAAAGTAATGCGATCGAACAGCCGTATCAGAACTCTGGCTAACGATTGTCACGGCGTTCTGTACAGTCACGTTCCTCAACATTGTACATTAAAACATTAGGGCCAAAAAGTAGGTAGGGTGCAACAGTAAATGAAACATGTTACCTAGTATTATCGTCTAGGGTCACCAATTAAGTTATACGATGCTGAATTTACAAAGTGGTAAATGAAGTTGAAGCCGGTCACATACGAAGTAATTAAAATTACGTGATCAATTTACCTAATATCAAACATAGATTATTCTCAAAATTAGTAGTAAGAAAATTTGTTTCCATTGTTCTATGAGAAAAAAATTTTTACGAACAATTTAATACCAAAATAATATAGCACAAAGTTGTTAATTCTAAACCACAAATACGTTAGAATAAAAGTATATTTAAAATTATAAAATTTAACCATTCATTATACATTCATTATGTGAAAACAGACATCTAGATGTATGATAATTAATTTGTCTAAAATCTGAAGCTAAGTTGGTAAAAGGTACTACCAGGAAGTCGCTTAGTTCTTCATTAGTTATTCTTGATCTATATTTGTTCTCAATTAGGTTAGTTTTAAAAAGCAGCTTCGTAAGTGTATATTGGAGCAGAAAGTATCCACAATTTTAATAGCAGCTTGTAAAGTTCTTGACATTTATTTGCTGACACATATAGAAATTTGTCATAGATAGTATTAGAAGGTATCGTCATGAATGTGTCTATCAAACGCACATTCTCTTCAAAATCCATGACTTGGAGAGTGAAGCAGGTCACATCAAGTCTGTTGAAATATAGTGTTCCTACAAAGGAATATCTGCAGATTGCTCTGATGGTATAGTTTATTTTGTTAACGGATAATAGAAATATGACCGATTTTTAATTATGACAATTCCATTATTTGATCCGTATTATTAAACGATATAAAGCGAACAAAGTAAATATTTTCTAAAACTCCAGGTTTTACACTTTTTGGCTCCTGTAGCCAAAGCCAGGATTCCGATTGTGGTCTATAAATTGGAAATGCCGACTATAAATGAGTGAGTAGGGTTTAAGGGCCCGTCGAAAGATAGGTTATTAGGGCCCGTCCCGACCATAATAGACAGGAACCTCGCCAATCCAAACCCCGTTATTCCGACATTTTGGATAATCCGAACCCAAACTCAATAAAAGAAAAATATGGAACCATGTTTGTTTTTAGTTTATAAATCATAAGGTCACTCTGTATGTGTTATTCAGTGGCTGTTGTTGAAAATACATACAATTTAAATACACTCTTTTTCATATCACACATTTTCACACTTACATTTCATCAGAGGCAGAAAAAGAATATTGTAGGTCTCTATAAAAATAACAATACTGAAAGAACAACACAATAGAAAATAGTTTAAAGAAATGTACATAAAATGCGATATGTTTGCAATGTTAGATAAATACTACATAGTGCAATACAGCTGTTAGTTTTCGAGATACAAGGACCACCAGCTGCTGATGAGAATGCACAAAAACCAGTCATTGGTCATCCTGTCAAGGATTCGAATGTGGGAGAGGTTACGATGTTACGCCATCACATCCAACGAGGTTGGCTCGACGTATTGCTCCACATACCACAGTGCTTTTGCTCCATCAAAATGCTTAATTTTCGGCTCCACTTTATCACCTTAAACAGAGATTTCATCAGAATTTTCATTTGAGTTTCCACTAACCACCGTAACTACTTTTGTTCAGAAAACTGGTGGGCCTCACTTTGGCAGCGAGACACTCAGTGAAGTCCGACTGGTTCTTGACAGTCTGGAAGCTGTTTCATGAAGTCCAGAGCCGCATTGTTTCACTTTCTTCTTCTGGGATTTCAATAAAGGAAAGACTAGACCAAAGATCCTTCCATGAGCTTCCAAGAAAATGCTCAAATATTATTCTATTCAGCTACCCGGGAAATACCGTCTTTCTCAGAAATGTTTCTTAAACATTTTGACATGGAGATTGACTTCATTTTCAACTCAGGCTTGGAATAACTTTTCTTTTGTGTGCGTAGGCATCCTTTACAGTCTGAAGGGCTCCCTGATCCATGGTTTATATCAAAGAGGTCACACTCGGTGGTACAAAAGCTGTTGTTATTCTGCGTCACCCATTGCACGTAACACCCACGTGTAAAAGCCATTGTCTTCACACAGGGCACAAACTAATTTCCGAATCATTCCTTGTAACCCCCCCCCGTGAACGGGTGAAAAAAGTTTCATAAATGGATGGGTTGCGTCTGAGAGGTCCTGTTATTATTTTAAAAATATCTAATGTGTTGCTCACATGACTTTCTCTACTCTTGCACTAACTATTCCTATAAACTATTGTTTCTCTTCTTCATATTAGTCCAGATAAACATTTGTAGGAATCATCTTATTGGTAAGTTTCTTGTAGGTGCAAAGGTAATACAGAAGGCTTTAAGCGACAGTCAAATCTCTTAAAGCTGGTTCCTAAATGAAGACTTTGAAATTGAGTTCTCTTTATGCGGCAAAGATATAAAAAGCGAATAACGACCTTCCATTTGTGGAAAGTATAAGAACAGCATAACACACAAATAATAAGGAATATCTCCGAAAGGATTCACTCCCCGAAAATGCATTAGGACATAAATTATGTGTTTTAACGATATCTACATTTTTGTATAGTAAGATATAGTCTATCTCTTAGGGCTTAGTAATTATGCAAAAATCATGAGTAAATTTGTCATAAAAATATCTCAAACATAGATACGTTTTAATCAAAATCGTTAGAGCCATTTTTGAGAAAATCAAAATTTTTGAAAAACTTTTCCATGTAAAGATTAGTTTAGGTTGGGGAATTTTCTTAAAAATCTTCGTGTCGCATCCTTGAAAGATGTTAAGCTTAAATACCAACTTTGGTTTTTAACTGAATTTTCGTTTTGGAGTTATGTTGTTCACAGGCAGACAGACAGACACACATACACAAATACACACACACACACACACACACACACACACACACACACACACACAAACACACACACGGACCTTTTTCTAAAAATTCTGCTTTTTGGATTCAGGGGGCCTCAAAATATATATTTCCGGATGAATTCTCGGTATCGAATCTTTGGGTCGAATACAATACTTACCCTACTTACTATACGTAGTAGAGAAAGTAAAAATGAGAACACATTTTCTATGTTATGTTCTTTTTTATGTGATACATATACATTAAGAAACAGTAACACCAATGACAATCACTATTTTCACTACTATTACTCATTGGAAAGTCACCTTTAAGATATAACAAACTTCAAACATGGTGGGTGAGTGAGTGAGTGAGTGAGTGAGTGAGTGAGTGAGTGAGTGAGTGAGTGAGTGAGTGAGTGAGTGAGTGAGTGAGTGAGTGAGTGAGTGAGTGAGTGAGTGAGTGAGTGAGTGAGTGAGTGAGTGAGTGAGTGAGTGAGTGAGTGAGTGAGTGAGTGAGTGAGTGAGTGAGTGAGTGAGTGAGTGAGTGAGTGAGTGAGTGAGTGAGTGAGTGAGTGAGTGAGTGAGTGAGTGAGTGAGTGAGTGAATTAGTTTTGTTTAAGGGCCCGTCGACAACTAGGTCATTAGGGTCCGACAAACATGGTGAGAAACTGTAAGTATCCAAATTTAGAAGAAATGGAATTTAAGTAATTATGATAACAAACACAAAGAAGAAAATTGTCGTATTTCTTGTTGTTCTACACTTTTCCGAACACAAGTATTTATTACAGTGTTTGTACATGTATTTTGTTTTTCTATATTTGCAATAAATACATCTTCCTCTTTTATTTGAATCTTGTCTGGATGATAAAATAATAAATAAATAAATTCCTAACAAAATAACTAAATGAGTATGCAAAAAGCGATGTAAAAGTATTTTTTTTTCCAAAGGAAGAAAACCACAACTTATAAAATGCTATAAACCTCAAATTATTATTATAAATAAAAGTAATGTACTATGATGTTATTATAAGATAGCCGTAAAATATTTAATTCTCCATACAATTTGTAAGAATCATATTTAATTATAACAAATAGTAGATAAAGAAGCCATGCAAAGAATTACGTAATTGTACGGTCGGGTATTACAGACACAAGACACACACTAGCGAACACATACAAACGGGTAATGTCTTCCTGCACAGCTACTGAACATGTTCAGACAGGAAGGTACAATAAGCCACAGATCGACAGCTTATGCCATATCAGAGAAAATTAAGAAAATATTTCTGATATCCAAACCGTTCACTCACGGGTTACAGAGTTAGGCTTTCATCTAAACGTTTTGTACTTTCACAACCGCGTACACAGTAGGTAGAAAAAGTGTTGCATTCCACCCAAAAATTCGACAGCGATATTTTATGAAAATACACGTTCTGAGGTCCCCGGTCAAAAAAAAATTGTAAGAAAATGGTCCAAGGCGAATATTCTGCGAATAGCAGAACTCAAAAAGGAAAAGTTGGTTAAATACCAAACTTGGTGTTTAAGTTAAAAATCTCCCAAGGATGCGATACAAATATTTTGAAGAAAATTCCCATACCCTAGACAATACTGTTTACGTGGAAATTTCTTCAAAAATGTAGATATCATTAGAACACACAGTTTATGTCAAATACATATTTTTGTGAAATTAACCATTTCCGAGATATTCTTATTATTTGTGTGAATTTTCCAGTAGTTATACTCCTCTCAAATGGAAAGATGTCCGTTTTTGAATCTCTTGATCATGCAAAGAGAACATAGCTTCGAAGACCTCACATAGCGACCAGCTCTTAAAATATTTGACTACCGCTTAAAGGCTACTATAGGCACACAGTTTATGTCAAACATTGTTATGTTTTTTTATCTCTTGGCCATGCAAAGAGAATGAAATTCTAAAGTCATAACATTGCGACCCGGCTTTTACAAATCTGTATATAGCTTTAGCCTTATCTACAACGAAATGTGTAATGAAGGTTTAACTCGAATGTAATAAAAATTAGATAGAAGAATAAGCTTTTGTAAGAATAATTTATTGAGGAGTGAGTGGTGGAAACCACGTGAATTCAAAGCATAAGATTTCTGAAGTAGTTGCCATTCAGTTGTTTCTCGGGTTGTCATAGAAAAATGATGGAATCTCAACTCAAGCATATATGTTTTGACTGTCGATCCAGAGGCTCTCTCTTTAAGCTATACCGGAATGTGTAATGAAATCATTTTTGTAAATGTTCATCTCAACTAACATGAAGTAGACAGAAAGTAAGCTACTGTAACAATACTTTATTAAGGGACTTAATAATAACAAATTGGGTCGAGAAACTGATGTAAATGCAACACATCAGATTTTTATGTGTAAGAATTGACAATGTAGACGACATATGGATAATCTGGCAGTAGAAGAAATGTGTGCAATTGTAAAAACTGAAGTGTTCATGAAGTATTTATTTAAAACGCTGATAATTCCTTAGTTATCCTTTTTCCTTTGTCAGATCAGAACCCTTTTAACCCAAATTTCTGAGCAGCCTACAATTTTCACTGCTTATTAAACCATAAGTGCACAGGCTGGACAAATGGTGTCTATTTGTGCATACGGAATTGAAAATATGAGAAGAGGCATTCTTTTGAAGTTGTAGAACATTTTATCAGTTTTGGCAATCCCAACAGCTGAAAAGCACAACTTTGTGTACTGTTTGGCAAAATAATATAGTGTTGTTTATAAAGGGTTGAAAATAATGGTTACAGCAGTTCTTTAAATCTTCTAATACTGTACAATTGAAAATAAGATAAAGTGTAACGAAAGCTGTATCTGTCACTTTTTCCCCAGTTCTATAGTATAAATTTTAAAATATTTTGACCCAGCAATTTAAACAGCGGATATATCTACTTGTGGAGATGAGAGTATGGCAGAGGCATTCTTTAAGATTTGTAAGGTTATAATTATCGTTGTAACCTATACTAAAAGTTTATTACTATTTTAAATAGATTGCCCAAATGGCGTTGATTTACATGTTAGAGGTTGAAAATAAGGATTTAAAATGGTGGAGCATAAGTTTTTGATAGTTATGAAGTCACTATTAGTTCTGCCATATTGTGAAACTATGTTTTGTCAATATCATAGCCAAAATTCTCCCCGATGGCAATGATACCGTAGAGTAATTTGGTAAAATGAATATAGTACTTTATCCTGCACTTCAATAATTCAATTTTATATGATTCTGAGCATTCCTATTTATCCTCTTTAGGTTATTAGGAATCTACCATGTACGTAATAAAACTTAAAAAAATTCTCCTAAAATTCATTTTCAAAGAGACGATATTTAAACTGGGCCGCACGAATATGGGAACAGTTTTCAAATTCTAAAAATTTTAACAATGTCAATGTCAATGTCAATGTCAATGTCAATCAGTTGTGAAAGAAACATCTACATCGATTAGGTGTTTCAAAGATCTCTTCTTTGTGCTCCCTAGCTCTCACTCTCTCTCTCTCTCCCTCTCTTTCTCTCTCTCTCTCACACACACACACACAAACACGCACACACACATACAGGTTTTTCTTTTTAATAACCGATATAACGAATTTACTCTCCCTTAATTTGGCTGTTAGAATTTTTTTTAAGTTGCAATCAATAATATATGGAGTCACTATTGGCAGTATTGGGCTTTTAGGCTCCGTTTAGCCTGACAGAAGCATTATTAATGGTGAGACTCCAGGTTCAAAACGGCACACGCCAGAGAAAAAATGTGCGTGAGGGAGTGTAATGGAGGGTATGAAGCGTTTGAACTCAAAAATATTGTATAATTCCAACACGCTGTCGAGAAGGCAGGCGCTTTATTGCTTGGCATTCAACCGCAGCAACCAATAGTTTACATTGGTGGGTAAATGAGGAAGGCGAGAGCTAAGTTGCACGATGCGAACAGCCCTAATTAGCAACTGAACAAACAAGAGAGAAACACTTCCCTAACGGAAAGTCTTATCGGGTTTTCTAAATACTCTGCATTCCAGTCTTCTCTTCCGAGATGCTACATACACTGCTGACTTTCAAGCAAAGAGCACCAACGTTGTCACACTCATCTTATTTATCATTACATTAAATGCTTAATCCCTTAATTCAAAGTAAACTAGCCTGTAATGTTTAAGCTTTAATTTACGTTTCAGTGGAAACTAGAACAGTCTCTCTAAGAAACTAATGCCTGTAAATTTTTTATTTTATTCAGCTCTGCACCATATACAGGATGTCCCTAAAAACCACCGACAACGCTTCGTATGTTGTGTGGGATGGAAAACACAGCGATTTTCAAGATGGAATATCTGTTCGAAAATGCATGGTTTGTACGCCGGAGAGCGTCGAAGTTTGTGAACGAACGGTTGTAACAATTTGTTAGTATTCCTTTTGGTATCTTAGTACGGAATGTGTGCAACCTTTTAGGCATCTTTGTACTGGGATGAACGACCTGAGCATCAGAACATTCTTGCGCATGCGCCAAATTCCTCCATAGGGCCCTTGGTGCCCATTCTACTGCGTTACTTGTGTAGTTTCCAGTACACTAACGTTTTTAACAGCAGTGCGACACGTACCAGTACACAGCTACTGAAATGGCCGACATGAGCTCTAACACACTTTGATGTAAATGTGCAGAACCACCTCAACCTCGCTCGCCTGCGGTGCCGTAGTAGTAAAAGCGGGCGTTAAACACAACAACAACAACAACAACAACAACTCAACGTCGCGTATCCAAATCGACCTGTTGGGAGAGGTGGATCAGTTCCATGGCCAGTACGGTCACCAGATTTAACAGCTCTCGACCATTTTCTGTGGAGTTATATGAGGAATATGCTGTATGCACTCCTGTAACGTCAGTGGAGGCCCTTATTGCTCGAGTCCACGGAGCGATTGAAAACCTTTAAAGACAACCACACGTATTGGGTCATGTGCATGAGCCTCACCACCACCGATATAAGCTCTGCAATGACGTACGAGGTTAACAGTTCGAAGCCCGTTTGTAATGTAGACAGATCGATGTTGGGTTTATTGACGAAATGTGAACGTACACCCATTTCACGTTTCGATGCGCTACAGCGTCCAAACTGTGCATTTCCAGACAGGGATTCCTATTTGAATAGCGATTAGTTTGCCATCCCGCACAACACACTAAGCGTTGCTGGTGTTTTTGGGACATTCTGTATATAAGTTTTAGCTTATATGTGGCACATATTTAACAGAATAAACCAAAACTATAAAGTTTGTGCAGAAAACCAAAAATAGTCTTCTTGGTCAAGTGATCAGCAATTTGACTGCTGAGATCACATCTCCTAGACTGAATTCTTAGCTAGGGTAGTGGGAATTTTCATTTTATTAGAATCAGTTGCTACCCTCGGCAGAGTCAAGAAGCATGACCATTAGGTGTTTCACCACATATCTACTGAGGAAAAAATGTGATGGTACGGTTTTATGTGATTCTCTATAAGCAAATCGTTCAAAAGTTTATTCCCATATACTATTCTCATTGATTAGCGTTTCCAAAAGCCTTTCGTTGCACATTTCATTATTACAATTATAATTTTAAGTACTTTATATCCCGGGTTTAAGTAACCTTTAGATGGTAACGGTTACAACGAAATGTGTGGTAACTTTTTCTGCAAACGGGCCTTTCGATTACTTTTTATGACGTGAATAGGTGACTAAGCTTTGTAAGTATAGTTTAGTATAGGCTTGGTATAAAATATCCGATAATGGGTAGAGAAAATCGTGTGAATGTAGCATAAGACTTTCTAATTTTAGGTTTCCTGTTTCTATGTTGCAGTTTCTTTCATGATTGGTTTCTATAGGAGCTTTGGTCCTTAAAGAAAGTAATATCAATAGAGATAACTTGAAAGTAATTTCATGTTCTCTTGAAAGAAGAAAAAAGTACAAGAAAAACTTAAGAATGGAGCTTGAGCTTTCCTTGAACATGTTATGAAGTCTGGAGAATCGCGCACTTCCTTCTTTATCGCTCTTATACCTCCTGCCCCACATAACTCTTGTTTTTCTATATCTATCCTCTTGAGCGGAGAGTTTGGTTCGGAAATAGCATTCGTTCTACTCTGATTTTATCACTAGGAGTTCCTTCATGTTTCCTGCCAGGAAAAGGAGAGAAAAGGATACTTATGTTTATGGATATGATAAATCTCAAAGCTTTGTTTCTTCACACTGTCACAAGGTTCGTTAAGCACATATTCTACTGCAGCATTAAAGACTGAAAATATTACTATATTGTCGGAGTACTACAAATCCTGTAATTTCCGTAGTTTTTATTTTGTATGCTATTTTCCAGGCCATTTCGAAGATAAGTATAGAAAGCAGAAGCCATATACTGTAATGCCATGTTGTGCCAGCCGGGGGTCATTGAAGACACAATTGAATTGGCACGTCTACTTAGGCTGTATATGGCTTTCGTTTTGTTAGGCTGCTTTTCTTTCCACAATACGCTATTGTTACTTAACTGAACCTCGTGGTAGGAAAAATATTGGGACCAGTCAGTCGCAGTCTCTGAACGGGTGTTGTTTTCATTAGCCTGTGCAGCGAATGGTTTCTTATAATGAGGGATACAGCAGTTTAAATGTTTAAACTTGTATTTTGGAACTTTTCTATGCCGGAAATATACTACATTCCCTACAAGTTGCGTTTGGCAAAGTTACTTTCATTTAACAACACATTTATTCTCATTTTGGCGTAAATGCATAGTTGACAAAGTAAGGTTACATTTTTCCTTTCTAAGAGATATTTGAAAGGGTTCTAACTTCTAAGATTCGTGACATGGTAGGATTTTGCAAATAGCGTACGGAAATGAAGGAAAAGCCTAGCAGTGGTATGAGTATGTCGTTTGTTTTACTAATGGTATCCATGTCTTTATTGACACACTAGTGGCCGAAAACAAAATGATATTCGACTGCTAGAAATGAAATAAATAATTTCTGCATTTGTAAGTGTTAATGGCATGATATGAACCCAGTAACATTTTGTTTTGGGGATTAGTAACTAGTTTTATAATCATTTGTTATAACTAAGTAATTTTTAATTGGTTATTAGGCTTATTCATATGTATGCGGTAATTTCATGTTCTAGCCATCTCCGCATATTATCCTCCGCCTTTTGCTTGAATCTCTTTCCTCTCCGCCTGTCTTTCTTTCTCCCTCGGAAAGTTGTTCTAGAGAAAGACAAAGGAAGGGAAAGCAACATTCTTTAATCGAAAGGGTAGTACATACTATTGTGCAATGAACTACATAATTGATTTGAATGATAGTTCATTTGAAGGATTAAGTTTTGGGTGGAATTGTATGAACTAGTTCACGACAGCGAACTATTTTGCCTAGCACTATTGCTAAAGCTTCTCTGGACACCGTCTACAACTATGGTATATAGCTGGTGGAAATATCCACCATTCAAAGCAATAAGTATTCGAAGTAGGGTTTCGGAGTACCTAAAGGCATTCAAGGGCCATCGCGGTGGCCGCGGACTCAGGGTCGGCGACACTAGATCTCGACACACATATACATGTCAAATGTATGTTGAATATATCTTTATGCACTTGAATATTTCACTTAAAGTTTTCTCAAACGGAAAGGTATTTTTTACCGGTCATACAAAGAGAGCGGAATTTCAAAGCCATCACATAGCAAGCAGCGCTTAAAACACTTGATATCATTTAATCCCACTACATACATTAATTAATTTCACTGTCGACAATCAGCATAGCTGTAGTGCACTTCTCCAGACCTCCTCTGTCCACTCCAGGCGTCATGAAGGGGGGTTTAGGATGGAACAAGGAGGCACTACGGAAGAAAAAAAGCACGTCTTTTGTGCTCCCTTACCTTTTTACTTCGCTGCCGCGACAATGGTGTTATCCCACGCTTTCTTCGACAAAAGCGCTGTTTCAACACAGCGTCATCGCATCGCATCTACAACCGCACGGAAAGAGCTCTTATTCGGCAAAGAATTCACCAAACCCGCCGGGAGTTGCCCTTCAATGACAGCGCACTGATGTCTCTCCACTTGCAGGTCAAAAGTGGACAGAATTACATACAGCTCCATGATCTCAACCTCAAACCAAGCCACCATCAGACAGAGGAAGAAGTTTGATAATTGCTCCAAGTTGCAATCCACTACTGCCAATGAACCTAAGCGTACTGTGATCAACTTATCAGACTACCAACTGTCGGAGAATGAAACCACCGTTCTGGCAAAGGGTACCAACTTTGCTGTCACTCCAAGCACTATACCTACAGAGGATATCATTGCCAACATAGAAGCTGGTATTCGCCACGTCTCAGGTTGTGCTGCGGAAGAGATACACCGTGAATGTGCCAGGATTCTACAGGGGGCAAAACCTCCCAAAAGCAATCTCTCCGGACCAGAGAAGACTGCCGTAAAAACGTTGAACAACAACAAGGAGATTGTTATCAGCATAGCAGACAAAGGCAACGCTACTGTCATTATGAACATTCGGGATTACCAACGTAAAATCTCGGAACTACTGGATCCAGCTTCCTACAGAAAACTTCCGCGTGACCCCACTTCGCGCATCATGCGAAAAACTAATCAGCTCATCAAGCAGTCTTCAATACCCGTGGAAAAACAACGACAGCTCACAAGCACAGAAGCACAGCCTCCAAGACTATACGGACTACCGAAGGTCCACAAACCAGAAGTACCTCTCCGGCCCATAGTTAGCGCCATCGGATCTCCCACGTACTATTTGGCGAAACACCTGGCCAAGCTCCTACAGCCACATGTTGGTAACACTGACTCCTACATCAAGAATTCCGCACATTTTGTTTAAAAAGGTGAAGTCCTTGTCCCGGCAGCCCAACGAACTTCTTGTAAGTTTTGATGTGACTTCTTTATTCACAATGGTACCCATACAGGAGACTGTTACTTTACTACAGGAACTATTCCCTGAGGACATTTCAAATTTATTCCGACATGTTTTGGAAACCACTTACTTCCAGTGGAACCAGGAATTTTATGAACAAACTGATGGAGTGGCTATGGGCAGTCCGGTGCCAACTATTATATGGAACATTTTGAGGCCAAAGCTTTGGATTCCGCTAAGCAAAAGCCTGTATGCTGGCTACGCTACGTAGATGATGTTTTCGCCATCTGGAGCCACGGGCAAGATACCTTAATAGATTTCCTACGTCACATCAACTCTATCCATCCACACATACAGTTCACTATGGAAATGGAGAACAATGGACAATTACCTTTTCTGGACGTTCTCTTATCCAGGATGACTGATGGCACGCTCTCTCACACAGTCTACCGCAAACCTACACACACAGACCGGTACCTACACAAGCTCTGCAACCACCATCCCGGCCAAAAAAGGGCTGTCATAAAAACGTTGGTAGATCGTGCTAACCGCATCTGCCAACCACACCTACTGAACCTGGAACTTTCTCATATTAACAGTGCATTGCAGGCCAACGGTTACACCAGTCAGGAAGTCAAACGTGCCATACGCCCTAGAAAGAAGCCCCTGCCAACCCCGGAACAAATCTACCGGAAAAAGAAGAATAAAGTATATCTGCCGTTCATCAAAATTGTCACCGATCGCATTGGGAAGGTTCTCAAAAAACACGACATTCAGGCCATCTACAAACCCACACAGCAAATACGGAACATGCTACGTTCAACAAAAGATCCAAAAGATCCACTCTCGTCTGCGGGTGTTTACCGAATTCCCTGCTCGTGTGGCTCTGTTTATATAGGGACCACTCAACGTACAGTAAACACACGCATTACGGAACACAAGAGGTGCTGCCGTTTGGGACAAACCGAAAAGTCTGCAGTCGCAGAACACGTATTACTAGCGCCACATTATACAGTATTCAGACACAGCGGTCCTATCTTCCACAGTACATTATTACACTCGTTTAAGTCGAGAAGCTATAGAGATCCACAAACATAACAACTTCAATAGAAAGGAAGAAACCAAACGCCTAAATAAAGCCTGGCATCCAGCATTACAAAAAGCACGCACCACCAGAGGCACCAGAGGCAGTTCGAGTCGAGCGAGGATGATGATTACCCCGCCCGAGTGTCATTACCGCAGTACCTAGCCGTTATACGGCTTAACCTGCGCGATGGTTTCGATGGGGTCTCAACAGGGATGTTTGTTACACTGGGAATCAACTCATCATAGTGGGGTCGCTAAGGGGTTATCCTCCCTATGGGAGGCGCCCTTGACTTCTACCATACCGGGTTATAAACCCTTACTGGCTTAGAGATGGTGATTGAAGAAAGATGGTGGTTAGATGGTCGGATTTTTTGTTGAGATGGGAATGTTTTTTTTTTCTTTTCTTTTCTTTTTTTTTTTTTTTTTTTTTAATTGATGATTTTAGCCGATTTTAGTCGGTCAGGGATTTGTCAAAACAAGTCTGGGACGTTTGTATGTTTCGCCGGGGTCTATGTCGTACTCCCCAAGTCCACGTATTAGCTCGTTAAAGCTGCCTGGAAGTTGAGCATAAAAGCTGTTTTCAAGGCTCTTGATGCGCTCTATGAGCGTAGGGAATGACAGGTCAGCATGGTTGTTCTCATTGGGGATGTGTAAGTCGGCTGCTACTGATGTTCTCAGGTATCTGTTCTGTAATACCTGTAGCGGGTATAGGTTGGTCTTCGCTGTGGCACCGCAGGCTTGGCAGGCATAAGTTAGTGCAGGCCTGATCACTTGCTTATAGATGAGGATCTTGTTCCTCAAAGACATTGGTGACTTCTTATTGTATAATGGGTACAACATTCCCATTATTTTGCTTACTTTGTTGACTAGTGTTGAGATATGCACTTTCCACGTCAGACGCATATCTAGAAGTACACCTATAAATGTTGCTTCCGTGGACCATGGAACTTTTTCACCGGCCAGGCGAAGATCATCGACATCTAGGAGGTGACGCCTGGTGAAGGTGACGGCTTTAGACTTGTTGGCATTTATCTTAAGTCGCCACGCTGTAAACCATGCTGTGAGCATATCAGCGTAGCGTTGAAGTCTTTGTACTGCAGTCAGATGGTGGGATGATGAAGTTGTGATTGCAGTGTCGTCGGCAAATAGGTAGAGGTTGCAGCCCTGGAGACGAGGAAGTGTATTTATGTATGTTAGGAATAGCAGGGGGCCCAGAACACTGCCTTGGGGTACCCCCGCGTTGATGTAGAGTGTATGGGATTGAATGCTGTCCTTCTTTACTATAAAAGTTCTGTTGGAAAGGAAATTATGTATTAGATGAACCAGGTATGACGGAGTGTCATAGTGTATCAGTCTGTGGATGAGGCCTTCATGCCCTACTGTATCAAACGCACGGGAGATATCCAGAAAAAGGGCTGCAACATAATGCCGGTTATCACTTGGTTCACGAGGCGAAGAAGTTGGTGGGTTGTGGAATGCTACCGCCGAAAACCAAATTGTTCGGGGCGAAGGATGTTGTGTCTGTCAAGCATGGTCTGTAGGCGCTTTTGGATGACTTTTTCAAACAGCTTGCTGATGGCTGGCAGTAGGCTGATAGGTCTATATTTGCCTGGATCTTTGGCATCTTTTCCCGGCTTTGGCAGGGTGATGATGTGCGCATGTTTCCATGCAGCCGGGAAGTGTGCAAGACGAAGCAAGCTGTTGAAGAGATGGACTAGTAGAGTCATCCAATCAGGTGGGAGCGCTTTGAAGGCTGCGTAGGGAAGGGTATCATTACCCGCAGCTTTGTATGGCCGGACAGAGGCTAATAATCTCTTAACTTCCTCTACAGTAGTGAGGGATACTTCTTCCTCATCAGGGGGTGCTGCTAGGAAGTTACGCACCACTGTCACAACTTCTTCTGCAATCTCGGCGTCAAGAGGCTCTGCTGGATGAAAGGTGGAGGCTAGATATTCTGCCATCAAGCTAACCTTCTCTCTAGTGGACTGGGCAAATCTTCTGCCGTCTCTGAGAGGTGGATCAGAAGTGGTAACTCGCAGTATAGCCTTGTACATTCTCCAGAGTGCCCAGGCGACGTTCCCATTCTTCGTTGATATGGTCGTTAAGTTCCATTTTGAGAATGGACTGTAATCTGTTCCACTCTCTCTTGTCCATCGGGTCGCGCGTGAGTTGGTACTTGCGTCGTGCCCTGTTCTTAGCCGCAATGAGCTGGCGAAGTTCATGAGGGAGAGGTTTCTGGTTGCTTGAGAAGTGACGCCGAGGAGGGGTAGCCTCTGTCATAGCTGTAACCATGGTATTTGTAATGTTGGCCGTAAGATGGTCTGCGTCCATGGTATTATGGCACGGATGTAAGATGGCTGGTTGTTCTGCCATTAGTGTGCTGTATTTGCTCCAGTTCATCTGCCTAGGATTTACTGAGTTTTGAGGGCCTATGACAGTAGGCCTTACCCTGAATATAAGTAGCACCGGGTAGTGATCTGAGGAGAGCTCTGGAAGTGAAAATACAGTCGGATGTGTGCGGATGTTCTTTAGGATTGCAATATCCAGCCAATCTGGCGGGCGTCGGTCGCCATGGGTAATGGTTGGCGACGCTGGAGCAAGAACGACGAGTCCTCTACGATCTAGGTAACTTTCAAGTACCATTCCACAAGGATTCCTGATCGTAGATTTCCATAACTGGTTTTTGGCATTAAAGTCACCCATAGCTATAGTGGGCGTGTCGGCGCTAAATACAGCATCCAAGTCCTGGTGACAGATGGGTCGCCCTGGTGGAATATATATAGAGTATATATTTAGGGGCCTCTATTCGTCACCACTTGGATGCCTGTTCCTTCCAGGCCATAATTGGTTTCAAGGTGTAGGCGATACCGGAATGTTCGTGTAGGATATGGGCAGGAAATCTCCAGCCAGTATCATAGATCATCCTTAATGCCCGGTTCTGCAGCGTCTGGAGTGTGATGAAGGTGGACTTTGCCACCACTCCCCAGATCTCACATCCGTACAGGACCAGAGGCGGGATGATCGCTCGATACAGCTGGAGCTTCAGGCGTAAGGGCATGGTTTGGGAGCTGAATATTGGATATAGCTTCCGGAGAGCAGCGTGGCCTTGCAGTACTTTGCCCCTGGCGTGATGTCTATACGTCAGCCGCCGGTCCAGCATGACTCCGAGATACTTCGTCGTAGTGACCCAGGGGATCCGACGGCGCCGAAGCACGAGGTCTCGCGGGAGCCGGTTGGCTATCGTGTTAGCCAGGAAAATCGCAGAGCTTTTCTCCGGGTTAATAGACATACGCCAGTTCTCGCACCATCTACTGATGGCACAGAGGTGGGCTTGTACTTCTCGGTAGCTATAGCGCGGGTTCTTGTTAGTAGCGAAGATCATGAGATCATCCGCATACTGACAGATGTGTGTGTGTGTGTTTGGGTGCGTGGGGAGATCGGCCATATAAGCTGCAAAGAGTGCCGGTGACAGTGCACTGCTCTTGGGGACTCCTGCGCCAATGGGCCTTTCTCTAGAAAGTGATTCCTCCACTTTCACTCGGAAGCTTCGTTCCTGTAAGAAACTAGCCACCAAGTAAATGTATGGGGGGGGATTTCGTGCTGTATGAGCTTGTAGACAAGCCCCTCATACCAGGTAGTAGAAAATGCCTTTTCCACGTCAAGCAACACTGCCACCGTTTTAGCCTTCTCCTGGTAAGCCAGGGAAGCTTTCTCGGCTAAGCGCAGTAGTTGCTCAGTCGTGGAGTGGCCAGGGCGAAAACCAAACTGATGTTCCGGTAGGAGACCTTTTTCCTCGAATAGAGGTCCGAGGCGGGACAGGAACAGTTTCTCGAATACTTTCGAGATAACTGGTAGGAGACTGATGGATCGATAACTGGATGGAAAGACCGGATTTTTGCCCTGCTTTACAACGCACACCACACGCGCCTGTTTCCAGACATCTGGAAAATGACGCATGCTGATGCATGCGTTGTAAATCCGGGTCAAGTGAATCACGGCTCTAAGGGGAAGGTGCTAGAGCATTTCCGCTGTTACACAGTCCTGTCCAGGGGATTTACGGGTTTTTAGGGATTTGATGGTGTTAGTTACCTCGCGAGGGGTAACTATCGGGATGTGGAACTCCTCGTGGCCCGCGGGTCCGACTTCTAGGAAGTCTTCTACCGCCTGTTCCACGAGGTCAGTGTGGTCATCGTTCTGTGGATCTTCCCTGGGCTGGAATTGAGTTTCCAGATAGTCTGCTAGCGCCTCTGCTTTTTCCCTCGGTTCAAAGACAAGTCTTCCCCGAGGGCTATGCACAGGATGCTGGTGTACAGATTTATCTTTCCGCAAGCCTCGGACGATGCGCCACGGTTTCCTCTCCTGGAGGTTTACGTGACGCAGAGTGTTTACCCAAACTGCTTGCCTATGTTTTCTTAGGAGTCGTCTCACCAGGGATTTGAACCTCTGGTGTATTACTCCTATCCTAGGATGTCGGAATCTCTGCCATAGCCGTCTGACAGCATTCTTTGCTTGAATGAGGCGTTTCAGTGGAACAGGGACAGATGTCGGGTTTGGTGCTTCGGTAGGAATGCGGTGTGTGTGAGCACGCACCGCATTTAGGACTGAGGTTGAAAACCCCGCGGCCGCCTCCTCGAGAGCCTCAATCGAGTCTATTCGAGGGCGCGCTTCCACGGAGTTTTGAAGGGCAAGGACGGCTGCGTCCCAGTCGACTTCTTCCACCCAGTCCGGTACTCCCAGCGCAGTGAGATTAACGTCTACAACAGGGTTGTGATCAGAGTCCAGAGCGTTAATCCCAGGGAGGTCCAAGTGAAATGGAATGTTTTTGGTGATCACGAAATCGATGACATCCGCGGCGCCGCGTGCCGGGTAGTGTGTTGGACCTCTCGGCCCGTGCGCGTGAAGGGCGGGGTTCCCGCTAATGAGACGGTACAGTCCCCGGCCCTTAACGTTCTGGGTGCGGCTGTGCCAGCTTGGGTGTTTTCCGTTGAAGTCGCCTGCAATGCAAACCCTGTGGTGTAGGTTCAGGAGTGCCGTGATGTCCGCTTCATGGAAGCGCCCATCCGGCGGGTCATATACCGCCACAAGCACTAGGTCGTTCCCGCCCAAGGATAGCCTTATGGCGGTTGCTTCCAGGTGTTGTAGCGGAGGAATGGTAACAGGAGTGTGGGTGAGATGGTTCTTTATGAAAATGGCAGTACCACCGCCCTATCGACCGACCCGATCAGACCGATGGGCGGCGTAACTTGGCAGGGTAAACTGTACACCAGCGTGCGAGTGCGTTTCAAAGACCATCAAGATATCAATCCCGTGACTGTCCACGAACTCCAACAGGCCAGGTCTCTGGTCTCTAACTCCATTTGCGTTCCAGAACGCAGCTCTAAATGAACGCACAGTTCTATGCGCCATTAAGAGCTCGTGGAGTTAGAATAGAGTTCCTTAGCCGTCTGAAGCCCCGCGAGGTGCTTCTTCACAGCGGAAATCCCGGAGTTATTGATGGTTTCCCTGTAGCGTCGTAAGATCGGGAGGGAGCGCTGGACTAGGTCGGCGAACCAGGTTGTCAACAGAATTAACTCTGCCATGTCCTCAGAAGCAAATGCGTCCCCTAAGGTTGGTTGTGGGCTGTTTTGAGGCACTGCTGCTTCTGGATTGGTTGGGCCGGTCCGGGAGGACGGGCCAGCATCGGCGGGCTCAGCTGGTCGCTGGTTGGCTGACGCAGCTGGAGCTGTAGATGCTGGTGGAGGGGGAAGTTTCTCAACAGTTTTGTTGAGATCCTTCCCGACGGCAGGTTGCTTTGTAGTTTTGGCCACAGAGCGCTTTTTCTTCCCCTTCTTGGGGGGGACGTTGCTCCTTGGGAGCGACGCTAGGCGTTGGAGCTGCCTCCTTGCTCACAACCTAAGGTATGACGCTATCTGGGACTGGCGTTGTCATTGTAGCGGCAACCTGGCTTGTAGGGGCCCCTTCCCTAGCCACGGCCTGTGCAAGGGCACTTTCGTGTCGCGTCAGTGCCGTGGCGAAGGAGACCCCTTGCCTGACCTCAGCGCTAGCCTTCGCCCTGTTTGCCTTGCATTATTGCAACTCTTTTCGCGCACCCGCGATAGATGCCTATGTGGCTTCCGTCGCAGTTAGCGCTCCTTTTATTTTGTATTGGTATAGGGCAATCCTTCACCAAGTGCTCGCCCGCACACCGCAAACACTTAAGAGCCCTCTCACAGGCAAAACTGGAGTGGTGAAAGCCCAGGCACTTGTAGCACTGGGCCGGCCGCTCCCTGCCCTAATAGGGCTTAACAGTGACTCGCGTGTGATATAGGCGAGTCACCTGGTCTATCTTAGGGGTTCCCTCCCCTTATTTTTCAATGGCCACTAGGAATAGTGGAAGGGGCACCTTGGTGGGTTTCCCCTCCTTCACCTTTGTTGTGTTGAGTTGCACCCCGGACCGCGGTTCGATTCCGTGTTCGATCTTCAGGCCGGCACGGACATCCTGGGGGTCTGTCTCAGAGTGAAGACCCCTGATGACCCTGCGAACCACGTGGGGTCGCTGGAGCAAGTATGTGTGGAATTTAATTCCACACGCCTTCAGCACCTCCTTTGTGGTCGCATGGTCCCCAGAGAAAGTGGTCCTAATTACAACGCGCCCTGGAACCCGCGTTGCCTGAAACTCCGCCCTTAGCTTTCCCCTGAGTTCCTTCATCACTTTGACGTGATTCGGGAAGGGGCCAGACACAATTGGTGGAATCTTCTCCGCCTTTTGTGCACCTTGGTGCTGGGGGGACGCTGCAGGTCCCTGTGAAGGAGCGGGTCCGTCCGTATTTGAACCAGAGGACCTTTTCCTACGTCTCTGTACCAGTACAAAGCCGTCATCGTCCGGCAGTGCAGGAGTTGGGTTGACGGGAGCTGGTGGTGTTAGGGGGACTACTGTCCCTTGGTTGACAAGGCCCACGGCCTTTTTTACCTTCGGCCTAGTCTTGGCCCTAGTGAGTGCCTTGGCTTTCGCCTTGGCGATGCTCACTCGGGGACCGGGTGAGGGGTTCGGGGTAGAGGGTGTCGAAACCATGTCAGGTCTTACCTTTGTGCTGGTACTCGGTGTGTCAGGGTTGGTCATTGCAGGTGCCATTCGGCTCCCCACAGAGGGCCGGACGCCTTGCGGCGCGCCTAATGGGGCGAACCCCGGGTCCAGACCTGAGTCCGGACCCTTGGCTACAATCTTGTGGGGCTGCGGTAACGTCAGTCTGTCTTAGTCGCACCGACTCTCCTCCAACCTGGCTGGTGTGTGGAAAAGCTCTAAGAGCCTCTTCCACTAGACAGGCGAGTAGATGGACAATGCCCACTGCCGGTTTCGAGTTGGGGCAGCTCCGGGAAAGCTGCCCCGGTGGTGTCTTCGTCTTCTTCAGCTTGGAGTGCCCTAAAACCTGCTATCAGGTCTCTTATAGGACACTCCGAGAACTAGTGGCGCCGGCCTGGCAAGTGCTCTTTATAATGTGGCCGCGGTGCGTAGATGCTGCTCCCTGGCGAGAGGTCACGCTGTTGGCTCTCCTGTTCCCCCAGTGGTCCAGTAGTAGTGGCTGCTAGGTGTGGACGATGCGAGTTCATTCGAGCGAATGATGAATGAAAAAGCACGCAGGAAACCTGACCGTCAACAAATCCAGGACCATACGCCGCCAACAGCCTCAACATCAAGCATAGACTATAGAAGCAGCAACCCCGCCCCCGCAGCAGCCGTACCAATAAGCCTAGACCGGAGCAACCAGGAACTAGCTCCGCCCAGCCGCGCCAAACGTATAAAGCCCGTGAAGCCAAAAGGCTCCGTGTCAGTCATCGCCGAGACTAAGAGAGTGTTAAGGCAACGCCACTGAGAATGTTCGACGCAGCTTCGGACGAAACGTCTGGAAGGAGTTTCCTGACTAGACCACGGCCCACAAGCCCGAATAATCAGTTTCTACATTATGACACCGACCGTGAAAGCTTACGTAGTTTGATGGAACAAGATCATCGCCCAAGGGCCTTTCACCCAGTTATGCGGCCCCCCCAAAGTAAAATAAACTAAATAAAGAATAAAATAATATTTTAAAAAAGGTGTATATCGTATAAACTTCTTCATATGCGGCTAGAATGTCAACTACAGTATTCCCTTTTTAAATTCAATCCCAACAATGCACTTTAAATTTCCCGGCTTTTTGGGGGATTAACGGAAGCCATCTTGAATTAACTTCCGCCATATTGCGACACTAGCGTCACTTGTCCCCCTAGTGGTAGGGTAGCTGCATATGGAGTTGCTTATGCCGTATGTATCACTACTGACATATTAGAGCTCTCTGTGTGGGGCATTACTTAACGAAAATTTGCCTCCTAATATTTGGAACCTCGAATCACAAAGTAACATAACCCCGTGAGTAAGGTATTTCAGAACAAGCTAGTCCACTTTTTATGGGCAAGATGGCCGCCATGCTTGATCTAAGGATAACTAGGTGAGGGGGTAGGGGAAGCAGGGATTGCAGGTGTTTGAAGCTTTCTCTAGGAATAACTTTTAAGGCGTATAACAGCGTATGTATGTATTTACGTGCGTTCTTGGTACGTATGTTGTTCTCCATATCGATGTATGCCGCCTAACGCAGGAGCTTTCTGTCTTGATTGAATATTTTACCCTAACATAATGACACCTCGCCCCACATCGCCGCGCTAACCTAACCTAACCCAACCTCCGCTAACCTACCCTAAAACTTCTTCTAATGATTTATTCTTCATCCTAATTGCTCAACCTAAAGCCTAATCTTTTTACTTGGTCATAATTTAACCTAACCCAACCCATACTTCTTCTCGTCTAACCTAGCCTAACGATTCTTAACCTAAGCGAGCATAAACTTTCCTATTTATAAAAATATTTTAACCTAACTTATCCTAACTATCTCATTCCATTTTACTCGAGCATTCTATTCTTCTATAACCTATTCTAACCTTCGCACCATACCGTTTCAGGCTTAGACATTTCGCTTTATTTTGCAGATGTTTTTCAGCAACTTTAGATACTTTGAAGGTGTTAGGCCCCCTGACATGCGAACTTTAAGCATTTTATAAACATTTCACGGCATGTTAATGCTATTTAGGAGTTTGGTAGGTATTTTAGCTACTTTGTGGTATTCTGGAGGTTTTTACGAATTTTTGAAGGTTTGTCTCGATTTTTCGGTGTTTTCATGTCTTTAGCCTATTTTGATACTTTTAATGAGCATGTACACCCTTTCTAGCGATTTTGTATGCTTTCACAGTCAAATTTCATCTCTTTGTAAATCTATGATGTTCACACCCAGAGCATTCCTTACCGTATTTCTAAAACTAACCTAACTTAACCACAAGCGTCTTTAGAGATATTTCTTCATTGTTATTTGAGATTCATGTTTCTTCTAACCCCGCTGTTCCTTAAATTAAAACTTTAGAAGGTGTTTTAACCTCGTTGTTCAACTAGCTATTGTCAACCGGTTTCCCCCGTGCCAAGGGCAGGCGCGCTACCACTGCGCTACGGGGGCAGTCAAATCACAAAGTAGGTCAGTTAAAAATGAAGAAAAGCATCACTATCACCATCCTCTCACATCGTTAGCACGCTGTTAACTGTCAGGAATTTCTTTTTCTTTATTCTAAAGAATTGCTTATATGCTTGTACACTTGGTTCAAAACAAATCAAAACCTTGCATTGATTCAGAATCTCACGACATTGTTGGTGTGACCTCTACAGTGGAATTATTCCTCAGTGCTAATCCAAAGAAAAAAGAGAAAGCTCTGGTTTGCTTTGATAACAGCCACACAAGGCAGGGAAGGGATTCCTCTTTGGTAGAGTTGTGACAACCGCTCGTTCGGGAGGAACTAACGTTCACATCTAAACTGTACAGTTATCCTTAAATCCCGCACAGCTCTCCACTCTATATTCCTCTCCGTATTCCGAATAAAACAAAGCTATGGGCAAAAAGAGATAAGCACAAAAAGAGCCGGCTGAATACAGCAAGATAAGTGCAAAAGCCTCCAGTTTCCTTCTCTAAGGTATAAAATATAATTTTGGTGTTTCTTACGCGGAAAGTGACTTATGGACAGAAGTAATTTTAATGGACATAAATGTAATTAATCCCATTAGGTGAAGGAAAAGTATGGATGTTTACGAAGCTGATGATGTAATAGGGATTGTAAGCAGTTTCCATTTATTTTCTCTTGTTTTATTTTACCTTTTCTACCCACTTACCTATGGTAATATAGGATATATTGCATTCCACCCAAAAATTCGTTACCGAGGTTTAACCGGAAATATACGCTTGAGGCTCACTTAAAAAAGGTTCGTGTGTGTGTGTTTGTGTGTGTGTGTGTGTCAGTCTGTGTGTCTGCAGTCTGTCTGTCAGTCTGTCTGTCAGTCTGTGGACAGCATATCTCAAAAAACGAAAAGTCGGTTAAAAACCAAACTTAGTATTTAATTTTAATGTCTTTTTAGGACACGACACAACGATTTTGAAGAAAGTAGCCCCACCCTAAACTACCCTTTACATGGAAAATTTTCGAAAATGTTTATTTTCTAGAAAATGGCTCTAACGAATTTGGTTAAAATGTCATATGTTTGAGATATTTTTATGACAAATGAAATGTATATTTTGAATTTTCTGGCTATAGCCGACGTAGTCCTGTTTTGTCCTAATGACTTTGAATAACTCGTAAACCGTAAGAGATAGACAAAATCTTAGTCTACAAAAATGTAGATCTTGCTAAGATACACAATTTATGCCTGAATAATTTTTTTTCTACAGTGAACCATTTCGGAGATATACCTTGTTATGTGTGTCAATTTCGGAAAACTTAAAACTTTCGTGATATGGAATATCGTTGTTCATTTTATATGTTAAGTGTGCAAGGAGAACGGCATCTCAAAGCTTTAAAAGATTTGACTATCGCTCAAAGCCTACTGTATTCTAATATTCTCCTTGCACCTACAAGGAAATAAGCAATGACAAATTTCTGTAAATATTTACCTCAACTAACACGAAGAAGATATAGGAATAAGAGTTTGTAAGAATGGTTAGTACAAGAGTAGAGAAAGTCATATGAGTGCAACACATTAGATTTTTTATTTTCAGTTTCTCCCACGTACATAGTACGTAGAGAAGGTATTGCATCCACCCAAAAACTCGTTACAGAGATTTCAAGCGAAATACACATATTGAGGTCACCTAAATGCAATAAAGTCTGTTCAAAATAAGGTCCGTGTTTGTGTGTATGTGCGCGCGCGTATGTCCGGAACAGTGTAACTCAAAATCGAAGGTCAGTGAAATATCAAATTTGGCAAATCAGAATTCCTTTTGTATGAAACATTTATGGAACACTTTGATTTTCTCAAAAATGGTTCTAACTATTTTGATTAAGTAACATGATATCTAAAATGCATTCCATGCCAAATTAAATTTATATCTTGAATTTTATGGGAATGTTCTCATAAATCCTTTTCATTCAGGAGGACTATTTCATACCTAGTAAATCGTAAGAGATAGACAAAACGTCAGACGTATATCTCACTAAAACACGTAATTTGTGCCACTTTTTTATCTGAACCATTTCCGAGATATTCCTTATTATTTGATTAAATGTCCCAATACTTGTGGAATGGGAAGTCTTTATTAGGCTTTTTAGGTCCTGGACATGCAAAGACAGTGGAATGTCGAAGCCATCATATGCCAACCAGCTCTTAAAACATTTGGCAATCACTTAAGCCTACTGTATTCTCTTCTCATTGCACTTACAAGGAAAGAACCATTTCTAACAGCTGATATGTTGTACTAACATGACTTTCTCTACTCTTGTACTAACCATTCTTACAAACTCTTATTCCTGTATCTTCTTCGTGTTAGTTGAGGTAAACATTTGCAGAAATTATCTTATTGTTTATTTCTTGTAGGCGCAAGGGGAATATAGGAATACAGTAGGCTTAGAGCGCCAGTAAAATCTTTTAAAGCCTTGAGATTCCGTTCATTTTGCAAGGTTAACATATAAGAAAATCAATAACGATGTTATAATTGACAGAAGTATTAGTTCTCCAAAACTGACACAAATAACAAAGCATATCTCCGAAATGGTTCATGCTACCAAAAGAAAAAAAATCATTGAGACATAGATTGTGTATTTTAGCAAGATCTACAATTTTTATAGTAAGATTTGATCTGTCTCTTACGGTTTACCAGTTATGCAAAAGTCATCGAGAGTAAATACGACTACCGGAGCTATAGCCATAAAATTCAAGATATACATTTCATTTGTTATAAAGGTATCTCAAACAATGGCATTGTAATCAAAAACGTTAGAGCCATTTTCAAAAAAAAATCAAAATTTTCCACGTAAAGGGTAGTTTAGGTTGGGTCTATATTTTTCAGAATCTTCGCGTTGCATCCTTGAAAGACAAGAAACTTAAATACCAACTTTGGTTTTTAAAGGAATTTTCGTTTTTGAGTTATGCAGTCCACAGACTGACAGACAGACACACAGAACTTTTTCTAAAAATGCTTATTTTGGATTCAGGGGTTCTCCAAACACGTGTTTCCGATGAAATCTCGATATCGAATTTAGGATGGAACACAATACTTCCTCTACTTACCAGTAGAGAAAGTAAAAATGTATATTTGGATTAATGCCTAGAATATTTGCATGACAAATGAAGTCATTTTCTGCGAAACGCCTGTAAAGTCCTCTTCATTTTGAGTGAACTGAAATAAACTTATAAACCGGCACAGATAAACAAAAGCCCTATCTGCAAAAAAATTGTACACATGGTTTAATCATACAATTTACGTTAAAGCCATCTTTTTAATTTTCCTTTTCAGAGATATTCTTTTTAATTTGAATTTTAAAATATTGTATGTTGTATTTCAAGTACTAAGTTACTATTCGTATCTTTCTTTCTCGTACAGATGCAAACCGTATGGAATTTCAAGGCCAGGCTATGATTAGTGACTCTTAACTTTAACGACGTCTCCAACGTTTAATTTGTTCCTACAACCAAATGTGTAGTAGAACAATTTCTGCAAACGTTGACATCTATTAAATTGACATAGAGTGTAAGCTATTGTAAGAAGAGTTTTTGAGGAGTGGCTAGAGAAATACGGTAAATGTAGGACATCATCTCGCGGTCATGCAAAGAGCGAAATTTCAGTCATCAGCAGCCACCCACTTTAAAGATCTGAATATCATGTACACCTTCTGCGTGCATCATGTACTTACAGAAAATATGTAATAAAATGCACTTCAGTTTAATTTAGGATGCGGGTAATACCTAAAACTGTATTACGGTCTGAAAGCCACATTCATACTTTTCCTTTGTTTACATAATTCATTTATAATTATAGCTGTATGCGATGACTTTTGCTGTTACTCTGTTTGAACGCCAATGCTGTTTACAATCCGGAGGGTTAAATGCTGATATTTTTTAGATTTTGGCCACAACTCAATAGCATTAACCTCCCATTAGATGCTGACCGCTATTGGCTTATAGTCCCGCTGGTTGGAAAACTCTCTTTCATGCTTTATCCATCACAAACCGCTTTCCATTCGAGGGCCAATGTATTCCCATGGGCTCCCTCACGTTGATCATGAGGTGGCTCACATGCATCAGAGATATACATAAGTCGAAGAACCATGTGAAAGTGTCCCTAATACTTTATTCGCCGAGTGTAATAACAGTTTTTGACAAGAAAGCTTACTCTTCTGCTCCTCTGCATTTCTATGTAGGTACCCATTGTGGTGCAGGAGTAGTTATGAGGGTCAGATTTATGATTTTCGTTGAAACGATTTGGTCCGATAAGGGCTTTCTTCTCTAGCTTTTCTTTCTTATTTTGAGAGGAGAAATGTTGGTAATGGTTCTTAAGGATACGTAAAGAAATTTCTAAATTCTACAATTATTAGTGGATTTTGTTTAAACTCATTTAGACGTACTAAATGTAAGGAATAATGTACATACAAATTTTCATTACAATATCTTTAACACTTTTAAATTGATTAATGTTTTAGCTATTTCAGCGCCGTACCTGAAACGCTCTGCACGATGAAGACATCAAAATTTTGATAATTTTAAACATTATTCTGTTTACTCTCAAAAGAATATTGGGAATAGAAAGTTTTATAATGCTTTGGTTTATGAAATAAAAAACTATTTTTCAAAACTTTATAATTCATCTACTGGTGAATATTAAAATTACAGAAAAATCACTCCAAATATTTTTGTGTATTCATTTTGAGATTCAGCCTTGAACGTTTGAAGAAAATTGAACAAAAGTTGTGGAGCATTTCTAAAGTGCAAAGATGTGAGAAAATTCGAAGTCAATACAACGCATTGAAAGTACTTAAATATCGGCCATATGGCCGCGTGTTCTTCGATATTTATATTAGTGCTTATGGAAGTCTTAAAGGATCTGAGAACAAAAATAACGTTATGCAATTGAGATTTGGGTTCAACTTATTTTTGGACATAGTAATTAATTTCGATTTTTTAAAAAGATTCACCCTTGTGTACCCTTAATGCTACAGAATATCAGCTTGTTTGATCATTTCATCTATTTACACCTTCTCTCTCTCTCTCCCTCCACACACACACACACACACACACACACACACACACACACAAACACACACAAACTAGCTAACACAAGGCTGCATAATGACGCAATGGAAATGATATCGGGAGGCTATTTGTGCATAATACTCTACAAACATAAGTCTCGCTTATAATCAGAGAAACATTTTGCTTGAATTTTGGGGCGATGTGAAAATGATATATCGTTAGTGGTAATATCCTACAGAAAACAAGTGTTAGAAAAGTTACTTTTTTTTTCCTTTTTCCCCTTCCTTTCTTAACTTTTCCAAGGCTATTTCTGAATCTTCCATGTACCTAGATCCCTGGAAGAGGAAAAGGAAGATTAGCTTTAACAATAAGGCGTAATGAAGGCTTTATCACTAAGATCGAGGTTGCCGACACACCCTAAAAAGGAAAAGGGGGAAAGAAAGCCTGTAGAAATGAGCACCAAAATAAGGAAAGAAAGAAAAGATAAATGAGCAAACTAAGAAGAGGATTAGAATGAACAGGAAAATAGGAAAAAAGTGTGCCGAATAAAATGAAAAGCTAAAGAAAAGGAAAAGGAGTCTATACACCAAATCTGTTTGGTGTACCTTGGGTGTAGTTTGTGTTTCTGACCAACTCTTATCAACAGTACAATTTGATACAATGCAATTGGCAATGTAGCAATGGTAATTTTTGCATAAAGTAATGTTTAAGGAATTATTGAGGGAATTATAAATTCATAGAACATTCTTGCTAAAGTTACAAGAAGTATAATGAACAATGTATTATACCAGGTGAGTCTGCTGCCCCTTATTCTCGAGGTTTATGCAATCCGCATTTTATAACCCAACATGAAAACATCGACCCCATTACTAGGTTCTACCCGCGTATTTAACATGAAGGTTAAACACTCGATGAAATTAGTACTAATATAGATGTTATCACATCGCTTTTCAATATATTCGTAATTAGACAGTTGACGTTTGCACTTCTGCAAATGTTCACTGGAACCAGCGAATATTACATCTTAAACGGATTGTTTACCTTACACGTTACCAGGTTGCTCCGTTGGAACGAGCGCAAGACTCCGAAGTAATCTGTCTGTTGTGAAAGTCGTTCGAATCACCTGCATGTACTAATTTTTTTACCGTGCAATCCTCACAATTTACAAACTATTATTCTGAAAACTGTTATTATATTCATTTTTATTGTTTTATTTATGCTTTATGACATTGTTTAATGTTTCTTTATTGGTGAACTACAATTATGTAGTTGTTTAAACACATCTACAGGTAGGTGCAATTGAAATAAGGATCATTCATACACACTTGAACACAGAAAGCAAGAAAATTACATTGTCAGAGTTTAACATGGAAGTTAAACTCAATTTTGCACACAATGAATTATTGTGCTATTAAAAATGCAGACAACCAAAAACGATTTAAATTATAATGTCCTAAACCCTCAGAGACTTCATAATTAGATTATTGTGACTTCGGTTTCCAAGTTTCGATGAACATAACAAAGATATTTACAATGCTGAGACTCGAACCTGTGTCGTTGGGGCTTAGCGCCGAGGTCCCGTCACAATCCTATTCAGCTATTTCGAGACTTAACTGAAAGCACGTACCGCGTTCTATAGTAGGACTTGCATGCCTGGCACCATGCCATTGCCACCTCGCGAGTTTACTGGCTTGATTTAGCCTTTTAATCATTTTTTTAATCATTTGCTGGGCATTTTAATATTATTACTTAAATGACAAAAGCTGTTATGCATATTAATTGAGATGTACGAGGCGTAGTTCACGCAAAAATATAAATAAACAGTTGTTTAATAATATGTCCGTTTTGACTGTATGGGTCCATGATGGATGAGGCGTGTCTAAATTTTTCCTAATTTTTGGCAGCCAACCCCTGCTCTAAGTACAAGAATCCGCCATTT
The DNA here is from genome assembly GCA_030765045.1 of Tenodera sinensis. Taxonomy (NCBI): domain Eukaryota; kingdom Metazoa; phylum Arthropoda; class Insecta; order Mantodea; family Mantidae; genus Tenodera; species Tenodera sinensis. Next base: position 224,861,794 of record CM060964.1, on the reverse strand, counting down.
TATTTTTAGCTGACGTTGTTAGTGTACTCATATGATAGGTCCATTTTTTTCTAAGGCGTTTACTGAATTAGGTTGCTATGTATACTCTAATAAAAAGTTTGTAAAATTGGCCGGAAACCGGAATTCGCTCACAGTAAACGAGTCGTATGTTTTTGAGGTGTACTTTAGCGAGGAGTACGTTCTGTCCCTTTAACCGCTGTTGCTCTCAATTTTGCGCATTTCTCTCTTTAAGAACGTCAAGCAACACATTTTAGTAAAGCGCAAAACTGGACTAAGGCGTACATGCCGTTAGATGGGTGGCCTACCTTCCAAAAAAAATAAGGCGCGGCTGACTCACCTGGTATTAATCAATATGTACGTAAATACGGTGCAAAAATCATTGTGTATAGCTATCACATATTAGCAGAAATATATATTATCACTTTCATAAAAAGTCGAGGTAACGATGAACAAAATGTGTTTAAAAGGCCTCCTATACCGCTCGCAAAAGTTAAAGGCATGTGAACGCTGGCGATTGCTCAAGCAGAGCGCTGTTGCCAAGCGTAGTGGGTGTATGGGAAGAGGTTCTGTACATAACAGTGTGTGAGATGCATGTACCACATTCGGCAGCGCTGGTAGGAGGGGCAAGCGTAGGATTCGCTGGAGGCCAACAATTTGTGAAAAGGCCAACAATTTGTTAATAGAGCTATCCAATTGGTGCCAGGTTGCCAAGATGAAGATTTCATCAGCGAAATCTACATATATGATACTTAAAGGCTCATTTAAGCGAGATCCCATTATTAAATTTGAAAATAACCATATTAAACGTTCAACACAAGTAAAATATCTGGGCATATTTCTGGACGAAAGACTAAATTTTAAATTTCATACTGATTATGTGAGGGTTAAAGCAGAAAAAGTAATGCTGAAACTTTCCCGTTTAGCACAATTTGATTTCAAAATTCCCTTGAACACCATAACCACCTACCATACGAGCATATTTGGAGCCATAGTGACCTATGCAGCATCAACGTGGGTGCACAGAGCCAAGCTTACCACAGTCAAGACCTTACTGAGAAGATCACAGAGGAAGATCCTACTCCGATTTACAGGAGCGGTGAACACAACACCAACCATGGCTTTGCTAGTTATCCTGGGAATTTGGCCTATTGACCTTACCCTACGATACAGGGTTGCATGCTTTTGGATGAAAAAAGGAGATCAAGGAAAAGTTTTTGAAATAATGGATGGTTTTTATCACAAGAAACGGGACGTCAAAAATAAACTATTACGAATCTGGTAAGAAGAGTGGGATTTAATAGAAGAAGGCAGGAGAACTTACTCAATTTTCGGCAACATTAGAGAAAGATTACAAAAGAAGTATAAAAGTTTTAATTATACAAAAGGTACAATACATTTCCTAACCGGGCACGGCCGTATGGAACCTACTGGCTAAAGATTAATAAACAATTAACCGATATATGTGATATATGCAACATCCAAGACACTCCTGAACATGTTTTCTTTGAATGTCCAAAATATGCACACCTGACAGAACAACATCGGACACCATTACAAGGACACCAAATCTGCAACATCGTAAGGGATAAGGATTTACTCCACCACCTAGAGACAATGGCTAATACCATCAGCAAATCTGCCATCGAGACCAAAACTCTGCCAAGGCAAATAAATATTCAACATCAGGACCCACTAATAAGACGATCTGAGAGCATACAAAATCAACAGCACCGAAATAACATTGATAGTGATTTATCTGACATACAAGATGACCAATAAGACATAAATACCGACAATAAAGAAATGTTTTGAAATTTTTATGAAAATGAGGTTTTGAAAATGTTTAAATGTTGTATTGTTTATGTTTGATGATGTTTTAGTGTATTATTTTAAATATGTGCAATTTTGTTTATACTTAATTGTCATTTTGATTATCATGTCTCGCATTTTATATAATTATGTACGAGTGTATCTGTGCTGTAGTGTAGAGTTCAAATAGTTTCAAATGCTTTCTAAATTTAGAGATTAAAATTTTTTCGTGATATTTAATATATAAATCTGAATTTGAAATATTAATATTTGATTTAAATTTAATGCAATATTTTATTTTATTAAATAACCTTAAATGTTTTAAAGCTTTAGTAGATTGAGAAATTTGAAGGATTTGTTGTTTATTTTGGAGGTCTGAAGATAATTTGTATTTTTGAGCTATTTAATTGAGGTTTTGAAGATTTTGAATTTTGTAATGTTTGTGTTATATGATGTTTATGTGTATTCTTTTAAATATGTGTAATTTGTTTATGTTTAATAGTTATTTTGATTATTGTTTATTATATAATTATGCATGAGTGTAATTGAGTTGTAGTGTGGAGTAAAGGAGTTTTGGTGCTGGGTACCAGTACCAAGATGGCCGCCGGATTCCGGCGGTCATATTTTGTTTTGTTATGGATCTTTTATATTTGCAGATTTAGTAGTAACTGGTTACCAGTTATTTATTTTATTACTGGATATCAGTAATATTTTATTTAATTTTGTTTTTGCTTTTTTATAAATTTTGATTTTGAAAGTTAAGGTTCTTATAAGTTATTTTATAATTTATAAGAGTTTGTGTTTAAAGAGGTGAGTTTTTAAAATTTTTATAGATTTTTTATAAAATTTATAAAAGTTTTGAATAGGTATGATTAGGGATGAGATGAATTTTTTTAAAATTTATTTTGGTAATTTATTGTTTGTTTTTTTTTTCTCTCTTAATTTTAGTTAGAAGAGGTGTGGTTTTAGGATGTTAAAATTTTGTGTTTTAAATTATTTTATTTTGTTAATCTGTAAATTTTGTAAAGTGTATATTTGTTTTATATTTGTAATAAAATAATAAAGATCTGAATATTGACCCCGGTTTAAGAAATTAGGTGCCGGGGTCCAGTATGCAGATTTTTATTTTTATTTACATTTTTATATTTTTATTTTTATTTTTATATATTTTTTAGTCCGAGCTACGCCCCGCCTCCATATGCCTTTAAGTTTTGCGAAGATTATACTAATACTACTAATAATAATACTAATACTAATACTAATACTAATAATAATGATATTGATAATGATAGTGATAATGATAATGATAGTGATAGTGATAGTGATAATGATAGTGATAGTGATAGTGATAGTGATAGGGATAGGGATAGTGATAGTGATAGTGATAGTGATAGTGATGATGATGATGATGATGATGATGATGATAATAATAATAATAATAATAATAATAATAATAATAACAGTAAGAATAAGAATAAGAATAATGATGATGATATTGATACTAATGATACTAATGATATACCGCTCGTAAAAGTTAAAGGCATGTGAACGCTGGCGAATGCTCAAGCAGAGCGCTGTTGCCAAGCGTAGTGCGTGTACCGGCTAAGGTTCTGTACATAACAGTGTATGAGATGCATGTACCACATTCGGCAGCGCTGGTAGGAGGGGCAAGCGTAGGATTCGCTGGAGTCCGAGGTACGCCCCGCCTCCATATGCCTTTAAGTTTTGCGAAGATTATAGCAGCATGTTCTTGCATGAGCGCCACACCGGCAGCCTTCAGCACGCAACCACACAGCACACAATTCATTATATTGCATGAACTGTCCATTTCACAGCGTGCAGCTCACGAACAACTATGTACAAAACCACCAGAATTATCGCAGTGCACATTTTTATTGTTTTACTCCACATTCTACGAAAAACAAGTTCATATCATTTTACTTCGTTATAGATAATATATGCATATCCTAATCCTAGCAAATTGATTAGGCCTATACTATTGTCTGGTCGAGCAGACCGCATAACTGGCCGGGAGGGACCGGAGTGCTGGCCACGTCCCACCTCCAGTACTGCACTCCACTCATGATGCCTATGGTGGGCAGAGGTGGGGAATGCATGGGTCGGGCGGTAGGCCATTGCCTGGATGGGCAGTTAGGGGATAGGGGAGACCAGGGACAAAAGTAACATGGGATGAAAGTAACATTCCTTCTCTGTCTTTGTATTTTGCACCAGAAGTCACGTGATCCTAAGAGTGAATGTCCTTTAAGGTCCTCCACTGGCCACCAGTCGCTGGTCGGTATTAGAGAGGAATTGTTGTGTGTGACCCAGTAAAACTTTTTTTTCAGTGCCTCGAGTAACTTTTCTTAACTCTCGTAATTTTGTAATAACGATAAGAGAACGTTGTAGACACAAATCTTCTAAAATGATTTAACAATGTCAAACCTTTAGTTTTATATTGCCGTTATCAATGTTTCTAAAACCTGTTATAGATTGTGCCAAAAATACAAATTAAACTGATAAGCGTGGTCGGGAACAAAAGTAACATTGCAGCTGGGGACGAAAGTAACACTGAGAAAAAGTATTAGTCTCAGATCGTCCGTTATTTCTCATTAGGTGTCAATAAATTGGGTATACTATTAAGAATTAGCCATTTGTGAGTCAACAAATCCGTTCTTTACGTAGTTATTTCATTATAGGAAATTCCGCCAAGAACATGAGTTAGGACGACTACCAGAGGACTATCTCATATTTCTGTGTATCACATTGCGGCAGATGATGTTGTAAATTATAACTTAAGTGTTAAAGCAGCAGAAAAGAGACACAATGTGTGTCACGTGACACTACATCGGTACATTAAAAAGAAGGAGAAGTGTGTGAGCGATGGCAGCACACCGAGGGCTCGCGTCCGTTATATAAGTGTTAAACGTGTGTTCTCTGAAGAACAAGAAAAAATAATGGCTCAATATGTTATTAATGCGTCGGCGATACTTTACGGACTTAGACCTAAGGATATCTGCAAATTAGGTTATGAATTGGCAACTATAAACAATATACCAACATCATTATCGACTTGGGTAGATAACCAAATTGCTGGTCCAGACTGATTTTCAGCATTCATGAAGAAGAATCCCTAGTTGTCTATTCGGTCGCCTCAACCCACAAGTCTCGTTAAAACAGCGAACTTTAATCCAACAAACGTGAATGCCTTTTCTGACAACCTGTGTTATACGTGTGTCACAATTGTGAATCTGAATAGGACTTAGCAAATAATTTTCTGTTTTACTGATTCCTTTGAACATTAAATAATGATATCCGAACTCATTCACCGGTATTAAGTACTATTTGAGTGACCCATTGCTTTTAAAGTTTGTAATAAATGTACGTGTTAACTGAGATTTTGAGACTAATTCAGGTGATATATTGTTTACTGGTTTATGCTCCAAATGTTAATGGTGATATATGGCTCATGTTTAAAAATATAAAATTAAAAGGTGAAACTATTGCAAGTGTTTGTGGCATTAAGTTTTGTGTGTTATGATTTTCTGCGTTGATATTCAATGTCTTGTAATGGCCAGTTTACTTTAAGGCAGTCTATAAATCATTTAGATGATAAAATGGAACTTTCCTCATTATGTTACTTTCATACCCAATCTGTGTTACTATCGTCCCCAGTAGCGGGTACAAAAGTAGCACGTGCGTTGATGTTTTACAAGGAGTTTAACAAATACAAATTATATGATATTTCAGGGAAAATAAAATTGATTGTATTAGGAAAGCCGTACAGAAAGCACACACAATAGTCCATTTTGCTTCATACATTTATAGGGAGGCAATAAAAAATGTAATGTGTAAAATATTACTTTTGTCCCCGGTCTCCCCTATACTGAATTCCCGTTTTAATTTTTCTATTGTCCCATTTACTTGAACTATAATGGTCATATCGGTGGCCTTTTACCGTTGGAACTTACTGTGCGTTTAATCCTTCGTAATGGCTACTCCTATCAACGTTACTACATAATGTTGCTAATCTTAAAGCTGCTAAGTCGTATCTGAAACATAATTTCAGCCCGTGACTTTGCTGAAATGTAAGAATCTGCATTTCTTCCCTAATTTTCAAAAATATATCTACAGTCATAACGGCAATAGCAGAACACACTGAACTCCCGGAACACTTTGAGTGCTGAACTGCAGTAACCTTAATCAGCTAGCTAAGGTAGCTTAACTAATTGCATTTATGTGATTTTGACTTGCATCGCTAATGACTCCCATCCTCATGACAAATTCCAAACCATACGCTTACATTCTGCATTAATGTCGAAATTACTAATTGCAACAATTTATTTACCTCGATTATAAATATTACCCGAAAATAATTCTTGTGGTTAGCTCCGTAGCTCAGTCGGCAGAGCACCTACCTGCACTGCTAGGGGTTCTAGGTTCGATTCCCGGCTGGTGAGTGGGAATTTTTCTCCAGTCGAGGTTATTCCCTACCCTCCCCAGAATCTGGAAGTATGAATAACAGTGTGAATGTGTCTGTAATCCAATGTAAAAATGAAAAGAAAAAAGAAACCCGAAGACTAAAAACATACTGCATAGGAGGTAACACCATTGCCTATAAACAATATGTTCCGAAGGGAAGGCTGCACTGAAATCAAGCCAGGATTATAAATGGAACAATTAAAAAATAAATCTGGTGTCGATACTAAGCTTAAATACCAAGTTTGGTACGTATTTGCGTGCCCTTTTCTAGAAGTGCCTTTTTAGATTCAGAGATCTCAAGACATGAAATTTACGGTGAATTTTTAAATGGAATGCAATACCATCTCTACCTACTAGGTGGTAGAGGAAATAAGAATCAATATAACTGTGTATAAACTTTTATTTTATATGAATTTCGTGCTTCAACGAGATACACATTTTTTGCGTAGTAAGATTTGATTTTGTCTTGCTCTTACCGATTATAAAAGGTGTCATTTAGAATAAAAACGAATCCACATGCATTCAATATAGTTATACATTTTCATTTGTCATGAAACTATCCTAAACATGTAAGTGTTTTTATCAAAATCGTTACATTAGTTTTCGAGAAAATAAAAATAAACGAACATTTTTCAATCTAAGGGGTATCTTGAGTTGGAAAATTGTCCTTAAAATCTACGTGTAGTAGTTTCAGAAGTATGCTGAGCTTATGCACCAAGTTTGGTACAAGACCGACTTCCCGTTGTCAAGTTCACATACACGTGACTTTTTTCTAAAAATGTTTGTTCAGATATAGAAGGTTTCAAAAACTGTGCTTTTGGTGGAATTCCAGAACCGAATTTTTGGGTGGATTGTCACCATACTTCCCTACTTACTGTAGGTAAGTAATAGAGGAACTAATTACCGAAACTATGCTCTACAATTCCTTTTAATATTACAGAGCATTTTTGTTTCAAAATGCATAAATCCACCAAGCACGCAGCAAATTTGCTGTTTTCTACCGGAGGGATTTTATACTTTACACACATTAGGAAAGAACTTGTTCCCTATATGTCGCAATACATCCAAAATATATACATTTCTACTTTTAATGTGTGAGCTTTAAATTACAAAATTTACCCTATGTAAAATGTATCAATGAGAGTATATTATGGGTGGATGGATGAAAGGACGGATAGATGGACGGGATTTATGGCTTTTCCATTCAAATACTAACACAAACCAAAAGGTGGTCAGCAGAGGGAGATGATTGTCTATAGGGAGTCTAAAAGTGTTAAATTCCCGACGTGCATTCCAGAAGGTTTGTGGCAGGAAACACACATTTAAGGGCGATGGTATTTCTACTGCGGCACCACATTTCATGTCTTGGCTTAGAGTGGAGATAACTTTGTTTAGATTTTCTTTACCTTCAGGCAGTTAAAAGATTCGTGTGGAAATCAAAATTCAGTTACTAAAGCATCAAATGAAGGAGACGAAAGTCTCATGCCGTGAGAGGGGAGCGAAGGAAGAAAAAACTCACTTTGCCGAAGCCACCTGCACAAATCCAAGTAAGCTTTAAACTGTATGAATAAAACAAGGGACCTTTTCCTGAAAAAGATAAACTTGGAGGACATTTTCAGCAGGCAGACTTTATGTCGTCATCCTTGGTCATTTTTCTTGTTTATGAGGAGAGAAGCGCCACAAAAAGAGAGCCGTCATCATTCTCAGCACCTACCCACTAACGCCATCAAAAAGGGCTCTTAGCTTAGAGGTCTCGTCTATGGACAGCAGACTACATCATAAAGAACCCACGTCGGACAAACCAACGGCCTTTGTACCTTATTTTTTTAGCCACACTGCGAAAGCTGCATGTCCTTGTTACACTGTAAAGCATATTATATCAATACTGGTCATATATCTCCTATACGTGGTAGGAAGTATAACGGTCAAAACGCAACGCCCGAGACTGCAGCGGAATATGCAGCAAATACTACTGCTTTTAGGGCGTTGCTACATACTCCTCTGCCTACTAAATGGCGGTAGTAGAGAAAAATTCGAAGAACTATTATTTTAGAAATTATCCTAACGATGTTAATTAAGAAAGTTGGGTATTTTAATCTCAAGAATGCACGAAAATCCCCAAAATGAAAGCATGCTTCAGAGGACTTACATTAAAATAAGTGACCTGCCTTCATTCTTAGCCATATTAAGATCAGTATACATGGTTTGAAACAGAATACAAGGCATGGAATTAAAATAGAAGCGAAGCTAAACATGGAGGGATAGTAAAGTTCATTTGAATTTGCTTTATTTGGTGACTGTTTCATAGCATTTTAATGCCACATTTGCACGACAAAAGTCTGAAGGAAAGACAGAAATCTCAAAGTGTTTACACAATTACACATGATAGCTTTTCTAAGACTCAAAACCTCTCTCAAGAACTATTTACAACTCAATGGTCGACTATAATTGCTAAATATTAGCTGTGTAAATGTGGTTCAAGGAGCACTACAACATAACACTATATATTGTAATCAAGTTCGTCAGAAGGGTATTCTAAATAATTATATGAATAGAGAAAGTTGTGTTCAGCTAATTAGAGCGCTAATAACAAATATTTTATAATTAACAACTGAGAAGATTTGAATATTCTCGATGACGGCAGACTCACGTATGTTTTTCACAATAGTTAACTTGGTAGTCTAGGAGTTGGGAATCCTCACATTGGTTACCTTCAGCTCCATTTCGTTGTATATGTTTAGAGCAGGACTGACAAACTACACTCACCAAGTGTGAAGACCTTCCCCTATTTCCCCTCCCTTGTGACCACCAAGGCAGAAAGCTGGGGGAAAACAAAGGGAAAACCGCCTCCTTCTGTGTATGTGTTTGTGTGTATGTGTGTGTGTGTGTGTGTGTGTGCGTGTAAGCTACTGCAGTTAAGAAGGGGAGGGACTACTCTGTTCGCACCTTCGAAGTAACGTTCGTCAGGCCTAGTTTACAATTTTTGTGAACATTACATACCATCTTTTATATTATTAAATTACTATGGCGCGAAAGAGAAACTATAACTATTGTTCAAATTTCACCTGCTATGGCTATCCGACACTCCGATCGATCATTGTTTCACCGCCAAACGCTACTTATAGAGTATGCAGCATATACAGAACTTCAAACATTGCCGGGGAGAGGTTAAGCAATTAGATGTTTCACATTCTTTTGCGTGAATATCAAGTCGTTTTTCATCTGCTATTAGGAACAGCCGGGGCTGTATAAAATTACAATTATAAAGCACTCTAGATCATTCTACAATAATTTCAAAAAGAGCGGGGAAATGTATACGAAATTAATTAAATCTTCATTCCGGTTTAGAATGCATAAAATGTTAGGTTAGCCAGCTAGTGTGTAATACATTGCTGTTTATGAAAATTGCAGCATCACGAAAAAATTCCCCGAATGTATCCAAACTTGGTGGATGTGTAGAACAGTGTGCGAGTAATAAGAAATTAGGACCGCAGAGGGATAAGGTACATACGGGCCAAGCAGAGTGAGCGTAGCGCAATCAATGAAGAACTGTCATACATGGTAGAAACGGTAAAATAAGCGCCAACATGCCTCGCCGACGTCAAAAAGGTGCAACATCAACATGTGGCTTCCAACAGGACAGAATGATCGGTCTCCGAGAAGCGGGTTTGTCGTACCGTGAAATTTCAGCTCGCACAGGGCATGCTTCTATCACAATGATGCGCGTGTAGCAGCACCCTATAGAAGGGGGTCATTTGCAGCGAAGATCGGATACTGGACCATGCAATATAACTACTGCACGGAATGACTGCCAGCTTGTCCGTATGGTCTTAACGGATAACACAGCTTCATCTGCAATGTTACCTCGACGCTGGAACTCTGCAACAGGTGCGAATTTGTCTGCATCGACGAGTCGTTGCCGTCTGCTGCGGATTGGATTGACTGTACAATGCCATTACCTCGGCTTCCATTGTACACAAACCACAGGCGCCTCCGGCTGCAATGAGCACTTGAATATCCTCACTGGCGTGCTGAGTGGCAAAATATGGTCTTTTCAGACAAGTCCCGCTTCAACCTGTCCTACAGTGATGTCTGCATACGTATTCGACGGTACCGTGGTGGGCACAATCCGGAGGCCTGCAATGTTGAATGGCATAGTGGATAAACGCCAGGTGTGATGCCTTAGGACACTATTGGTTACAACAACCGATCTCGCCTTCTACAAATTGAGGTAATTTTAACAGCAAGCGGTACATGAGGGAGGTTTTGGGGCCGGAGGTACACCCCTGCTTCAGGTATCTCCACATACCATATTTCGGCAGGAAAATGCCCGGCTACATGTTGCGAGACATAAACAAGCCTTCTTCGAAAAACGACGGCACTATTGCCTCCCTGGCCTGCACGTTCGACTGACATATCGCCCATGGAACATGTCTGGAATATGGCTGGTGCGTTACTTGTTCGTCACGGACCAACATTACCCAGAGTCAATGATTTGTGTACTCGCATACAAACTGTGTGGAGGAAGATCCCCCAGGAACTTATTCCAAAACTTTTTGATTCCATGCGACGGCGTTTAGCAGCTCTAATTGCAGCGCGTGGAGGCTACACCAAATACTGAATATTCAGAATCAAAGGTCATGTACAGATTTGTAAAGTTAATCATTTGCTTATTGTCATTAACCTCATCAATGGCATGGACTACAATACAATCATGCATTTCCTTCTTGGTGTTGCAATTTTCACAGACAGTAGAGTATAAATGTTTATGCCAATGTTTAATATGAAGTAGATAAAACAACAAACTTTCGTAAGAGCAGTTTGCAGAGAGTGGAAAGATACACCCATGTGAATGTAACATACGATTTTCCAAACCCCGAAGTGCATAGTTATTCGTTTGTTTCTCTTGGCCATGGAAAGAAAGCCAGCATATATCGAACCACCCTTTAAAATGTTTAATTCTCGCTTCAGCTTCCCGTATTCTACTTGTACCTACATCAAAATATGTAACCATTTCTGCTAACGTTCATCTCGATTAATATGGTATATGCGGTTTAAGTTGAAACATGACCATGGTGATGCCACCTGATGGGCCTAGGAGGGGCGGGTGTGACAATGACGGTGAAAGTGCTGAGAAACACTGTCACAATCACCCTTCACTGGCTAGTCTCCCAGAATCGTTTATACTGTTTACAGAAATGTGGAAAATAATCTTGATATACCAGGTGAGTCAGCTGCTCCTTATTCTCGAGTTTTATGCAATCCGCATTTTATAGTCCAACATGAAAACATCGACTCCATTACTTGGTTCCACCCGTGTATTTAACATGGATGTTAAACACTTGATGAAATTAGTACTTATATAGTTATCACACCGTCTTTTAATATATTCGTAATTAGACAGCTGATGTTTGCACTTCTACAAATGTTCATTGGAACCAGCGAATATTACATTTTATACGGAATATTTACCTCACAACGTTACTAGATAGCTCACTTGGAACGGGCGCAAGACTCCGAAGTAATCTGTCTGCTGTGAAGGTGGTTCGAATCACCTGCATGTACTAATCTTTTTTTACCCTGCAATCCTCACAATTAACAAATTATTATTCTGAAAACTGTTATTATATTCATTTTTATTATTTTATTTATGTTTTATGGCATTGTTTGATGTTTCTTTACTGGTAAACTACAATTATGTAGTTGTTTAAACACACCTATAGGTAGGTGCAATTGAAATAAGGATCATTTATACGCATTTGAACACAGAAAGCAAGCAAATTACATTGTCGGAGTTTAACATGGAAGTTAAACGCAATTTTGCAGACAATGAATTATTGTGCTATTAAAAATGTTTCATAGTGATATGTTTTGCTGCGCTGGAATGACCCTGTTTCTATTCCTGGAACACGACTCCCCTAACGAAGTAAGTGCTCGAACTGATGACCTTCTTGGGTAATGCACGCCTGGGTACGCTGTTGGATGGAACCCCTGACTTGGTGTAGCATGGCGGGTTGAACAGATTTACAAGCCACTGTAATACGCTGACGAAGGGTTTCTAGATTGTCCAGCTCCTCTGCATAAATGCGTTCTTTTAAATAATCCCAGAGAAAGAAGTCAAGGTGTGTCAGATCAGGTGATCTGGCAGACCAGAAGACTGGTCCTGGTCTTTCTATCCAATGACCAGGATGTGCAGCATTCAAATAATTGCAGACGATCCTCAATCGATACGGAGGAGCACCGTTGTGTTGAAACCACATCGTCATTCGCTCCTGCAGTGGCACATTCCCTAATAATAAGGGGTGAGCTACGGAGGAATTCCAGGTAGATTACTGTTAGATGCCCCTCGAAGAATAATGGTCCAAAAAGGTGATCTCTCAAGACTCCACACTAGACATTTACACCCCACTGCCCTTGGAATGCTGCCTCCCTTACACAATGAGGATTATCAACACTCCCATAACGCATACTGTGACGATTTTTAGTTTCATTGTTGTGGAATCTTGATTCGTCAGAAAACAATATCCTGGATGTGAATCCCACATCACATGCTACTTGCTCCAGCAACCATTCACAAAAAAATCACTCGAGCTTGGAAATCTCTCCCGTGAAGTACTTGGTGTAGGTGAAAACGATAAGGATGGAACTTATTAGTGCTCAATATTCGCACTACAGAAGACTGGCTTATGTTCACCTCCTGAGCAACTGACCGTGTACTAGTATGCGGATTGTTCTGGGTGGCGTTCAAAACTGCCTCTGCATTAACACCCGATGTTGCTGGTGCGTGTCTATGAGGAAGCATGGTGACGCTGTTACACGCAGACGCCTTTCAACATTCCGGAAGGTGTTCGCTGTTGGTTGTCGTCTGTTCGGATATCTCTCCCGATATAGATCCTGAGCCGCTGGTGTATTTTTTCTTACTTCCCCGTAGATCAAAAGCATATCTATGTACTCGACTGTCGAATACATAATGAAAGACTGGCACAAAACATCGTGCGACAGCATATGTGTGGAGAACGCAGGGATCGGTATTCGCAACACACATCATGCCAGTCCAATGGGGCAGAAGTCACTATATCTGTTCAATTACAAAATGCACACAACCAAAAAGGATTTAAATTATAATGTCCTAAACCCTCAGGGACTTCATAATTAGATTATTGTGAATTCGGTTTCCAAGTTTTGATGAACATAAAAAAAGAATATTTACAATGCTGAGACTCGAATCTATGTCATTGGGGCTTAGTGCAGAGTATCCGTCACAATCCTATTCAGCTATTTCGAGCCTTGCTGTAAGCGCTTAGCGCGTTCAATAATAGAGCTTGTATGCCTGGCGCTATACCATTGTCACCTCGCAAGTTTCCGTGCTTGATTTAGCCTTTTAAGACAGTTTTAATCATTTACTGGGCGTTTTAATATTATGACTTAAATGGCAAAAGCTGTTTTGCATATTAATTGAGATACACGAGGCGTAGTTCACGTAAAAATGTAAATAAATTGTTGTTTAATAATATGTCCGTTTTGACTGTACGGGTCCATGATAGATGAGGCGTGTCTCTAAATGTTTCCTAATTCTTGGCAGCCAATCCCTGCTCTAAGTACAAGAATCCGCCATTTTCTTGTTAGCTGACGTTGTTAGTGTACTCATATGATAGGTCCATTTTTTTTCCGAGGCGTTTACTGAATTACGTTGCTAGGTATACTCTAATAAAAAGTTTGTAAAATCGGCCGGAAACGGAGTTCGCTCTCAGTAAACCAGTCGTATGTTTTTGAGGTTTACTTTAGCGAGGAGTAAGTTGTGTCCCTTAAACCACTGTTGCTCTCAATTTTGCGCATTCGTCTGTTTAAGCACGTCAAGCAATACATTTTAGTAAGCGCAAAACTGGACTAAGGCGTACATGCCGTTAGATGGGTGGCCTACCTTCCAAAAACATAAGGCGCGGCTGACTCACCTGGTATTTAGCCATCCTTGCTTCGCTGGTTTGCATATTGATACAAGCGGGAGCTGGGAAATAGGAAAACTTCTGCAATCCAGAATTTAAACAATAAGATTAGGATTACCAACTGCCCTGTGGAATATTTCTACTTTTCATGTTTCACCTTAAACCGCACACTATGACACTTTAAACGCTCATTACACTCGTAGTTTCAGTTTCACCTATAATCAGTACATTTTACAAGTATATTTTATTTTTATTCAGAATATCTGCCTGAAAATCTGGATCTCTGCAGTTCTAGTATATTAACTTTAGACATTCAGTCACATTCTGTTCATCAACACTAAGACTTCCTCTCTGTTGAGCTCAGTCACAGCTCCGAGAGACGCTAATCAAATACGTGCAACGTTAATTCCTTGTTGTTACTTATTTTTCCCTAAGAAGCACTATTCTGTTAATCTGTAATCATATGTGAATTTTGAACCTGGGGTTTGAGTGTGCGAGTTTTAATTGAATACCTCTGGTTATCGTACCTGGTAGCTGATGTTATAACTCTCAAGATCCACATTTTAATGTTATAATTTGGGATGGGCAGAGAATAACGTAACGGTTACATTGTAACGGGTGCCTTAATGTAATAGTTACAAAATTAGCCGAGAGATAGTCACCATTTACCCATCAGCAGTGGCAAAAGTAAGCAATACAAAGCAACTAGTTACTCAGATACGGTTAACAAAGTAACGGATACAGTATTATTTAGCTCGTTAACGTTTGTTAAAGTAACGAGACGGTTACCGAGTCTGGGTGATATCGTTCACTCTGTGCATTGGTATGGCTTATCCGGAACTACTTACATCGCCTTAAGTTAAAATTGTCCGTAAGAGGTCGTGAATGACATTGTGGATCTAATATATCATCTCTCGAGAAAAATAGTCTGCCAATTATCCGTTTGCTACACATACCGATAAAATCAATTAAGATTATTTGCACGTTTTGTGGTGTTGCACAATAATGTGTGTTTGGACGTTAATGTTTCTGGTTTCTACGAACACCGTCCTTTAAAACGCCATTAACGTGTTTTATCTAAAGCCATTCGAGAATATTTAAATTATGATATGCCTCACTTCAGCCATGGTCATCTTAGCAATACTGATGTATTTTCCTTTGTTATGTCTGCATCGTGTGACGTTTATAGTCAGGATCGCATCTGGCATATATGAGCACGAATGTATAAGGTTATTATAAACCGACCGTAATAATCAAAGTGTTGTCAAAGTCTTGACAGCAGAAACACTTATTTTTAGATCTCATGAAGTAAAACGTTAAGTAAGTATCGCAAACGTAACCACGTGGCACAACAGCCCCTACGGACCAAGGTCTACCGCTCGACCGCTGCATTCCCCATTTTTGCCCATCACAGCCATGAGTGGGGTGCATACCTGATCCTTCCCGGCTAATTATGCGGTCTTCCTGATCAGGGACCACTACTTTTCAATCAAGTAGCTCCTCAATTAGCTCCTCAGGGATCTAACGAGACTGAGGACACCCCAGCGGGAGAAAGTTCCATGCCAATACCGCGAATCGAACCCGGGTCCCCGCTTGGTAAGCAGCAGCGCTACCACCGCGCTAAGGGGACGACCCTAGTTATGTATTGACATTGTTCATATCATATCTTAGTTACATCTTTTCATTACTGGTAACTATTAATGTAATGTAACTGCAAACGTAATACTCATGAAAACAAATGACATATTCGTTACTGGTAACCGTTAACGCACTATAACTGCGACAGTTATAACCATTACCTAAAACTAACTGTCACAACCCTAATTATCATACACCACAGCAGCGAGTACCTTTGCTTGAATTACCCAGGCTAAGCACTCTTACCAATAATTCATGTGTCGTGACTTTTGGAGATGGAATATTTTCCATAATCTGTAGGAGTGGGAGGAGTCACTTAGAGCGTTATAAGCTCCAGTGCCGACTTTCTTCTTCTTCCCTTCCATGGCTTGTTTCCAAATGTCTTGTAGAGTGCTTCTAGAGTTAGCGCGAGGAGGGTACAATTAAACTGAGCCAATATAATAGCTCTTCCTCGTATATCACGCAGGATTTATGTTGGTGGTGCATACATACAACAGGGAGGTTGGGCGCTCTTGGTAGCGTCGCCGCCGAATCTTGCTTGCATGGTGAAGTGACAGTTTCGTGAGTTATTAGTCCCGCCCATCGCACAGTCGTGTCCAATCACGAGTCCCACTTATCTGCCAGATTACTTAGAGAGATCTGCTCAAACACAAACATAAATGTGCATAACACGATCTTTCTTTTTGTTTCTATCTTTTTAATGCATGTATGTGATCTTCCTGTCTTCACCTGTGCGCGACTGGCATGTGTTCTCTGAAGCAGCAGGTTAAGAAAGCTGCTGTTAACTTTCTCAAAATCGTAAATGATGACATACTATTTGGTTACGAAAATATCTGACGTATATGCAATTCACACCAGTGCTATACTTTATTTCCTCTTCTAGCTGCCAGCAACAATTACGTTGTACATTAGGAGACATGTAGGTATCAGTTGTTTCATTCAGTATTGCATACTTGGCGACTTTGTCCATATTTCTAACGAGTTTCAGTCCTGTGTTAGCGATGGTTTTACTGTTATAGAGCCTGACGACACATACAAATGATACGACATTGGAGGCTAACGCGGCGAAAGTACAAATACTTTATAGCTAAATTTTGTAATATATTTGTAACCATCGATTTCTCCTATCCCATGAAGTCGGTAATTGTTGATTATACCGTTTACCTATGGCAAACTACACAAGTTGACAGACGGGGGGATTTAAATTCCAAACCACTCATTTATGATTTGCTAGAGGCGTTTTCTTTGTTGTGATGTCAGTTCTGATTCTGTTATATGTTATTGCTCAAAAGCTGCTTGCTGCCATGGGAGTTTCGAACTAATACCTACTGAAGCTTTATTTCAACTCCACCCAAGTTGATTGGGATCCTATATCTTACCTCAAATTAATGTTATTTATGCCAATAACTTTATCTACACTAGATATATCATGGCAAACTTTCCTCAACTTCTTCTAAGATATGAATTGCAATTTCTTCCATTTAGAACTTCCTTTGCATACTCCGGCATGTTGATGATTACGAACAAACAGCATCTTCACAACTGTCTTGATAAGAATATGTCAAGCGTCGTTATGTACATAAGCACCATGTCCGTAGGAAATTCAAGTTATATACTTGACATTTTACCAATTTACGTATATATCTCATATAATCATAGGATTGAATAAACATTTACGATAATACAACATTTAACGAACTCCGCACCTTTTATTGCAATTTTTGCATGGAAATAATTCTCAAAGTTTCATTTTACATGTCATTTCTGCTGATAATGGTTATCAGAGCTGATGGCGTAACTTGTTTTACTAAGCTGAAACATTACAATGCAAACTACAGAATGAAAGAAAGGGTGACGTGCTGTTCAGTCGAGCCCACGACAATGGTTTAAATACGTTTGCGCATCCACAATGCCTAGCCGTGTTATCACGGTGTTAAAACTCCTTCCAGGCCTCTAGCTCACTCAACAGACGGCTCTATTCTTCTCTCAAGGCTCATACTTCAGCTGTGTGCATTTCTCTAGTGTTGCTCTTCATTTTACAGCAGAGCGTTTATTAAACAGTTGTGTCATGAAATGTTCGCGCAAGACGAACTCATATAATACTCGCACCGATTTTGCTCTGCCAAAAAGTAAGAGAGAGAGAGAGAGAGAGAGAGAGAGAGAGAGAGAGAGAGAGAGGGAGGAAAAGAAAGACATGGACTATGTGCACTAAGAAGATCTGAATTTCTATGTAGTCAGGCTATATCTATGTCTTACGGCTTACCAGTTATGCAAAAGTTACCCTGAATGAAGACAACTTCAGAGACTATTCCAAGAAAATTCAAGATATACATTTCATTTGCCGCCACTAAGATATGTTAAGCTTATTATCTTATCTTATTATCTTACATTATTTTAATATAAATCATGAGAGCCTTTATTAGAAAATTAAAGTTTTCTTAGAAATCTTCGTGTCTCATCCTTGGAGGTTCCTGAACGGAAATTCCAAGTTTGGTATTTAACCAGCTTTTCGTTTCGGACTTCTATGCTGCTCACATATATTCACACAGGGACGTTTTTGTAAAAATGCTTCCCATTGAGAGGACCTCAACACATACTATAATTCCCGGAAATGTTGGTATCGAATTTTTGGGTGGAATTGTGGGTGGAATTTCTACCTACTGTGCATGTGGTAGAGAAAGTAAAAATATACAAAATGACTACACATTTGAGACAAACCCCCATAATTCCCGCATGGATAATATGCAGAACCGTCAACCATCAGTTTTTATATTATATTTACTTTAATGTAGGGAAAAGTACTTTGTTTCACTCAAATGTGCCCCTTATGAATAGGAATTCGTGGAAGAGATTGTACAATCCACAGGTATTTGGTTACGTTTTACATATCTTCGGAATGAAGAGGTCTTCAAATATAGTTCCTATAGTATTTAAGTTGTGGGTACATTGCGTTTCTCATTAATATATTTTAATCATATGCTAATGAAACCAAAATCATTAGAGGCATTTTTAATAAGATCAAAGTTTCTCATATAAAGCGTGTTTTAGAAGGGAGATTTATTACTATTATTAATTCTTTATTATTATTATTATTATTATTATTATTATTATTATTATTATTATTATTATTATTATTATTATTATTATTATTATTATTATTATTATTATTATTATTATTATTATTATTATTATTATTATTATTATTATTATTATTATTATTATTATTATTATTATTATTATTATTATTATTATTATTATTATTATTATTATTATTATTATTATTATTATTATTATTATTATTATTATTATTATTATTATTATTATTATTATTATTATTATTATTATTATTATTATTATTATTATTATTATTATTATTATTATTATTCCTCTTCCATTTTTTAAAATACTCCTGTCCCATCCCTGGAATTTGCCGAGTTTCAATACCAAGTGTGGTATTTAACCGACTTCCGTTTTTTTTTTAACTATGTTATTCACAGACAGACAGTCTTTTTGTAGCCTTGTGCTTCTCCTATGTTTTGCATTGAAATAATGACCTATTTTTACGGAACACAAGTCCACAACGGCCGATTCCGACCAAATATTCCACCTTGGTATTACACGGAGGAAACTGAATTTGTTATTATATGCCTCGCTACATTCCTTTTCTGTGTTATGGGACACTCTCTCTCTCTCTCTATGTTTGTGTGTGTGTGTGTGTGTGCGTGTGTGTGAGTGTGTGTGTAACATCTCCTTAGCGCGGTGGCAGAGCTGCTGCTTACCAAACGGGAGCCCCGGGTTCGATTCCGGGTAACGGCGTGGGGATTTTCTCCCGCTGGGAGACCTGGTCCGGGGTACACTCAGCCTCGTTAGGTCCCTAATGGGCCAACTGAGAAGGTAGTGACTGGAAAGTAACGGCCCTGGTTGCGTAGAACACATTAGCGGCTGGGAGTGATCGGGGCTCTGACCACGTCCCCCCTCCAGTATTGCACCCCACTCATGACGCTTGTAGTGGACAGAGGTAGGTGACGCAGCGGCTGGGCGGTGAGCCTATATATTATATAAATGGTGCTATCCACGCAAAGATAATGAACCATTCGAAGTCAACAATAAATTAAGTGATCAAACTGTGATGTTTGGATTATACATTTTCTCCATAAAGTACCAATAACTATTGCACTGACTGTTTTCTATTATTCTAATTGAATACATAAGACTCTTCTGATTCTTCTATACACATACACGTATTTATATGTTTTTATTTTATTTTTTATTTTTATTTATTTTATTTTATTCAAAATTCATTCAATCTTACCTATAACACCTACAAATATTTTTGTTCATTTTACATTGAGTTTCTTTTCTTTTCTTTTACTATTTGTTGTACTTTTCTTGTTTTGTTTTTCTTTTGCTGTGTTAACTTTCTGTACTGAAATATTTACGCGGACAAATGCTCATACCTGAGGGCATACTCCAGCTCACGGTCCTCTACGCGGAAGCACCTACTATCCATGGTCACGAGGACCCCAAACCATTAAGAATGAGGGAATGCAAAACATATACGAATATTTTAATGTTTATTAACATCCAAGGAATCATTTTATCACCAGTAATCGAAATATCACATGTAAGTTATACAGAGATAAGTAGAGGGAGAAGATGAGAGGGGGAAATGTATAGGGAAAGACCTACTGTAGGCAGAGAGGGGAGAGATAAAGAGAGGTAGTGAGAGACATCGGAATAGACACATAGAGAAAGAGAAGAGCCTCAATATTTAACGCAGTTACGTGAACAGGATTGGGGTTTGCTACTTCTTTAGAAAACGGAGAAAGAATTTAATTCATCAGGCTGTTTTCAATAGCTTGCATATCTGCTAGCAATCTTATATGCAATTCATCCATATCACCGCCACTGTTGCAAACATCACCACGTTCTCTTCCTCCGTACTTTTCATATGAGCGTATTCTACTGATTGAGACTCTTTTTTCCTGCGGGTTCTTTTAGACTCTAAATCAAGCTCACTCCTAATCAGTTTAAATTCCTATTCCACTTGTACTAATTTGATACTAGAGGTCCACAACATCGTAGTTTAGTTCTGAGTTATAGACAAATATACTGTACTTGTTCTTTCCGCGAGGCAGAGAAACGTTTTGATACTTAAAATGTGCATATCAGGAATCGTAAAGTCCCATATACTATAGGGTTTTCACGACCTGTCATAACATTTAATGCTTAAAGAAGTAAGCAGTTGAATTTGCAAAATTACCTACTATGATCTGATACATATAAATAAATATGCTCACTTTATCTCTGCACACGAATAAGGAAAAATCAAGCGGTGAAATTATTTCTTTGCCAAAAGTTGAATGAAGCTTTGATTTTCTAATCAAAGAAACTTGTAACTTTTGTAGTGAAAATTCTTAGTAATTTCCTTTCAGAAACATCAGTAACAAATAAGTACGGTTGGCGACATCACACTTCAGTGTGTTTCTTCGCATAATTAGTTAGCAGTGGTAATGAACTCCACTACATCCAAAGGAAATAGAACGAAATATTGTTACATAAACATTAATTATTAGAACTTTTGGGTTTAAGTATCAAATGCATATCATACCACTATAAGCATATGCAATGGTACTTTGCTATGTCTTATGTTTTCTCGGTTGCTAAATTGTGACCATATATGTATAATATTTGGATTGAACTGACCACGGTTTTGTCATAGTTTACAAGCAGTTTCTTTAAACAACTATGTTCTACTTCATTGCATTCTCGACACAAATTTAAGGTTTTTAATGACTCCAACATGTTCAATTTATAATATCCAGGCGTGCTAGATCATTTTAAAATTTTTGTAATTTAGAACTTGAGGTAAGAAGCTGGCTTATAGTACATGTCCATCGGAAAATACAGGATTTTCGGTGGTGAAATAATAACCATAATCGTTTGAGTGATTTTGATTACCATACATAAACATATACTTACACATGCACAAATACAAATATTCTTTGTTTAAAATAGTAGTGTAGATTTCTATTTTGATATGGTAGTGAATAAGGGCCCTGTCACTGTGCATTAATATATACAAAATCAACAATACTTCTAGAACTGAGCATTGCTTACTTTATGATTAAGAGTTCGCTTTACTCATTTCTCTCCTTCAAATAGGCCAGAAAGCGCATGTGATAGTCTTAAACAGGGTTGCTAATAAAATGCCTTACTTATTTTATTTAAACTCTTAAGCCAAAAAACCTCTGCCGCAGTTTATTTACATGAGGAGGGACGTGCTAGTCGGCTAAGCTGGTTTATGACGCTCGCTTGCCTGCTCTAGTTAAGTTATGGAGCCCCAGTGTCTCCTGGATCTTTGAAATTATTCACACGTATGACGCGAAGACCAATTTATTGGGCGGCTTTGCAGTGCTCGGCGTTTTCCATCATAGCAAGCCTAGGACAAGAACTAAAATCCCGTCAAAGAGCGTGTTCTCCATGGAAGCGTTTCCAAAACATTGAACCTCTCTATAAGCGGATAGCGTCGGGGGGGGGGGGGGGGGGGAGTGAGTTCATCACATGGGGATTTATGTTCGCTAAGCCCTTGAAACTTGGTGAACTTTCTGCAAGATGTGACCGACCGAGTGGCATTAAGGGAAAAGTCAAGCGACTGGAAGAAATGAAACATTCACAGAGCAGTATTGAGGAAACGCTCTCAAGAAAAACATCACCAAGTCGTTTTCTTTTTTCATTTCTCTTCTTTCTCTACTCTGCGTTTTCCCGTTCCCGCGAAGGGAAACAACGCATTCAAACTAGTATGCAGCGCTGGTTTGGACCAACCGGAAACAAGAGACGATGGGGAGGAAAGAAAGGGGTGGGGAAGATGAACCGAACATCTTAGGAGCCAGAATGGATAGGTCTCATGAGGCCTATTCGGTAGGATGGCCCTTGGAGGTCACCATCAAGACTCCTGGCCCTTCCCACAGAGAAAACGGGAGGAGCTGCAAGATAACGCCGAGGGATGGAACTGAGAATGGAGTATCAAACAACAAGCGGGCCCAGAACTTGCATTCGATGTGATGGATACCCAAACAGTTCCAGCACTATATTTGAGTTAGTTTCAGAACATCTAAATCTCTGGAAATCTGTTACCTACATCTGATTAGCAGCCTCACCCAGCGTTAAACGGCTGGATTCTTTTAAATACTAATTTCGTTTTCATTAATTGTTGTAAACCTACGAATTGTTTAGACATTGATATCCAGCATAATGATAAAGAAGCACTTAATGTTGAGTGCCCGACCTTTGTACCTTAAACCTTAATTGTGTTAAATCTGGTGACGTTAGTAACAAAGTAAAAATTCCCTATTGCGGTTGGAGGAATTATCCCATTTGCTGTGACATAAAGGAATATAAATGAAATAAGTAACATTTTATACATTTTTCATATAGCCCAATGGTTAATTAAAAAAAATAAAAATTATTTACGTTTAATGACGAAAAGAACCTCCTATGAATAGTATCAATAGTCAATAAAATAACAGAGAATTTTATATTCTTTTTAATTAATTCTCTGTCTCGTAATCCACCAAATTTCAAAGATTTCAAAGCTAAAATATAGTCTGTAACTATCGAGAAAAGAAAAAATTACAGTTGCGTAGTTTCTAAAATTATGTTGCACATCTTTATTTACACTCTTAATATATGTTGTAGGCAATAATCCATCTGTCAACGAGCAGCCGAGAAAAAATCTATTACATTCACAGGAGTTTCTCTATATAGTAACGTTTATTGTTATATCTCTTTTACAAATTCTTCTGATTCAAATGTACTTTTACTGTTATTTCATGTTAACAGACATAAATATTTCCAGAAACTGATTCATTGCACACTGCATTGTAGGCACAAAGGAGTCCAAGTGATAAATAAACGGTTCCACATCCCTTGCATAATATCACCAAGAACAAAGGAATGGTTACTTAGCAGTTAAATACAATATTATTTATTTGAGGGATCTCAACACACACACACACACACACACACACACACACACACACATACACACACATACACACACGCACACACACAGACAGACATACACACACCCATATCTTTACCTACACACACAGCCGGCCCCTTATTGTTTGGAAGGTATTTACGCTTTAATCCAGTTTTCCTCTTACTAAGACGTATTCCTTGACGTTCTTAGATGGACGAATGCGCAAAATATAGAGGAACAGTGAATTAAGGGTCAGAACGTACTCCTAGCTGAAGTATACCTCAAAAACATGCGACTAGTTTACTGAGAGCGGATTCCGGGTTTGCAGCCGATTTTACAAAATTGTTATTAGAGTATACACAACAACCCAATTCGGTAAACGCCTCTGATAGAATAGATCTATCATATAAGTATACTGACATCAACTAAAAAAAAAATGGCGGATACTTGTATTTACAGCCGGGATTGGTTGCAACAAATTACAGGCACGCTTTATCCACCATAGACCCGTGCGGTTAAAACGCACATATTATTAAATAATAGATCATTTCAATCTTCAGGTAAACTACGTCTCGTACATCTCAAATGACATGCACAATAGTTTTTGCCATCTAAGTAATAATACTAATGTTACTTAGTAACATCTAAGTAATAATACTAAAACGCCCAGCAAAGGATATCTTAAAGGATAAACAACACACGAAAATCCGCGAAGTGGCAATACCAATTGATATTAATTTTATTGGGTATATTGAAAATATCAAATCAATCCCCTTCACGCAGAGAAGAGCTCAAAGCCCAGACTTCTGGTGTTCCTTCACCTCCGACACCCAAGATGGGGCTCTTGGTTAGAAGTTTATTTTTTACTTCTGTGAATATTTTCAAAAAGTGAAATCCTTTGTGAATTCGCTAGACGCAGAAGATGCCAGAGCAATTGGTGCAGCCCAAGAAGTATTGAAAGACGATGAATTGAGGGAAAATTGACTTATATTAAGGCAAATTTTAGCTCCTTATCATCAACTATCAAACGCCTTCAAGAAAACGCCATATCTCTGAGAAATTCCGTAGCATTGGTTAAGAATATTCAAGATAAATTGATTGCGTGGTTGGTGACATTGGTGAAAAGGTCTCACCGAAACTTAGAAGTGTGTTGGACAAAAACCCAGGTTACAAAATTGTGTGCGCAATCGCTAAAGTACTCTCAGGTGAAAGTTTTAAAACAGCACAGATACAACGTGAATTAACACCCAGTGATCTGTTACTCTTCAAGTATGCTCCTGTGGTTAGCGCGGAAGTGGAACAAAACTTCTCAATGTATAAAAAGTTTCTCGTCAACAACCGCCGGTCGTTTGTTCTAGCATTTCCGGATGTACACTTTCATCTATTGCAATGCTGAGGTGAGCTGTTAATTCAAGGTATGATTTTTGTTAAATTATTATGTAACATGTTTATGGAAATGTTTATTTTTAGGTCATTTTTTCTGTTTTTAGGTTCTTTGTAACAATTTTTCGGGCATTTTGTAGGACATTTTTAGAGGCTTGTAGGTCATCAACGTTCGCGCCCTGACGATAATAATAACGATGAAAATAATTGCGTAATAATAAACAATAACAGTAACGAAAATATTAATATAACAATGAAAGCGATAATACTAAAGCTAATTAAAATAAAACTTAATAATTGTGATACTAATAATAATAGTAATTATGATGATAGTAATAGTAATAGTAATGATAATAAATAATAATAATAATAATAATAATAATAATAATAATAATAATAATAATAATAATAATAATAATAATAATAATAATAATAATAATAATAATAATAATAATAATAATAATAATAATAATAATAATAATAATAATAATAATAATAATAATAATAATAATAATAATAATAATAATAATAATAATAATAATAATAATAATAATAATAATAATAATAATAATAATAATCGTAATGATTAATTTACTAATGCTAATAGAGTAACAAAAATAACAAAATAGCTATTATAGTAATAATAATAGCAAGAGAAATAATAAATAATAATTACACAATAATAAACTAATAAGGATATAATAAAAGTAATAACAACGTGGTAATAACAATATCATTAATAACAATACTAAAAATAATAATAAAATACACTGCCATTAATAAGAAACGAAGAAAGTCCTGTAAGTGAAATTGATAATATTCTAGGACTGATCTTGTCTATTATAACGCGCTACACACGATAGTTGAAGCGTGGCTTCTCTTACAGTCAGAACAAAGTTCACTCACGCCACTTGCGCCCGCTTCATAGGAATCACGCCGTTGAGTTCTGCAACTCTTTTAACGCAAGAAGGGTTATCTACTCACCCCAAAGCCCGATGAAGTGGGCCATGTGGTAGAATGCTGCATTCATTCACTCATAGGAAACGCAGTAAAGGTCTATCAAGAATTTTAGTGCAGCAACTCTTTGGAGACCTGTATGTCTCTAGTCCTTTCATTCCTTATCTAGCTCAAAGTTAAGCGCGACAGCTTTCAATAGTTCAAAACCTAAACATTTAGGACTATCAAAAACATATCGAAGGTTTATCTCAAAGAACTGGATATACTTGTATACAGACCATGCATTGCGGTATCGACTGTACTGAGGTGCTATTGCTAATTCAAAATACCTACTCGTACACACACTTCAGAGGCTATTGCCAGAAAATGCAAGATATACCTACCTAAACGTACACTTCAGTTGTGGCAAACATATCTTAAACATCTAAAATTGTTAGAGCCATTTTTGAGAAAATCAACGTTTTTGAAAAACTTTCTATGCAAAGAGTAGTTTAGAATGTGGGGAGGGGTGTTGAAAATATTCGTGTCCCATCTATGGAATATGTTGAAATTAAATATCAAATTTGGTATTTAACCATATTGAATACTTTGAATATTTGTATTTTGAATTATGCTGCTGGTTGTTTAAATATTGTATTCATAATCTACACTGCTACTGTCACACATACAATTTTAATAGTTCCGTGTGGTGTTCAAAATGTTTTCCACTGCAACCAAACCTTTTCTCGTATTAGACAAACGAAATTGCTTAAGCAACTAAATAAGAATAACCTTTCAAAAAGAATGGAAGAAATATGGTGTCATTTAATGCAAGCGACAGAAAGACTATCACTGAAAAATTTTACAAGTCATCGTTATTTTAACTCAATCGTAATTTTAACGGTAATTTATAATAATTAATGGGACCTAACTTTGCAGAGTATTCTAAATCATGCGCATTCCAAACAATTTTAGAGAGCAAAAGTTCTTGCCTTGGTTATTAAATGGAATTCATTTTGGGCAGGTTTGTTTTCAAATAATGGGGATTACATAAGGGAATTAAACTTCTGCACAATTAACTACACTTAAATATATTCTGAAATATGATGAAATGGACTATCAAAGGATTGGAGCAGTCCCTGACAGGACTGGGCTCCTGAAGGGAAGACTAGAAACACTTCAAGTCCTGATTTGCAGATGATTACAAAATTGAACAGCTTGTACAATATGCACTATAAAACATTGCTTCAACCGCACTTGGTTTCTGTTCTGTTCAAAGCCCAGCCCATCAAATGGAAACTAAGTAGCGACACTTCTCTGCATTTTAGAAAGATGAAACAGCTCGAACCCGAAAGACTAGATCACATAATAAACCATTGCCACTTGTTGGTTGGCAATTCACTGTTTACTTCCCGGAGAATCTTCGCTCTTAGGTAGGATTACGAATTCATTTCCTGATGCGACTACTTGCCTACAGTTTTCAGAGGCTAAGAAAGACAGTAGGCAGCTCGATCAAGCTTTCGGTATCAAACTGCCCCATACTTCAAAAGATTTTTTTTTTTTTGTTTAATTTTCTGGATAACGTCCACAGTGATTTAATTAGGAGGAGTAGTTTCTACGCCCAGTTCTACAGAAACAAGTACCATAAAGCACCATTCGGGACTGATTTAAAATTTTAGTTGGGCTAAGGATACTCAAAATCTAAATGAGCGTATAGGTTAGAATTTGAAAAGATTATACAGGTGATTGGTTTACTTAAACACAAGTTAAAGGTATTTAGCTTTATTAAAATTAACGTCTGTATCCTTATTTGGAGAAATTCTAGATTTTGTTTTCAATCTGATTAATCTGGAGGGTTCGGTTGAGGAAACAGAAACGGTAATAAATATTTAATTTCTTAATATATGTTAAAGATACGAAATGGAATGCTTTCACTAAAACATTCAGTACAAAACGTATTCATTTAAGATTACTTCTGTTTCTACAATTAAATAATAATCCAGTATACAAAATGTTTGTAAGAGATAACGAAACGTATAATGCTTATTCTGCTTGTCTCCATGTTTAACGAATTAAGCACTTTCAAGGATTATCATATTTCTATAAAGCATTAGCAACGCGAAAATTCCTAGAGAAAACTCTTACTAGGAAATAAATGACTGAATTCTCATACTTTTCTTTCTTTGCTGGAAAACAGAAACAAGATTACCAGTAGGTCCCGAATTTTGATGATTAAAGAATATAAAGTGACCTTAAACTGATGGCTTTATGACATTAAAGCTCATTTAAAATGACTTAAAGGAACAAATAATAACATAAAAATGACCATTTCTTCATCTCCTTACACATTCCACGTAGAATTTATCATTAAATAAAAAGTTACAATACATTAAAACACCTTTTGTAAGTTTTCAAATTTGAAGAGCAGATTGAGAAGATTCTTTCAACATCAGCAGAAGATACTGGGATGGAATACTTCTTACTGACAATACAACAACAATCTTGCAATTGTGTCATATCCACTGTTCTTGTTCAACACAGTTTCCATTTTAGCACAGTCAAGTTGGATCACTTCACCTTCAAAACGACTTGTAACTGATTTCACCAAAACTATTTGATTTTCAATCTCGCGGAAATATGCTTTTACTTCGGGCATCATTAAATACAACTGTCACCTCAACCATTGTAAAAGCTGCATTATACCAATAGCTACAATGCGATCCTCAAAGGTAGCAGGTAGATGCACCCCACATTAGTTTAAAGAACAGGTCTCTTATAATTAAAGTCATAATTCTTAGTCAGGTTGCCGTGTGCATGGGGCTGTTTCGTGCAGTGTTGGTGGCTGGCCTCTCGATCTGGGCGAACACACTCACGGCATAACTGACACTCCTACACACGATGCGTTGCTTAAAATTGTGGCTTTAGTTATAATAGACGTAAACCGTTTAGTTGGACCGATTAATCTCTGGTTGAGGAGTCCAAATGTTTAACAAGATGTGAATAAGGGAGTGACATTCCAACAGATTTCCAGGAGCTTTTAGATTTTGAGGTTCTAAAATTTGATTTGGCGGCACCGTGTCCGAGCGGTTAGACCGTTCGCCTCTAATCATCCGTTCGTCTCTCATCCCTGGTTCGATCCCAGGGACCCACAATATGGGATTTGTGGTGGACGAGGAGGCGTCTGGATGGGTTTTCACCGGGTTCTCCGATTTTCCCCACCACCCATTCCACCAACTGCTCCATTTCGCTTGCATTTCGTATCACCCACTCCCACAGTCTTATACCTGGTGCTGGGCCGACTACTCACAGGTCTTCACCCTGTCCGATCCATAGGTTCGTCTGATCCTCAACAGATACTGGCTTGTAAGTCCTAGGGGGTGTCCACCCTCCATACGGGGAGGGTAATCAGAAGAAGAAGAAGAAGAAGAAGAAGAAGAAGAAGAAAACTTGATTCTACTAATACAATAACAATGCAACCAATCTCGCGAAAAATGACAAAAACCTGGATTTGTTCTAAAACATTATTTAGTATAACCTGTAAAGGTGCCCTATCACGTAAAAATGTCCAAAATTGCAGAAAAAATAATCTCAAAAGTGATTTAATTTCACTCAAATTTTTATGAGGCTGGTATATTTTCCACATGGTATCGCCCTAGAATCATCAGAAAAAGTGGAAATTGATCGTAATCCGGGCCCTAATTATTTGTTTCATTGTTGCTTTTAACCACTACATATTGTGAGTAAACCCAGAAGCTATAAGAGCAAACGTCCATATAACGAGATAACAATTAGCATCACAAATATTAAAACTAAACTTTGTATGATTAGAATGCTGGCCTAGTGATCTAAAGACGGCGGATTCAAACCCGGTACAGACCGATGGCTTTTAAGTGTACTTCAAAGCAACAGAGCCATCTCAATAAATTTACTGGTATGTAAAAGAACCCCCGAGGGACGAAATTCCGGCATATTAGTGGGACTCAAATTGATAGGTTATTAATAAACAAAATATTTATTTTACGAAGAATAATTTTCGTCTATCATAAATAGGGAATAAAGTTATTCAAAGTTTTAAAGTTTGTTTTAAACTAATAGAGAAATAAGGTGTTACTGGCTATCATAAACGGAAACGTTAATTTGTACGTACAATCATAGACAAGTAAATTTATGTAAGTAATTTGTTATGCTTAACCGAGCGGGGCGGCGCCTCGGTAATGTGTGCTACTTGCATTCAGGAGGTGCTGAGTTGAAAACTCCGGGCCGATCAATCTCTCCGAAGGTTTTCGCCATTTTCCTCGGTCACTAGACAATGGAAGTTCTTGAGGGTAAGTATATAAACAAAGAGATTTGTTTGAGATTTCCACCACATAGGTTGCACAAGAAAATTATCTTCTTCTTTACTTCAGGGATTAGGCGCTTCCACCTGTTCCGTTTTCGCATTTTTCTTTATTCCCATCTTTTTCTGGGGCGTTCGATGTCTCTTTTGCCTAATGGTTTGTATCTGTTGATTAAAAGAGATATCCTTTCCTCACTCATGCTTTGTATGTGCTTTTTCCATTTGTGTTTATTTTCTTTGATTTTGTTGTTTAAATTATAAATATTCAGTTCTCTGATTGTTTTGTGTCTAGTCTAGTCCATCCTTTAGTTCTTCGTAAAATCTCATTTCCCCTGTCTGTATTTTCTGTTTGTCCCTTTCTTTCATTATCCACGATTCGCTGTCGTACATGAGCACAGGGACCGCCATGGTCTTATAAAACTTTGTGTTTGTTTCTTTCCTTGGTTCGTTTTTTAAAGTTCTTGTTATGGTCCTACTAATGTGTTGAAATCTTATTTGCTATATGTCTGTCAACATCCAAACGTACATCGCAGCCCAAATAATTAAAGTTCCCGACTTGCTCCAGGCTATTATTTCCAATACATATTTTTTATGTAACAGGGTGTTTTCCCTGGCGTGCAATTACCTTTGCTTTTGGGAGGGAAATTTTTCAGTTGTATTCACAGCCCAGGTGATGTAATTTATAAATAGAGCGCTGTCAGTTCTCTTGACTATTTTGTAGTATTAAAGAATCGTTTACATTTATCATTATCTTTATGTATCCCTATTAAATTGTATTCCTGGATGCACCTCTTTTTTCCATATTTTTATAAGGTCATTTAGATATATGTTAAACAGAGCAGGTGAAAGGCTGCATTCTCGTCTTACTTCTTTGTCTGTTATAATTGTTTCCGATTTGGATGTGCCTAAATTTACATGCATACATACACATCTATTGCTAATTAATGCATTTTCGAAGTCAATAAAGACGATATGAGTCTCTAAGTTGACTTCTCGTCATTTTTCTAAGATTCGTTTAATACTAAAAACACTATCATTACATAAATATCCCTTTATAAAACCAGTTCGTTCTTCTTCTAAAAGACCTTCTGTTACAGGCTTTAGACGATTATTAATTATTTTAGCATAACGTTTATAGGTGGAATTCAAAATACTTAAGCCTTTGTAATTATTCGGATTACAATTATTTCTCTGATTTTTTTTAAAGATTGACATTATCTCAGCAGGACTCAGGTATTTTAAAGCTTTTCAATACGCATTGTATTAAGTGTAACACTCTTAGTTGGCACATTAAGTCTGAATATTTGAGCAACTCTATGTTTATGATATAGATGTTTATAACACACGCTGGCAGGAAACCTGGCGAAAATACATAGGTATCTAGAATTCAGCGATGATATTAGTGGAGGAAGACCCTACTGTTTTGTTAGCAATGCGTGACGTTGGAGGGAGTGAGGGGCAAGGTAATAGTGGAAATATACAGTTGCACAACGAAAACGGTATTAACCTGTGGATACCTTCCTTCACACAAGTTCTCGGAAGCAGCATCTCTGCGGATACTGCATTTCTGATGACCCACCCACTTGTTCTTCTTCCCACCGAACCCACACATACCTGGCTCACTTATATAGTGCCGAGAGGACCTGGTAAATTATGACGCCAATTTATGTATATTGTCCAGTTTGCATAGAACTTATTTTACTTTCATTGAGAGTTTAGTCTCGAAAAGTTACGATATTTGGTAATAATAATTTGGAAATATGTCGTGTAAATTAATTGGGTGCTCATTAAAGTTTCACAAGCCACCTACACAAGCTACATTTCACAAGTTACCTACTAAATACGAGCATAATATTAAAATAATTCTATACTTATATAAATAAACGTTAACGAAACGTATCATTAGTTAACACCGTTCTGCATCAATTTCGTTATTTTTTTTAATGAATGAGCGTTTCTGAATCATAGTTTTACACTGATTGCAAAACTGAAATCCGTTTTTGCGTATCACGTCCGAATTTTTTGCAATTCAAAATTTTATGTTTTGAATATTATTCGTAATGTACGTACCTTGTAATATTACTGTGTGCTTATCGCTTGTTAGAAATGTTCAATAGTTTATAATTTCAACTCTATTACTCAAAATGTGAAATATTACAACTATTATTTTATTTATATTTTGTACTTTTATATTTATAAATTTTTTGTGCTTAATAAAATCTACTAACTATATCATAACTTTATAGGATAAACTATGATTTCAAAGAGTGGAAGTTTTTCATGGATTCTTCTCAAAAAGGTCTTAAAGGTGTTTTGCTGCATAATGGAAACATTCATACTTCCATTCCTGTGGCCCACTCTTTTCTTTTAAAGGAGACATGAAAATGTTAAGTTTTTGTTACAAAAACTACAGTACGAAAACCACCAAGGTCTAGTCTGTAGATATTTCAAGATTATTGTCAGCAGGCTGGCTTCACAAAATATCCTTGTTTCTTATGTGAATGGGCTAGCAGAGCTAGGTCAGAACACTGGGAAAGGATACAGTGGCCACTTAGGACTAATTTAACACCGGGCGAAAAAAATATAAACAAGTGAACCTCTTACTGATCCCTCGAAAGTATTGTTGCCACCTCTAGATATGAAATTAGGTTTAACGATTTTTTTAAAAGTAGATAAAGACAGTGAGTACTTAGGTCCTTTATGCTACATTTCCTTCATTATCCTATGAAAAAATTAAAGCTAGTGTATTCGTTTTCCCACAAGTTCGAAAACTGATGATGGACAACCAGTTCGAGAATACTATGAGTCGAGAAGTGAAAGATGCCTGGAATGCTTTCAAAAGTGTTGTTTTTAATTTCCTTGGAAACAAAAAAGACCCAAGTTATGTTAACATAGTGAAAGTGATACTGCAAAATTTCAAACAGATTGGTTGCAACATGAGTGTGAAAGTACATTTTCTTCATTCCCATCTAAATTATTTCCCTGATAATTTAGGAGATTTTAGTGAGGGACAGGGTGAAAGATTTCCCAGGATACAAAAAATATGGAAATGAGGTATCAAGGGAAGTGGATGTTCACATGATGGCGGACGTGAGGATGTTAAAAGGGGATTGTTCTGAACAATTTGCAAGAAGATCAAAGAGGAGAAAATTTGAAATGCAATGCTTATAATTATTATTAATTACTTATTACTTAGTGACAAATAAATTATAATTATGGTCTAGTTTTTCATACATTTCAGTAATTTTACTACGTCTCACAAAGCTTTAGTTTCATTTCTGTTATTTATGAATATTTTGAAAACCTGACAAGATGGGAGAACATGAAGAGTATTTTTGAATTCAGCACAAAAAATCCGTTTAGGATCACTTATCAGATTCAAAAGAAAGTTTTGAAATGCAGAACGGTGTCATCATTCTAGCCTTGTGAATCTATTGTAGTCTCGTGTATGGCGTCATACGCTTCAAGGTGTATAGCTTTTTCTAAAACATAAATAAGGTGATTTCTGAAGTAAACGGTAATAAAATATATTTCATCATTCCATCCATTCTGGAATTAGTATGCCCGTATACATCGTTTCTTTAACAAATCTAAGGGCATGTGTGTCATAATATTCAGCGCTAGTACAGTGAAGGGCAGCACGTGACAAATATAAAATTGAGCTCTCGAAAGTAAACAGTTGGGGGAAGAGAGAAGTTCCTCCATGTACTCACGAGGTGTCAAGCGGAGAGTGTTACTCGTATATTATTTGCTTATATACGGACCCATTGGAGGTCCGAAAACTCTATAGAGATTGAGCAGGAATCTCAGTGCATTATTTGCGCACCATTAATGCCTTAGCTTTTGGCAGATTTCTAGTTACCAAAATCTAAGCAACCTGTTAAGTCGGGACTACAGCAGCAAAAGCTATGGATAAACTGAAAGAACTTGGTGCGTTTAACAGAGCTCCACGACACGGAATAATAATGCAGGAGGTTAAATAATGCACATTAATATTAATTTGAAGGGAGCCGTAGCTACCAAACCAACTGACTTCATCAAAGTACTACCTGGTATGTTATGTTTAACGCTTATGAACAGATTCGGTTTGATTACTGGTATTATGCATGCTATAATGATATGCATTTTAGGCACAAACTTGCAAATATAGCTGTAGTTACGTGGGAAATCAATAGGTTCTCCCTTTGATGTCATGACTCCTGTGTAATCATAAATTTACTACCTTTATTTGCATAACTTGCCAGCTATAGTTCATATTAGAATATCGATAGTTGGTAATAAGATTTTTTGTTTGGCTTAACCTATCTATTACATTCAGGATCATTTGAGCTCTGAAAATCATTGCAGTATAGAAAAACGTTTAACAATGGTACTCGAGGCATTCAAACAAATCGCTGTAGAGCTACACTCATTATTGTGACTTGGTTTCTCATCTACATCAATCTATAATAATTTACTCACATTTCTGTAACTGCTGTATTCCTAGGTATAGTATAGTAATACTAGATCTACGGGTATTTCAGAAGTAAGTTTCAAAGCTTACAACATTCAGATAACATTTTCGGAAAGATTATTTACGATATAAATGTAACCAGCACTGTAAACCCGGATCAAACGTTGTTCGTATATTTACCATCTTCTGCTTTTAACCTAAGTGCTTCAAACGACTATTTACAGTTTTTTCTCTTTTTTCCTAAAACAAAGGGGAAAAGTTATCTGTACGCAGCTAATAATGTGGATAGAAGTATTTAGGAAGTTTTGTTTATGTGAACGATAGTGGTGACAAGTCTCTTCTGTCTTTTTTCCACTCTCATTAAAACTTCTCTTGTTGGATATTACATCGAAGGTTCCGTCCACGAATTATTTAGCTGGCTGTGACCTGCTCGAGGAAGGAATTCTCCATAGCAGGCGACGAAGCCTTCGCGTTGTAATTGGATTTGGTGTTATTCAAACCGGTGTCGCGCCATAGTGCCAACGTTACCAAGGTGCGTTGTCTCTCTTTGCTACAAACGTTTAATTAGTTTGAAATGTGTTGTGGAGAGTACTCCACCATTTCTGTCACATAAAAATACCATTCACTTATAATTTGAATCCAACTTTTAGCCAAAATCGCAAGCCTTGTGGGTTGTTCAAACTGAAATCTTCAATTTTTGTAATTAATGTAGCCTGCGTTAGAATACACAAAGAGCAGAAAACAAAATAATAATAAAAAAAAAAGAATCTTAACTGAGAAAACGATAACAAAACCTTCCTAGCGTATATCTTTGCAACACCTGTGGAGTTGCAGGTAGCTATGCAAAAAAAGCCAAGTCTAAAGCAGGGTTTTCTTAAAAACAAGAGTTCTTAAAACACAAATGAAGTGTTATTCTAGATAGAGAACGCATTGAATCCAACTCAAAAATTCAATATCGGCTTTGCCTGGAAATACCTGTTTTGAGATCTCTTAATTTCCAAAACTATGTTTACAAAATAACTTTGGTCTTATGTTTTTGTGCCAAGACAAGATTGGATTAGATCCTTAGTTGGCTGTCTGGAATAGGCTGTGTTTATCCGCAATCAACTTTTAGCGGTTGTTTCGGGCAAAGTACTTCTGTTTCGGAAGCCACGATGAATCGCAATGATGCCAGAGAAAGTACTGTTTTTCAGTTTGACTTCATTAGAAGCCTCTCGGGGCTGGAGTCGAAAGCATACAGGAAGGCGGGTCATGGAAAGCCATTGCACAGAGATAGAGATGGAGACAGCCCGCTATGCTCTGTTAGTAGCAGTGCTACTAACCAACCTGCACTCATCCCCCTTCGGGTATTCTCCCCCTATACGGGGCGCAAGCTGCGCAACTTTGATTAGGATTGCAAAAGGTTTGCGGATAACCACAGGAAGCTTAGCATGGCTGTTGAATGGTGTTTTCTGAACATTTATTAAGAATATTGGACTATGATATGTTACCTATTGAATGTTTGCCACTGTTTGGAGGGAAATTAACAATTGAGGAGTGCCTCACCTAACACTGCCACGTCCAGCTCAACTACCTCTCACAACCGTTGAGAGCCTCATCATCCGTTCTAGATATGAGCTGTGTGCTGTTGTGCATACGAATAGGTATTCACAAGCTAAGAAGTTCGAGTAGTTGAACACTCTCACGAGTTCGCTCTTAACAGCCACTTACTAATATTATCAAGATTATAGTAGAAATTTATTTTTAGACACAACGCTATTATATTAACTCTCTCAAAACACTGCTAGTAACAACGAACAGTATGACAACACAATTGCTTTTAAATTCCTGATGGTTCAAAACAGGCAATTTCTCATGTTCTTGCAATGTTTATATATTTTCTCACATTTATAAAAGCGGTCATCGGTTCTCCTTGCCCGTTCTTTCTGATAAAAATTGTTCATATACAACTGACAGTATTCCTTTAGCAGTTTCGCTCATCTTTCTCTATTACTTTAAATGCCGTTATGATTTCAAGTTACATCTGGGGTATCAATGGTTACACACGCCTACATTACAAGCAAAGAGCTTTCTGTACAATCGAGCTACGCATGATTGTTTTTGTGTTACTTTTGTATTTTTGAGGTATTTATTAAGTTAATTGAGTTGATATGGTCAATTTTTTCGAAATAAATTAAAGGCTATAAGCAATCATTTTAGCCTGCAATATGGATTTCTTGCCGATTATCGGCACGCACATTTCAGTGCATATGAATTGCTTATATAATGGTAACAGAAGTGATCATTTTGAGAGAAGCTGTTCTTGAGCAACTCACTATATGAAATCAGCAATATATGACGTGTTTCCTAAGAGACTTTGAATAAAAAACTGAAGGTCTTGCACAATAAACATTCCTGTAAATACCGACGTCCAGTTGACAGAAGTTAAAATTTTAATAAAAATGGATTCATGTCAGCTGATGATCCTTCCTTGTACATATGCCCCCTTTCTTTTTATTTTACGTCGCTTTAACTAGGTGGATATATCGCGACGGATCTCTTAGGAGATACCTTGAGCTCAGTGTATGGGGGACACCTTGCAGGTGTCATCCTTGTATGATACCATCCTGCTTCGACATGTGTTCATAGGGACCTTAGTGACAGGTAACTGTATCCCTGGTACACGTGCTGGCAGATGACATTAGGGTGCCATCCTATACCTGCTTTCATAATCTGTGAATACATGACAGAGCATTTGCTTTATTTGATTTTAATATTAATTTAGACTAAGGTGAAAGTGTGAGTCGTGGTACTGAATATGCCATTCCGTATTTACCTTGACGACTGAAGGAAACCACGAAAATGAAATTGAATTTTAGTTATAGGTACTCTTTAACTGCTAAGGTTCTCAGCGTTCCATTCTATCCTGAGCATGAAAGACCTCTTAATTTTGCTCAGAGCTCTCTATCAGGTCTGAGGTTCTTTTACGTGCCGTAAATCTATGATACGGGACAACCAGCTTTATTTCCGTTCCTAAGGAAGCCATGCTAAGAATGTTTACGCACGAAAAAAAAAAAAAAAAAAAAAACATTGCCTTCCGCCGGTTTGGAACTCACGACTTCGGAAACTAGAGCCCGACATGTTACCCCTAGACATAGAAAAGGAATTCTAGTAAAGTTAGAGTGAAAATTAAACTCATATGTGCGCCTTCAAGGCAAAAGTTTCTTGAGTGTAAACTACTTTTTTTTTTTTTTTTTTTGAAAGGGGAGACAGAAGAAGAGTTGGAGGAAAAAGAGTAAACTACTAAATGTCTGCAGCAATCTTGTAGTTTCTTCTCATCTCTCATCTGCATGTTCGTGTGTGTATTCAGTAATTTTCTTCTCTAATTGGGAAACACCGTTAAAATCAAGTAGATATTAACTTGCCTCATTAACTTTACCCAACCATGAACGACTTGCTTGAATGCACTCAATGCTACATAGTACACAAATAAATTTCAGGGATTATTCTAGTTAAAGGAAGCTTGAAACTCATTACCTTGCTGCCTGTTTGTGTACTTCAACGCATAGGTGCTTCCAACACCCTTAGGAATCCCACGGTTAAACACCTTACTCCGCTCACTAAGGCCTAAAGTGCAGCGCTGAAAATTAACATTGGATTGCAACATATGATTGCAAAAACAATAAGAACAAACATAATATCAATCATGGTTCCACAGAACATCCCCCTGCGTAGGATAATGATTGTGTATGACCTATGTCTATAACAGATGCAGTTATTTCTATTTGGGTTGTGCTCTTCACTTATGGCTTATTCACGTACAGTAAATGCACCGACAAAATTAGAAACTATTGTAAATCGTAAGTAATTTTCAAATAAAATACTATAAAATAAATAAGAGGCGTTTTCGGAAAGTACGCATCGTTTCATTTTAGTGCCGCCGCAGCGCTGCGGCCGGCCTTTCGGGCATGCGCACTAGTCTTCCTTGTTCACTGGCTCTCAACGGACGTCATTTTGGTTGCTCTATGTTCTGTTTTCTGTTTGCTGTTCACATTTAAAATGTTTAAGGCAATTACTGAGCCCGTTGACTGTGAGATTCGTATTGTTATTCGATTTTTTGAACGCAAGGAATGTGAAACCAACCGAAATGTATTGCCAAGTTAAAACGGGTGAACCGAAAGGTGATTATGGGAAAGGTGATTGGGAAATGAATGGCGGGGAAAACCGGAGTACCCGGAGAAAATCCGACATGCGGTTCCCTTGGATCGAACCTTGGTGAGAGGCGAACGGTCTAACCAAGGTACAGCCCCAAGACATTTAAACATGCCTAAATAGTTTGCTTCCATTCATTGTCACATGGTTGTCGGTACTTTCCCGGCTATGTTGTTTATTGCAACGAAGCAATGTTCTGGCACCCATGCTCTTAGTAAGTGTCGCCAGACGTAAGCAGTTTTTCTTACGCGTATGTACCTTTACCTAAGTTTTTATGTAGTTGAGAAATTTCCGAAATCGTAGGTACTTTCTGCAAATTAAAATTAATATTTCTTTTGTGTTGATAATGCTGTTTTGTTTTTGCTTTATATTTTGCTTTTGCTGTTTTTTAATATAAGGAATATACTCTTTTAAGTTTAAGAATGACAATTTTGTCCAATATTACACGAACATCCTCTATTACAAATTATAGACATGAACGTAAGGACATGATGTAATTGGGAACCCAAAGTTCTTATATCATCACTGCACTGCTTAGCATTGCGTTTCGCATGATGCAGCAACCGTAAACACAATATCACTCATAATCTTATTTTATTACTGCTTGAGCACTTATATATGTTCTGTTATGTGGATGTCTGCTGCATTATCGGGCAGTTCTTGAACTGATTCTCATTTGATTTGTGAAACCTAAAATGCCTTCAAATGAAGAAGAGGGCGGTCCATCCATACCTAAGAAAGTGCAAGCAAAAGGGAGGAATTAACTATAAGTGAAAAGAGTGGAAAAGCTTCCGCCGAAAAGTGGTTGGTAGAAAAGGAATTTAAAGGTTGGTTATCTTCACGTGAAAGTGACGAATACAAAGCAAAATATAGACGCTGGCAGAAGTGAACTGTTGAAGCACAAGAATATTGTGAACCATCGAAAACAATAAGGTTAAACTTAAAGGTATGACAGAAGTAAAATATACTCATTACTGAAAAGTAAGAAAACTAGCTACTACAGAAATTAGAAATTCAATTGACTCTGTTAGCTGTAAAATATAATTTTAGCGTCAATTCGATGGAGTGCCCTGAAGTTGTCACAAACAATTTTGTTTGGATTCCAAAACTGTTCCAGATATAAAGATTCAGATAACGGAAATTAATAATATTGTAACAAATGTTATCAGCAAATGCGCGGAGAATGAAGTTAATAAACAATTAAAGTAAAAACTTTTCTCAATTGTAATAGGTGAGAGTGCTGTTGCAGGTGATCAAAATTTGTGCATTTTGGCTAAGTATATCAATGATGGTGACAGCATTGCATCATTGCTGAGCAGGATGCAAATAGGGGCAGAGGTCACAAATGATGAAAACTTTTACAACAAGTCTTTAAATTGTTTAAGTGAACATCTTTCAGTATATCAAGTACTGGAATAATGAAGTGCCAATACGCGGGTGGTAATTGGCAAAAACCAATCTCTAGCAGCCAAACTTGTAAAAAATAATTCTGAAACTGCAATTCTGTCCTGTATTTGTCATACTGTACATCTAAGTGCAAGTGCTACTTTTGATGAATTACCGAAAAATGTAATGTCACTTCTTCATTTCGTTTTCACGTACTTTCAAAAGTGTCCAAAGAGAAAGGCAATCAGGAACTGCAGGAGTGCATGAACGTAGCCAAACAAAAAAATTCTAGGGTCAAGTGGAACAATATGGCTATCTCTCACTGCTCACTGTGTTGACAGAATTCTAAGGCAATGTCCTGTTTTGTGGAACTTGTTTTCAAAGGTGGTTCAAAGGAGCACTGTAGCAGTAACAATATTTAATAATTTAGATAGTTTGCTCACAAGAGCATGTCTAGAGTTGTGGAATTCTGTGCTGCTTGATTTCCAGTGCTTCAATGTTACGTTCCATTATAATAAGGTACTCATAACTGTATTAACACCAGTATGTCAAGATTTCTACAGTTCATTAGCAGTAAACTTCTGAACATTTGTGAAATTTAGGGTAATAAAATTCTATATGCCTCCCCAAACATCCTTATAATTTGTTGCCTACAGAACTAGTGTATCTTGACACAGAAACTGAAAAATATTCAGGCAGAAATTCCAGAAAATATCACATATAATAAATAATACATTTTCACTTTCAGATAAAGCTTTAGGATTATACCAAGTTACGTTCCATTATGAGATATTTTCTGTTGGTTGGAATTTTTCAGTATTTCAAGCTAAGCAGATTTGAATTGTCATGTCTGTTCGTTTGCCTCTTATCAGTCTATGCATAGAGTACGCAAATTACCAAGTCCAGTAGGAGATAGCGAGCTTCTTTTTAAACAGTTTAGTATCGAAAATGCGTCCTTAATGGTTCTGTATAGCTACGTAAAAACGTGTCTTGAAAGCATTTCAGAAAATATTTTAAAAACACTTATAATTAATAGAATACAGAAATGCAAGAGCTTTTAGGAATCATTTTCGAGATAGACATTAAAGTAAGTTACAATGGGTTCAGAAAGAGGGTGTATAAGGATCGTGTTTTGCTCTACGCTTGAGCAGAAAACGATATCAAATACCAACATATATAACTTCTCTATTCTTCTGTAAAGATTTAAAAGCACTTGCATAGACATATGAAGGAAGCGTTTTCTTGTTTCGTTAGGGCTACAATCCGAATTTTTAAAATGTTATTTGTAATGAATAAGTAATGATTTAGGAATTTATTCCCAGACGTTGTAAGCATTTTTGTGCTGTAATGTTAAATCGAACAGATCCTGAATATCTTTTTGAAGGTGATAGAATCAATTTCAAGTCTTTGATCTGAAACGAGGGAGGAAAGAGCCATTAAATGTTCAACATCTGAGAAAATTTACCCTGCAGCAAAAATTCTCATGTGATCAATACAGGCACCAAAAATGCACCACGACTGCAATTTGTCGCCCATTTACAGAGTTGCGTATACGGGTAGAGCATGATAGTAATGACGTTTTGATGATAGTTCCACAGCTAATGAGGGAAAGGATAAAGAGAGAAGTTTGAACTTACCCTGGTCACCTCGCTGCCTCATTGAACTGTCTTTGCGGTAGATGATAAGAACATGGAAATACTTTCTCTCCTCAACTGAATTATCCTTGGTGCATGCTCAGGCAGGAAAGCCTCTCCGCAGTTGATTTCAATGGTGCTTTGGTGAGTTTCAAATTAACTACCTTGTTCGGTTCAGCTTTTGGTTCTAGCTTTAGCGAAACTGTTGGCTTTTCCAGATGCTCTCATTTGATCGCATTCGGGAAGTCCAGTTTCAAAGGCCGAGAAAGTCAATCATCTCGGTATTACTTTGCAAATGCTTTTACGGGTTGTACTTTACTCTCATTTCAATTCCTTCTGCATCTTTCAGGGGCGCAGGATCAGGGCGGTGGATGGTGGTTTGTATGCAAAATATAACGGTGTACTGCGTAGCTCGAATAGATACTGAGCAATTGGTTGGGTGTCCTACTTCGAGATCCCTTTATGTCCTCGGGAGTGGACATTACTGCGCCGCTGCAGAAAAGTGCTGGACCTTGGTAACTACGTGACTCACTGTTTGTTGTGGTTAGTTCTTCGCTCTTGTTTCCATGGAGCGGCCTGATGCGAATACAACGAATTAGTTGAGATGTTGTTAGTGTTTGGAAGGTGTCAACATAATGACACACAAACACTTGCCATTTATGCTAATGGTTTTCAAGGTAGACAACCCTAACTCATAGTATTTCCATAAACTTGGAATGACTGAGGTATTCTGATTGGCTGGATGTGCCAAATCATTCGAATATGTTATTGGAAGAAAAATGCGCTGTGTTTTACGACTGTTTGATACGCTGTTATATGAAGAATGTGCCACTAGACATTTGTCAATACATGCTCTTTTAACAAGATAGCAATTCTGCACATACGGTAGTACGGACCCGGGGACTGATGCCGTCTTACCCGCTCCTCCGTTCCGCTATCCTACGCGGAATGCTGCTTTCTGGTGATTTCTGCACCGACTGTTCTAGCATGTGATTTTAACCTCAGGGTATGCGTGGGTGTTTGCGAATAAAAACCAGAACTCTCGTTGAAACACTTTTATTCTCACCAAAATAGGAATGCGTGAGATTTGCCGATCGTTATTAACAACGTTGAGTCGTTACTGTGTCTTTACTAAGACCGAAGATTGTTACTATTAAATATGTGTCCTCACACTCGAGGATCCGGAATGCAAGTCCCGTGACTGAAGTGATCGTTCGGAGATCTGGTGGACAAGTGTACTGACCCGCCGGGTTCTGGAGGGCAAGTCTAAACGACCCTTTCTCTCCGGGTTCTCGCAGGCAAGTCCCAGTGCGTCATGACGCTCTCTATACCTTTCACTTCCTAATTAGCAACAGGGTTTCGAAGAAACGACCATCCCTTGTTTTCCTGCTCAACACCGGCATTGAGCGATTGCCAGGAAAACTGGTCTTACCAGACCTCGCTTGACTACCTGAAGCTCACCCCTAATGACTTGTCTGTAACATTTCGTGCCTTTTTGACAATTTTAGCCACAACTAATCTCCCAGATTCTGTTACTTTATACATGTAACGATTTTAACATTTTCTGATTATTTAATTCCGCCATGTGATGCAATATTATATCCATAATTATTGCGTTCACAATTTCGGCTTCAGGAAAATCTATAAGGAACAACCCGGCCAATGGATTAGACTGTATACCTCAATGCAAGAGTGCCCCCTCTCCCCCGAGATCCCAGGATTTTATCCCATGGACTACTTCTCTGGGACCACATGAGAGATCGTGTTTACCAAGAATCTCCTCCTGTTAAAAATC
Organism: Tenodera sinensis; assembly: GCA_030765045.1. NCBI lineage: Eukaryota > Metazoa > Arthropoda > Insecta > Mantodea > Mantidae > Tenodera > Tenodera sinensis. The sequence goes on along the minus strand of CM060964.1, from coordinate 224,817,827 downwards.
AGCCTATAAAGAGAATCTGTGCAGCAAGTGAAACCATAACACCTGCAATGTTGCTCAGGTTGCAGAAACCACTAATAAGATGCGGTGTGGATTTTCTTAGGGTGCGTGGGTGTTGGTTTTCCGAGATGCTCCGACTGCGATTACGCGATCGATCGGCAAACCTTGAGCTGATTACATACAATTTCTTTTTCTTTTCTTTCACAACTGGTTGACATCAATTCATTTTATAATTTTAACATGGTTATGTTTGTCCGGTAAACATTTGTCATACATACATATAAATCACCCTTCACATAATTCAAATAACACACTTGTACAAAGTTCACACTCAATAAATACATAATTATACCCTCTTTCATGATTACAACTGTAATTATCTTATCGACTATTATTTACATATTTCTTTTCTCTTATCTTCCGCTTCTATATAAAATTTTGCAAAAGTCTTTGCTGATTTAGATTGTTTTTTATATATATAGAAACGTTATCCACTCTTTCACTTTATTTCACTTTTCGCTTTCACTTTGTTGTTTTTCTTATATCTATTTACAGTTTTTTTTCCCTCTTAAACACTATCCGGTTTGTACATTCATGCTCTAACCAGTCTCAGGAAATTCATACCGTTTACGTACTCTCAGGAATATTTAAAGGTTCCGGATAGGGTCTCAGAAGCTGTTTATGCCATCGGCCAATAGATTTGTTAGTTTTCTTATCTGTTCGTTCGAAGGTATGTTCCCCAAATTTTGCTGTAACTATTGCAGGACCTTTATACAATAATTCTAACCTATGATTTCTCCCTCTTAAGTGAGTTTCGCTCCATCTATTTGCTTCGTTCACTTGTTCTCTTAATAAATTTTCTACTTCGATACAGTCATTCACAACCATCATGCATCTTTATTTTCTTCTCCTTCGAGTTTAATCTGGGATCTTTATACTTACTCATTTTTTAACATTATTACGTAGATCATTATATCCTCTATAAGTGACGTTTCCCTTATCAATTTCAGTATGTTCTTCTAATTTAACTTCCGCTAATTCCATTGCTCCAATATGTATTACTTCCACGACAAATGTTTCCTCCTGAGTTTCTTCCTCTAACTGATCCCTTGCAATTATACCCAAATTACTGTCCTCTAAAAATGGCACGACAATGGTGTTTTTTTCCGTTACACTTTTCAAAAAGTTCACAATAGCGTTCCATGCATATAGACTATCATACCCGATTATAAGATCCGTAACTAGCCTAGGTACAACTGAAAATAACAAGTTAATGATTCTTCCGCAAATCTCAACATTTAACAGGGCCTGAAACTGTACCTTTTCCCTTCTCTTTCCTACTGCTACTGAGCAATATATCCCGTGTACTTCTCACGATAGGAATTATTCCCAATCCTCACTGAAGGCGAGTTTGATAGAATACGAAGTTTTCCGTCACCTTGCTAATTGCTCCCTTTCCGTTACCATTATGTGAAGGTCCCGGGTTCGCGTCCTGACTGTGTTTGCTGGCCATCCATTGCTTAGTTGTGTTAATGGCGTCTACCCTATCTTCCTGAACCGGTGAATTTCTCCCACTTCTACATCTGTCCTCTTGCCTTGGGGAATGAGGTCTATATACATTGTTATTATTATTATTATTATTATTATTATTATTATTATTATTATTATTATTATTATTATTATTATTATTATTATTATTATTATTATTATTATTATTATTATTATTATTATTATTATTATTATTATTATTATTATTATTATTATTATTATTATTATTATTATTATTATTACTATTACTATTACTATTGTTATCGTTATCGTTATCATTATCATCATTATTATCATTATTATTATTATTATTATTATTATTATTATTATTATTATTATTATTATTATTATTATTATTATTATTATTATTATTATTATTATTATTATTATTATTATTATTATTATTATTATTATTATTATTATTATTATTATTATTATTATTATTATTATTATTATTATTATTATTATTATTATTTTCGTGATAACTATTTCCTGAATAACGTCGGTTTCTGTGAAACTGTCCCCTTCTATCTCTTACATACCTATCATGTGCATAAGATTGACTTGAACGTTTCGCCTCTTTGATAATTTCCGTACCTTCCCCTATGATTATGGTCGAAATGATTTCTCCTCCTATGCTCGTAATGGTTACCATTTTTCGGTACGGAACCATGATATCTTTCTCGGGTGTCATAACCTGTAATATTTCCTGGCGGTGCCCCCTGCCCGAAAAATGTTGTAGGACTTCTTTCTACACTCCTAACCTCTTCTCCTATTCCAGTACTAATTTCTGGTTTTACAATCTTTATCTCTTCTCCTATTCCTGTTTGACCGCCATATTTGTTTGTGTGGTTACAAGCCATGTTGTTTGAAGTACTTGCACCCACGTTTTCCCCCCTGAGACCTTGATTGTTACTTGCTATCTTTTCTGTTAACCGTTTGTTACCATTTTCTATCTTTCCTATTAATCCTTTGTTATTATTTTCTATCTTTCCTGTTAACCCTTTCTTAATATTGTCTATCCTTTCACCTAAAACCTGATAACTAGTTTTCATTTCTTCCATTAACTCTTTATGATTATTTTTCACTTCTTCCCTCATACTATGTATCAGCGCCACAAGTGACCCATACATATTATTGTTCATAGTAAAACTTTGAATTGGACTTTCTCTGCTCACATGGATCTTCCCTAACTGTTCTGCCTGATTTCGCCCATTCCTATCCTCTACATTTTCTACATTCTCTATGCTATTATTTACATCATCATCCTGAACATCCATAGTTACATCAGCCTGCTCTATCATCTTCCCACTTCTCAAATACATCTACTACCAGGACATAAAAATATTTTTTTTTTATTGTTTTTCTTCACTCAGTACCTTTTTATCTGCTACCTGCTACTACTGCTTTGATGCGGATCCTCTTGTCCTCGTGGTCCTGGTTCCCTCTGGTGTTCTTGTGCTGTTTTGCTGTTCGGCTCCACTGTCGTCTGGTTCCACTGCTGTTCGGCCTCACGTTGTTGCGCCATATGCTGCGGTCTTACCCGCTCCTCCGTTCCGCTATCCTACGCGGAATGCTGCTTTCTGGTGATTTCTACTCCGGCTGCTCTGCAGGTTGCAGAAACCACTAATAAGATGCGGTGTGGATTTTCTTAGGGTGCGTGGGTGTTGGTTTTCCGAGATGCTCCGACTGCTGGCTCACGGCGAAGCATGAGACATTCCCCTAGAGTGGTGAAGAGCACAGGTGTCTGGAGAAAGAGATCTTAGTCTCCAGGGGCTGTGCTGCTCGGGAAGGAGCCAGGTAAAGATGCTGTTTCGTCTGTCTTCTGTTTATTTCACCACAACATAATATATCACTATATACCAATTATATCACACTTGATAGCCTTCTCTTTCCTCACACGCAAGACACGAACCACGGTTCTTACGCCCAATACTCTTATCTCCGCCGGCATCTATGCAAACAAAGTATTAATCCTTCACTTAAATCACAGCTAAGGTCTATATTTAGCTTAATCTATGAACAACTGCGAGCCTTCAGTTACATAATCATCTCAGACTTAAAAATGTTTCTGTATTGCAACAAGGCCGACCGACGCATTTGGTCCTTGCGCCCGGTTGAATATGGAACAAGTACATAAGGTAAGACAATTTATCAGTAATTTAACAAAAAGTAATGTCTTAATACCTATATTAAACTAAGATACACTCTTGGAAACAAGTTTTTGTTTTTGGTAATCACGTATCTGACACATATTTTAATAAAGAATCACTTTTTTCTGAACACTATTTTTAACGGTGGTAAAGGTAATGGCAGCCTGCACAGGTGGGCAAGTTCGCAAGTTAATTTTGCATTAATGGTAAGGTAATTTTGTAACACAGTATCATGTGGTTCTTACAGTACAATGTTATCACTTTAAGAACTAAAACCTTCACAACATCTATCACACATGTAAATTACTGCTTGTAATTGTTTACTTGATTGACATTTATGATAAGGTGTTGAACAAAAAGAGCACTGTGTCCACGATCCATATAAAATGGTAACGCCGACCCAATTTTTGTATTTCAGAGTGTTCCGAATCCTCATTTTTAGTACAAATTTCTTAATTGTGGTGTAAGGAATACTATACAATTTTGCTGCTTTGTATGTCATACTGTGGAATTTCACTTTCCTAACTGCACTCAAAACATCTCATGTTTCATAATTTCTATACACTTTCTCACTTCCTTTTTAGTAGACTTCGTCTTTTTAGGAGCCTTACTGAGCGAAACTCTACAAAAGTAATACAAATGAAATTAAATATTAAGTTTATGAATCCAAAAATATTACTTAACAAAAAAATAGTAAAAAACTACTAAGCCCCGACACAGCAGCCTTACCGCGCAGCCACTGCGTCCCCCACCTCGGCCCACTACAGGCGTCATTGGTGGGGTGCAGTACTGGAGGCTGGTACGTGGTCAGCGTCCCGATCCCTCCCGGCCAGTTATGCGGTCTTCGCGACCTGGGGCCGCTACTTTTCCATCAAGTGGCTCCTCAATTGGTCCCCCGGGACTAAGGAGGCTGAGTGCACCCCGTGCCAGACGTCCCAGAAGGTATAAAATCCCCATGCTGGTACCGGGGATTGAACCCGGGGACTCCGCGTGAGAGGCAAGCGCACTTCCAACTGCGCTACGGAGGCGGTCAACAAAAAAATAGTATTTTCGTATAACAACATAACATAGCATCAGGTAAAGTAATTTTACAATAGTCTAAAATTAATATGTTTTTATGATTATGCATGTAGAATACTTATCTCTGTAATATGTATAACAACTGTTGTGCAGGAATACATAGAACCGATACAAGACCAATTTAAACAGCTGAGGAAATTAATGGTCTGAAATGTAGACAGATTTTCCTAACAAACTGTGCTGGTTTCTTAAGCTTTTTGTATGCTTATGCGTCACAAAACAAATTCACTATTACGTTTATACAACTCTATACACCACATATATGTATTCCGCAATGATAAAACGTGCGTAACCTGCTTCATATAGCTTGAAACTAGATTTAAAACTTAGTAGGCATACAACACCTTCAGTAAACTCGACATTAAATGGGAAATTGCCTACTAAGAACACAGTGAAATCTTTGAGCACTAGGCAAGTTTGCAGCATGCTCTTAAAAATGTGTTGCGAAATGATCTATACTACAAGAATATCTTACCTTATCTACTTTTTCTTCAGCAAAGCCTAACTCCCTCTGTCTAGGGGTTTCACCTATTTTCCGACCATTTTTTGGCAGATTGAATTTTGTTCTTAACTACCTGATTTATTAGTTCTGACATTCGCTGCCTTATTTTCTCACTCAATCTTCATTGGTGAATTTTATATGCAGAATAGTGCAAAATTCTATTTCCGCGCTTTTAAAACGTTATGGCCCGTTACTCGATTCTAGCAGCGATTCTTACGCTCCACTTATTTTACTGTTCAATTAGGCACGTACTTGTGGGCGCCGGGTTGTCGCTCTAAGACCCTTGGGTTTGTTCCACAGCGCGTATGTTTCTCTGAATTCTAAAGTTGAAAGCTTTTCTGGTCCGATCCGTTATCGCCTGAGGCTTTCCTGTGCCTTGCAACCCCTTTGCTTATATGATTTCCTCTTTCTATGCTATATAGTTCTTGTTGGATTTCTTAATTTCCTTATATTTTACTCACATAAAATACTAAATAAATACTAAACTACTAGTTTCTCCCCTTTGTTATCGACGTTGTGAAATTCTTTAGCGTACAGTGCCTAGCTGTTTTCGAAATATTCTTGTTGTACTAAGTTTGAGGACTTTCCAAAGTGTGATTGGGTCATCTTACGGACATTCTTGAAAGTTGCTATCATTTTATTAGGTAACTTATTTTTCTTTCTTTACTTCTCTCTCTCTCTCTCTCTCTCTCTCTCTCTCTCTCTCTCTCTCTCTCTCTCTCTCTCTCTTCTTTCTTTCTTTGTTTCCAGTGCGAGACGCTTTTACTAAGGATAACTCATTTGAATGCTATATACTCGCCTAACTAACCATCACTTGCTTAATTTCAAACCATATCTATGCAAATATGTTATGTAACTTAGAATTACTTTTATTTCTTATTTTTCTTCATCGGATTACCCTCCCCTTATGTAGGACTTAGAAGTCAGTGCTTAGAGTCAAACGCCTGTTAGGGAGCACAGGAACCTATGGAGGGACAGAGTGAAGACCTGGAAGCGGGTGCTCAGCCAAGCACCAGGTATGATAGTGAGGAAGAGGATGATGTGAAATGCAGGCGAGATGGATGAATGGAAAGGTGATTATGGAGCAACTGGTTGAATGAGTGGCGGGGGAAACCAAAGAAGCCGGAGAAAACTTGCCCAGACGCCGCTTCATCCATCACGAATAGCACATGCGGGTCCCTGGGATCGAACCCAGGCCACCTTGGTGGTAGGTGTACGGTCACTTTTATTTGAATAGTAAACTACATGGTGTACTATGTATATGATGTTTTTGTAGAGAAAGTCGTTTGGGTGCATCACACTTTTGTTTATTTATCTGCTAGAATCCCAAAGGCAGTAACGATTATGAGCAGAGAATATTTCGTCAAACTGACTAAGCAATATTGCAATTTTGAATTACAAACTTTTAATATGGTATTTACAAACATAAGGGCAAAGCTTGAAGTGTACCGCTGCCAAATTTAAATTTACTGGTAACGATAATGGATAGTTGCTAATACTAAATAAGGCTGCTGCTCCGAGATAAATGAGAAATGTCCCAAAGCTTCAGTAATTAAAAATCTGATGTGTTGCCTTCATATGCCTTCATTGCCTTGACTTGCTCTACTTTTGTACTAACCCTTCTTACAAACTCTTATTCCAATATCTTCTTCGTGTTAGTTAAGATAAACATTTGTACAAATTATCTTATTGCTTATTTCCTTGTAGGTGTAAGGGGAATATTAGAATACAGTAGGCTTTGTGCGATAGTCAAATCTCTTAAAGCTTTGAGATCCCGTTCTCTCTGCACGCTTAACATATAAAACATGGACAACGACGTTGCATTTTACGAAAGTTTTAAGTTTTCCGAAACTGACACAAACAACAAACGATATCTCCGAAATGGTTCACTGTACAAAAATGTATTTAGATATAAATTGTGTGTTTTAGCGAGATGTACATTTTTTGTAGAGTAAGATTGTGTCTGTCTCTTTAGGAGTTATTCAAGTGTCATCCAGAGTAAACAGGGCTACGTAGGCTATAGCCAGAAAATTCAAAACATACATTTTATTTGTCATAAAAATATCTGAAACATGTCATTTTAATCATTCAATTTTAATCAATCATCTTTAGAGCCATGTTCAAGAAAATCAACATTTTCCATGTAAAGGGTAGTTTAGGTGGGGCTATTTTCTTCAAAATCTTCGTCTCGCATCCTTGAAAGACAATACAATGCTTCCTCTACCCCTTATTAGAGAAAGTGTAAAAGTGGATGGACCTATAAGAGTTTTACAGTAGAGGAAGTGTACACATGCAGCGAGCATAGAAACACAATATATAAGGAAGTTGACCCATTCATTGCACAACTATCTGTCGAGATGTCTCAAATTATAGAACAAAATTTGAATTTCCTACACGAGGAAAATAAATTACATTGAACAAGCAAATAACCTGCATGGCTTAGACATATTTGCAATATCTGTGAAAACGTATGGAATTATGCGCAATCCTAGAAGATACTGGCATATACGTACAATAGTGGGAATCAGTATAAAGCCACAACTTTTCCTGGTGACACTAACAGGTGCAATGCCTGAAGCATACATATATCATGAGAGTACTAGGTATAAGACATACAAAAATCATAAGAGAATTAGTTTCCTTCATATCACAAGTAACAAAATAAAGCGTTTGTATTTCTTGGAATGAAATTGGTATAAAGAAACTCAGTGTTATGTTGTATTATGGCATTATTAGTACCCTTCTGTTCTTCCTAATGAACTCTAAAAGTCCCTTAGGGATTGATTTTGTTAGGGTTTGTAGCTGCTTCATCTTCAGAGCATGCCATTAATATTGAAATTCAGTCGGACCATCTAAATTAAACTCCTTCTCATCACTGAAGATCATTTTATCCCATTCTGAAGTCATGACATATGCTTTTCAACAAAGTTCAATCTAGCCTGTTTGTGTATGGGTGACTGGTGCCTGGTTTATGCAGTGGTTTCTCGAACGCAGAATGTTCTGTCATTTGACAAAACTTGCATGCACATCTGGCAGTTACTAGCAACACCAATCAGCAACAAGTTGAGAAGTATAACGGTTTTGACCCTTGCATAGCGCAAAAGTAATCGTTTCGATGCCTCAGATAATTTTCTACTTCGCACATATGTTCCGTTCTGTCCATATCGTGCACCCAATCTAACGAAATTATCAATCACTGAACCTGGACGGTGCAACTTATTCGGAATTTGACGATTAGAGAGTTCCATTTCCGTTTACGTATCCTTTTTTTTTTTTTTTTTTTTTCTTTTGCTCCGACATTCTGGCTGTAAGTAGATATTGTTATTCTGAAGTCACTAATTAACCATTTCAGTAATATTTGTGTTGCATAAATCAACTTCAAGCTATGTTAATTTAAACTTTAATGCATGGGTCCGCGACTAGTGAGTTCGAGCCTTTCTTCCTATACTTGTTCGCTTTTGGAACCACACAAGTTAATTGCTCCTCCTGCACTTGGAACGAAACTAATGTCATTGGCTGTCTGTGTATTCGAGCTTTAAAGGAATCTTATAAGCCACATTGTGCGGTACATTGTCTGCAAAAATAACAATATTGACTTTTTCCCTCGAAAACACTATTTAGAAGTTGTAAATAACTACTTTTTTGGGGAGACATTGCAAAAAGACTTACATTTTCTCGAAGTACATGTAACTTGATCTTAGCTGTACCTCTCTTGGTTGCTGTGTCAATTCACTTACCTGAAATTAACAAAATAATACATGTTAATTTACCAAATTTCTTAGCAACAATAGATAAATATCTATAATTTATTTTTGTTAAATAATGAATGATGTTGATAAATCCTTATAAGAAATCTGCTAGAATAGTTATCTTAACACTGCATAGGCCATAATTACAAATTTATTTAGTAGCGCAAATAAAATTGATTGAAAATGCTAAGATTTTTTACATATTTAAACTTTTGTGGTAATGTAATGTATTAAATGTTTTGAGGGCTGTCTTTTGATAGGTAACTGTTATAATCAGCCGGAAAAATACAAGCAAAAAAGTTAGCCTCTAAGTGCCATTGCGGTCTAGTTTTGGGAGTGTTGGCTTTTAATCACACCAAAGCTTCACGAATAGTTATTTTATCTTCATTAGCGTCGTTTTCTATCGTGCGTGGAATCTGTGCTGTGCAAACACTGTAGAGAATGTGAACGTTTAAATAAGAAACGGTATTGGGTCTTAAGTTTAGTAAGTTTTTAATACCAATAATTAACAATCTGATGTGTTGCACTCACATGACCTTCTCTACTTCTGTACTAACAATTCTTACAAACTCTTATTCCTATATCTTCTTCGTGTTAGTTGAGATAAACATTTGCAGAAACTATCTTATTGCTTATTTCCTTGTAGGTGCAAGGGGAATATGGGAATACAAGTTGGCTTTGAGCGATAGTTAAATACTTTAAAGCTTTCAAATACGTTCACTTTGTACGGTTAACATATAAAATGAATAACAATGTTCCATTTGACAGAAGTATGAGTTTTCCAAAACTCATACAAATAACAAGGCATACCTCCGAAATGGTTCATTCCACCAAAAAAAAAAAAAAAAAAAAAAAAATAGTATTTGGTCATAGATTGTGTATTTAGCGAGATCTACATTTTTGTATAGTAAGTTTTGGTCTATCTCTTACGGTTTACCAGTTATGCAAAATTCATCCAGAGTAAATATGACTACAGGGGCCAAAACATTCAAGATATACATTTCACTGGTCATAAAATATGTTAAACATATGCTATTTTAATCAAAATTGTTAGAGCCATTTTCAAGAAAATAAAAATTTTCGAAAAATTTTCAATGTAAAGGGTAGTTTAAGGTGAAGGAATGTTCTTCAAAATCTTCGTGTTGCATCCTTCAAAGACATTAACTTTAAATACCAACTTTGGTTTCTAATCGACTTTTCGTTTTTGAGTTATGTTGTTCACAGGCTGACATACAGACAGACACACAGACACACACAGACATACACACACGGACCTTTATCTAAAAATTATTTTTTATTTTAGATTCAGGGGGCCTCAAAACATATATTTCCGGTGAAATCTTGACATCAAATTTTTGGGTGGAATGCAATACTTCCTCTACTGTGCTATACGTAGTAGAGAAAGCAAAATATGTAACTGAAGATGCTCTTAAGTGGCAAACGTTCTTTAGGAACTATGGCTGTAGCATGAAAGGGAACTTTGAGAGACACAAAATGACTTTCATATTAGGTATGTCAAAAATGTGTCTCGCGATTACAACTGTATGCCCTCCACAAGTTGCCCTCTGGTTCGCAGTTGCTATTCTAATTTGTGCTTTACAGAGTGTTAAGTGATGTTATGCTATTTGCATATTTATGCGCCTGTGATAATAAAGGTGTCTCGCCCAAACTAAAGACATGTGAGGTGATATATCTTAAAGATTATAAGAATTGAACTTACCGTTTTGGCACTTAATATATATTAGGTGCACTAACAACGGCACACAGTTTTAAAAAATAAAGTATAGTAGAAACTATTCCTGAATAGATTTATTAGATTAATTTTGAATTGCCGTTTCCAGAACTGTCGATGGCATTGTAGTAATTAAAACAGCTATCAAAATAAATCAAATCAAGTTGAATGTTTTATAGTTCAAATATTCAAACTTTGTAGCTGCAGTGAACTTACATTTGTGCGACTATGTATATTTTTGTGACAAATAGTACAGGATTTAAAAACATTTATTAACTAATCATTTGAAGGCTCTGAAAATGAAAGGTAGCTTAGTTAAAGAAATAACCACTAAAGCTTTGTATCCCAATCTTAATTTCGTATTATGTGAACAAAACACCAGTGCTACGCATAAATATATCTTTGACAATAAAAATACTGTGAATCTATTGCAATTATGCAAATCATTTCAGGTTTTTCCACTTGAACAGCAATCAGAACTATCACCCCAAAATTTGAACCAATACTTTCTCAGCACTACGTAGCTACCTCGGACTGAAACCCATTTTTTTAGACTGATACTATATTGGAAATCTGCACTAGTGTACCACAAAAACTATTATATGTCAAGTTTCTAAAGCTGAAGATAACATCGTTTTCTTTGCTTCTATTTATTCCTACCCCCAAAAACTTGCGGAAAAAAACCCTAATAGCGTCTAATGCAACTTTAATGTTTTCAGCATAAGAGCAACTTTAATTTGATGTAAAATTGAAGCAGCATATTTTTACTTTCTCCACTGGTAAGTAGGGGAAGTATTGTATTCCACCCAAAAATTCGATGTCGAGATTTCACTGAAAATATATGTTTTGAGACCCTCTCAATCCAAAAAAAGCTTTTTTTTTTTTAGAAAAAATGTGTGTATGTGTGTCTGTCAGTCTGTGTGTCTGTCAGACTGTGGACAGCATAAATCAAAAACAAAAAGTCCGTTAAAAACCAAAGTTGGTATTTAAGTTTAATGTCTTTAAAGGATGCGACACGAGGATTTTGAAGAAAATAGCTCCACCCTAAACTACCCTTTACATGGAAAATTTTTCGAAAATTTTGATTTTCTTGAAAATGGCTCTAACGATTTTGATTGAAATGTGATATGCTTGAGATATTTTTATGACAAATGAAATGTATATCTTGAATTTTCTGGCCATAACCCCTGTAGGCGTATCTACTCTGGACGACTTTTGCACAGCTGGTAAACCGTTAGATAGACCAAATCATACTATACAAAAAATGTAGATCTTGTTAAATTCACAATTTATGTCTGAATAAATTTTCTTGTAAGGTGAACCATTTCGGAGATATTCCTTTTTATGTGTGTGAGTTTCGAAAAACTTAAAACTTTCGTGAAATGGATCATCGTTGTTCATTTTTTTATATGTTAAGTGTGCAAAGACAACAGAATCCCAAAGCTTTAAAAGATTTGACTATCGCACAAAGCCTACTGTATTCTAACATTCCCCTTGCAGATACAAGGAAATAAGCAATAAGATAATTTGTACAAATGTTTATCTCAACTAACAAGAAAGAAGATATAAGAATAAGAGTTTGTAAGAATGGTTAGTACAAGAGTAGAGAAATTCATGTGAGTGCAACACATCAGATTTTTTTGTTTCTTTTTTAAATGAGCAGAACAGCTGCTTGCATAGATGCTAGTAGATACCTTAATAAATGTCTACTAAACAGCCAGAAATGAGCACTCTGCTAGTAGGATTAGGAGACAAGTATTCTTTTGATCAGATTTATCACAGAACTTTCTGATATTTTGTGCGACTGACAACGTGAACAGTGGGTTGCTCAGGTAGCAGTTGTCTTTATATAGTGAAGGGAAAATATCAGCCAGTGTAGCATAATCAGAGGTAGGCAGAAGGAATTGGATGCGGAGAAATAAGCCACAACCTTCTCCTTAAGAAGAGTACAGAATTAGAAAAATCAGGAAGAAAGTGGAAAGTCCAACGGTCTACAGTAGCAGGATCAATTTGCGGGAGAAAGGACAATAGAATTCATAGCGTGGGTCCCCTCACGTTCGCTCTCCCTCTCCACCCTCTCCTCCCCCCTTGTCATAGGCGAAAGGTGGTCTTCATTAATCTTTATTGTTCACAAAAACAATGGTTGACGGCTTAAATTCTTGCATTGCTATGTGTTTTGGACCTCCCATGTCACCGCGAGGAATGAGAGAGAGAGAGAGAGAGAGAGAGAGAGAGAGAGAGAGAGAGAGAAACATATTAAAAGCACTTAACCTTATTCATACAGAAATGGAAACGTAACTTCAAACTGAAGTCGGATTCCATTGATAGGCTACTTTATTGCTTCAATGAACAAATATGAAACGAGACAGGTAATAGAGAGAGAGAGAGCTAGAGGGGCGGGGGTGAGTGCTTAAATTGCGTATATCACTTAAACGTATTAAAACGCGTTTTATTGCATCAAACTTATGCAGAGAATCTACAGTTTGTCCAGATTGTCGTGACACTCCCCCACTCCTAAAGTATTGATGCGCAATAGAAGAGGCGTGCCCACGTGCATAAAAGGAGAGGTGGGGATTAGTGTATCGCTCACTCTCACCGTGATAACTTCACAATAACTGTTGCACATACAGCGCTTGTGCATGTGACTGCCTGAGTTCTGACATCACTTACTTGTTCCCCACCACTCCAGACACTTCTGCTTAATTTCTCCTCTCTCGCGCATGTTGAGTGCCAGGACGTTCTGGGCAAACTGTACAATCGCTTTAAATGCTGGAAGACTTGTTGTATATCTTCTGTTCTTTACCCACACACACGCACGCACACGCACATGCACATGCACACGCACACGCACACACACACGCACACGCACACACACACACACACACACACACACTGATTACTACGCCAATTGGGATGAATCTCCTACAAATGTCTTCGTGCTAACAAAACTAGTCCCTTGTTAGAGTATGATGAGATGCGAAGGTTACCAAGCTTTTGATTGATATGCTTAGTGAAGAAAAAAAAAAAAAAAAAAAAAAAAGGAATCTATAAGCTTACTAGTTCATGGAAAAAATTTAGCACAGAAAGAAAATCCAGGAGGGCACCAAAGTTGCATTTTGGATGGAATGTGAGTCTCCGGGTATTGGGACCAGTTTACTGCATAAGCAGGGAATATTTAGACATAAAGTATGTAAATAAAGTTGTTGCAAGTATTGGCAAACCATTGGAAGCTTCCAGCAGGATGAAATTTTAGAAGCAGCGTTATAGCATCAATAAACTACACAAAGAATTGTAACACACCAATAAAGCTGAAACAAGATATGGCACGGCCTTGAGACCTGTAACTACTATAAAAAACTGTGATGTGTTACATTCACACGATCTTTTCTGCCCATTCTTCAACAGATTCTTACAAAAGTTTGTTCTTCTACTTCATGTAAATAGAAGCATTTGTAGAAATGGTTTTCTTACATATATAATAGGTACAATGGAATTAGCGGAATACAGTAGGCTTAAGCGATAGTCAAATATTTTAAGTCACTATGGTTTTGAAATTCCATTCTCATTGCATAACCAGGAGGGGGAAAATCTTACGTGTTACTACACATGACTTTTTCTACCTTCTGTCGTCCATTAGTGGGCATACACACTATTCTTAGGAAAGCCTATTTTCCTGTCTACTTCATTTTAATAGAGGCAAAGCCTGTGTAGAAATAGCAACACCGATAGCCAAACGTTCAAATACTGGTCGTTATGTGCTGGCCTTAAAATGTCGCGCTTTTCCGTGCAGTTCCAGAAATAACTATTGGATATCGACAGGACTTTAAAAGAATGAAAAAACAATTGCACTGGAAAGGGTAGAGTGACACTGAGAAATTCAGGCTGGATATGGCACCTCGTGCTTCCTCCCGAGCGCTTCTTCGTGTGAGGTGGCTGCAGGGATCAAGCAGGGTTCGGGACACCAACCCGCAAGAGTGTCTAGAGGACTAGCTAGTGACGGTGAGGCTCCTGCATCATGGTGCAAGACACTCTAGCAGAGAGATCTGCTGCGCTCTAGCACCACCCGGGATCGTCGCACCAGCGAAGATAGACGACGACGGATGGAGGGATGGAGGAGAGGAATAGCGAGGTCTAAACTTGTCGTTGCATTAGAAAAAGATGAATTTGAGACTGGAGATTACTCGCGTCAAGGGTAGCCCGTGTGGTGGACCATACGAGCAAGGATCCAGTTGAGACTGCCTCACTATAAGGACAATCAATGTAATTAATCTTCTTCCAAACAATAGCCGTGTGTAGAACTGAAAAATTTAATGCCATGACCGGTATTTGCACCAGGGATCCACCAGTTACCACCCGGCAGCTCTAACCACTAAGCTAGCATGACCAACATGCCGACATGACATTAATTAGTTCTCCAATTCACTCGCATTTTCCCCGGTAGACCACACAAAGGTCTCAATGTATATCAGATAACATACCTTAACGACGACTTACGGTATTGTAAGTACTTAAGTCCCGGTCTTCTAGTTATATATATATATATATATATATATATATATATATATATATATATATATATATTACACACACACAAACAGACATATAATCAGGTGGGTCAGCTGCTGGGTCAGCTGCCCCTTATTTTGCAGCTTTATGCAAATCCTCATTTTAGAGTAACATGAAAACATCAGCCCGTATGCTAGATTCTATCCAAGTATTTAACATATACATGTTTAACTGAATATTTATTTCTGAAGTTCTGGGTAGCTCAATTGGAACGAGCACACGATTCGTAAGTAATACATGTGCTTAGAGGCGGTTTGAATCCCCTGTAGGTATGTACTAATCCTTTTTGCCGTGTAATGTTCATTAATAACATTGGTTGAACCATTATTGTATTTGAAGCTGCTGTTGTTTTAATTCGTAATTGTTCTGGTTCCATTTTATGGTATTGTAGTTGTACATGAGGATATCTCTCCTTGTACAGATGCCGAGTTGCTTGTACTTGGCTCTTGCTTCTCCGTAGATCAAAAGCATATCAGAGTACTCCGTCTGTCGAATACCTGGTTAAGGACTGTCACAAAATATCGTGTGAAGCATACACGTGGAGAATGGAAGCAGTGAGCCTTCATAGTAACACACTGCATCATGCTGGTCCATTGGAGCTGAAGTCATTAAACTTATTCTATTACAAAATGGCTTTGAAGAAAAAGGGTAAAAAGTAAAGAATAACGAATAACAACTTCCCAGTGGAGAAAATCATTCGTATGTATTGGAAAATTAAAACAAACAAAGACCAATATCATGGAAATTGTTAGCTGTACAAAAACAATGTATTTGACATAAATTGAATTCTATATCAAGATCTACACTTAATGTGCAGTAAGATTTTGTCTATTTCCTACGCTTTACCAGTTATGCAAACGTTATTCAAAACTTCAGAGGCTATTGCCAGAAAATTCAAGAAATACAATATTGTATTGTAACAATATTGATTAAAATATGGTATTTTAATCTATATTGTTACAGCCATTTTTGAGAAAATCTAAATTTTTGGAAAACGTCTGATGGAAATGGTAATTTTATGTGCAAGGATTTTCTTTAATATCCTTCTGTTGCATCCTTAAAAAGTTGGAGAACTTAAATTACCAAGTTCCGTATAATTTTAGGTTCCGGGGGCCACAAAAATATATTGTGGAATAACGAAATTGTCTATTCAGGGAACCTCAGAATGTGTTTTGTAAGTGAATTATCGATATAAAATGTTTTGATGGAGTGCAATAGTTGCTCTACTTACTATAGGTAAGCAGTAGAGAAAGTACAAAGCAATAAAGGTATCATTCCTTCGTAGTGGTAGCTGCAGTCACAGACTGCGTAACCATACACATTGTGGGCGTTGCTTTTGTCTCCAGTGATTTTATGTCATACTATAGGTCCTTTCATCAGGCAAACTAGGTAAGGGAAATCATATTTTCCACGAAGAGCTTTCGATTTCCCATGAGAATCCTGGATGTGTTGCCTATGTTTCTTGGTTATTATTCATGCCAATTACTTCGCTTTTCGTATGCTACGCATCACAACTCTTGCATTCGTACTGCTAGGCCTGCAGAGATATTCGTCATTTTGTGCAGAAATCAGAGAACCACAGCACACTATGATGAAGTAAAAATACGTTCATTAGTCTACAATGTGCAACTTGCAAATGAAAATTAAGGATAGCTATTCAGCAGCACGTATTTTTGAGGAGAATATTGTGTTAAAAATTAAGTAAAACAATTCCCTGAAATTAATTTGTTTTTACTGAAGGACAGAGTCCATTCTTAAAAGGTAAATTTGTTCGAATTTATGAGAATACGAAGCATTAATGCATGCATAATTTTGCGAATCCATTTCTATGTAAAGCTCCATAAACAGATTCTTTTGCACAACTGATAACAAACAGCAGTTTGTTTTAGCTGTCGTACCGGACATTACACAAATGGCTTTTTGAATCGCAAATGAATCTTTTACTAATTTAATTTATCTTCCCCATATTCAATATTAAAACGCTGAACAATGATCTTGAAGACCATGAATCTTCCGGTTTATTCCTTGTATTATAAATAGTACCTGTTTATTCTCGGTAGTGAGTACACTGGGCAAAGTATTTACGATTTTGCATTTTATAAGTACAATAGCGAGCGGAGTTTTAGTACGAAATCCATCAAGTTAACCGTGCATCTACAACGGGAAGTGGAAGCGTCGGTGACCTGGCTGTGCTCTTGTAAACCAGTGGAGTGGAAGGCAGTACATACAGCCTTCATGCTACCTGCCCGCTCTATACTCCATGCTGTTAATCTCATTCCTATGTTTACTTACTAAAACCCTGCTCCCTGGTAATAATAATAATAATAATAATAATAATAATAATAATAATAATAATAATAATAATAATAATAATAATAATAATAATAATAATAATAATAATAATAATAATAATAATAATAATAATAATAATAATAATAATAATAATAATAATAATAATAATAATAATAATAATAATAATAATAATAATAATAATAATAATAATAATAATAATAATAATAATAATAATAATAATAATAATAATAATAATAATAATAATAATAATAATAATAATAATAATAATAATAATAATAATAATAATAATAATAATAATAATAATAATAATAATAATAATAATAATAATAATAATAAACAACCATGGGGTGCATGGTGAAGGGATTGATGGTCGTAAAGCAGGAGTTCGGCATGATGCACATTCTTGCCAATCTAATAAAGTAGTTGGTAGTGTTGTAACTAGAGATCATAAATTTAAATACCTGAAATAGACGATTTATAACAACTGTGGGAGAAACAGCTATCTGACCTCTAGAAAAGGTACGTAGTTGTTAACACCCGCTGGCAGCAGTAACTGGCGTACCCGTGAATAATTTAGCATATTATGCAACATATCGCGTACTTTGTGTTCTCTTCGCGATTAACATCTATCTCTCTTACAGTGTAGCCAACATTACAAGTATCGTGTCCAAGACTACTATCGAGCTGGTAAGTAAACTCGATCTATAGCTTTCTAACATTGATAAAACCCTTCGTGTAGGTCAAAAGATAATGCGATTTTAACAAGGCATATTATTCCTTGTATTACCTTGCAGGTAGCAGAAAAGAAGTGAGGTCTTCCAGAGTAAGAAGAGAACAAAAGGCAGTCGCATCACAATTAAGTAGGACATTAACTGAGATAAGGCATGGGTTGTAAAAGGAAGCAATTTCAAAGTTCGGTCTGACCAGTGGATGGACACTAGACGGCGTGGTCTGCAAAGAGCGAAGCAGCGCATGATCGGTGTGTCGAGCTCCAACAATATCAAGGCTCCGAGCAGTAATAAGGAATAAAATACTGTATTATTTGCCTCCCTACTATTAGAGACTTCATTCTCACGTGCTCCCTTAATTTCTACTTCTCAACTCTTAATATATGCCGTATTATTAGTGCTGCATATTTTCTCTATCGCGTTTCCTTTTAGTTATCCTAGTGATATTTACCTTCCCCAGTTTGTCAACCTGCCACAAAGAAATTTTTTAATAAAATATTATTTCTACCATCAGTAACGGCCTCATACTGTAGGCCTCTGACGAGAAAGCGCCGTAGAGGTGTTCTGTTCTCTGGAGGGGAAAGGGGAGACAGTAATACTGAATTCTCTTCACGAGAACTTAGCTGTAAGGAATGTGTTTAAAATCAACAAATTCAGCGCTAGAGTTTCAACGCATAAAGAAGTCTTAGGCCTCGTAAAAATCACAGGTGCATCTGGTAGCAATGCTGCGATACAGACGCTCATGTGGTAGCAATGCTGCGATACAGACGTTCATGTAGTAGCAATGCTGCGATACAGCAGACGTTCATGTGGTAGCAAAGTTGCGATACAGACGTTCATGTAGTAGCAATGCTGCGATAATGCAGACCTTCATGTGGTAGCAAAGTTGCGATACAGACGTTCATGTAGTAGCAATGCTGCGATACAGCAGACCTTCATGTGGTAGCAAAGTTGCGATACAGACGTTCATGTAGTAGCAATGCTGCGATACAGCAGACCTTCATGTGGTAGCAAAGTTGCGATACAGACGTTCATGTAGTAGCAATGCTGCGATACAGCAGACCTTCATGTGGTAGCAAAGTTGCGATACAGACGTTCATGTAGTAGCAATGCTGCGATACAGCAGACCTTCATGTGGTAGCAATGTTGCGATACAGACGTTCATGTAGTAGCAATGCTGCGATACAGCAGACGTTCATGTGGTAGCAAAGTTGCGATACAGACGTTCATGTAGTAGCAATGCTGCAATACAGCAGACGTTCATGTGGTAGCAATGCGGCGATACAGACGTTTTTGTGCTAGCAATGCTGCGATACAGCAGACGTTCATGTGGTAGCAATGCTGAGATACAGACGTTCTTGTGGTAGCAATGCTGCGACACAGACGTTCATGTGGTAGCAATGCTGCCACACAGACGTTCTTGTGGTCGTAATGGTGTGATACACACGTTCATGTGGCAGTAATGCTGGGATACAGACGTTCTTGTGTAAGCAATGCTGCGGTCCAGACGTTAATGTGGTACCAATGCTACGACACAGACGTCCTTGTGGTAGTAATGCTGCGATACATATGTTCACGTGGTAGTAACGCTGCGATACACACGTTCATGTGGTATAAATGCTGGGATACAGACGTTCTTGTGGTAGTAATGCTACGATACACACGTTAATGTGGTACCAATGCTACGATACAGACGTTTTTGTGGTAGTAATGCTGCGATACACACGTTCATGCGGTAGTAATGCTGCGATACAGACGTTATTTTGGCAGCAAATTTGCGATACTGACGTTCTTGTGGTAGCAATGCTGCGATACAGACGTTCTTGAAGTAGTAATGTTGCGTTACAGACGTACATGTGTTAGCAATGCTGCGCTACAGACGTTCTTGTGGTAGAAATGCTGCGATACAGACGTTCTTGTGGTAGCAATGTTGGGATATAGACGTTCTTGTGGTAGCAATGCTGTCATACAGATGTTCTTGTGGTAGCAATGCTGCGGTACAGACGTTCTTATGGTAGCAATGCTGCGCTACAGACGTTCTTGTGGTAGCAATACTGCGATACAGACGTTCTTGTGGAAGCAATGCTGCGATACAGACGTTCTTGTGGTAGCAATATTGGGATAGACACGTTCTTGTGGTAGCAATGCTGCGGTACAGACGTTCTTGCGGTAGTAATGCTGCGATACACACGTTCTTGTGGAAGCAATGCTGCGATACAGACGTTCTTGTTGTAGCAATGCTGCGATACAGACGTTCTTGTGGTAGCAATGTTGGGATAGAGACGTTCTTGTGGTACCAATGCTGGGATACAGACGTTCTTGTGGTGGCAATGCTGCGATACAGACGTTCTTGTGGTAGCAATGATGCGATACTGACGTTCTTGTGGTAGCAAAGTTGGGATACGCACGTTCTTGTGGATGCAATGCAGCGATACAGACGTTCTTGTGGTAGCAATGCTGCGATACAGACGTTCTTGTGTTAGCAATGCTGCGATACAGACGTTCTTGTTTAAGCAATGCTGCGATACAGTGGTTCTTGTGGTAGCAATGTTGGGATACAGAGGTTCTTGTGGTACCAATGCTGCGATGCAGACGTTCTTGTGGTAGCAATGCTGCGATACAGACGTTCTTGTGGTAGCAATGCTGCTATACAGACGTTCTTGTGGGAGCAATGTTGGGATACAGACGTTCTTGTGGAAGCAAAGTTGGGATACAGAAGTTCTTGTGGTAGCAATGCTGCGATACAGACGTCCTTGTGGTAGCAATGCTGCGGTACAGACGTTCTTGTGGTAGCAAATTTGGGATACAGACGTTCTTGTGGTAGCAATGTTATGATACAGACGGTCTTGTGGTTGCAATGCTGCGATTCAGACGTTCTTGTGGTAACAAAGTTGGGATACAGACGTTCTTGTGGAAGCAATGCTGCGATATAGACGTTCTTGTGGTAGCAAAGTTGGGATACAGACGTTCTTGTGGTAGCAATGCTGCGATACAGACGTTCTTGTGGTAGCAATGCTGCGATACAGACGTTCTTGTGGTAGCAAAGTTGGGATACACACGTTCTTGTGGAAGCAATGCTGCGATACAGACGTTCTTGTGGTAGCAATGCTGAGGTACAGACGTTCTTGTGGTAGCAATGTTGGGATACAGACGTTCTTGTGGTACCAATGCTGCGATACAGACCTTCTTGTGGTAGCAATGCTGCGATACAGACGTTCTTGTGGTAGCAATGTTGGGATACAGACGTTCTTGTGGTAGCAATGTTGGGATACACACGTTCTTGTGGAAGCAATGCTGGGATACAGACGTTCTTGTGGTAGCAATGCTGCGATACAGACGTTCTTGTAGTAGCAATGCTGCGATACAGACGTTCTTGTGGTAGCAATGTTGGGATACAGAGGTTCTTGTGGTACCAATGCTGCGATACAGACGTTCTTGTGGTAGCAATGCTGCGATACAGACGTTCTTGTGGTAGCAATGCTGCGATACAGACATTCTTGTGGTACCAATGCTGCGATACAGACGTTCTTGTGGTAGCAATGCTGCGATACAGACGTTCTTGTGGTAGCAATGCTGCGATACAGACATTCTTGTGGTAGCAATGCTGCGATACAGACGTTCTTGTGGTAGCAATGCTGCGATACAGACGTTCTTGTGGTAGCAATGCTGCGATACAGACATTCTTGTGGTACCAATGCTGCGATACAGACGTTCTTGTGGTAGCAATGCTGCGATACAGAAGTTCTTGTGGTAGCAATGCTGCGATACAGACATTCTTGTGGTAGCAATGCTGCGATACAGACGTTCTTGTGGTAGCAATGCTGCGATACAGACGTTCTTGTGGTAGCAATGCTGCGATACAGACATTCTTGTGGTACCAATGCTGCGATACAGACGTTCTTGTGGTAGCAATGCTGCGATACAGACGTTCTTGTGGTAGCAATGCTGCGATACAGACGTTCTTGTGGTAGCAATGCTGCGATACAGACATTCTTGTGGTACCAATGCTGCGATACAGACGTTCTTGTGGTAGCAATGCTGCGATACAGACGTTCTTGTGGTAGCAATGCTGCGATACAGACATTCTTGTGGTTGCAATGCTGCGATACAGACGTTCTTGTGGTAGCAATGCTGCGATACAGACGTTCTTGTGGTAGCAATGCTGCGATACAGACATTCTTGTGGTACCAATGCTGCGATACAGACGTTCTTGTGGTAGCAATGCTGCGATACAGACGTTCTTGTGGTAGCAATGCTGCGATACAGACGTTCTTGTGGTAGTAATGCTGCGATACAGACGTTGTTGTGGTAGCAATGCTGCGGTACAGACGTTGTTGTGGTAGCAATGCTGCGGTACAGACGTTCTTGTGGTAGCAATGCTGCGGTACACACGTTCTTGTGGTAGCAATGCTGCGGTACAGACGTGCTTGTGG
>CM060964.1:224787526-224790026 GCA_030765045.1 Tenodera sinensis | reverse complement strand
ACTGATTAAATTAACATATATTTTAGATATTTGAATGACAACGAAATGTATATCTCGAATTATCCTCTGAAGACTTCGTTCTGAAAAGCTTATACCTACTGGTGAACTATAAAATATAGATAAAAATGTTACTTCATAATATAGACCTCGTTAAAGTACACAATTTACGTCAGATAAATTTTTCTGTGAAGTTAACTATTACTGAGATATTTTTTCCTTCCCTGTCATGCCCAGGGAACGGAATTTCAAAGCTGTCAC
Source organism: Tenodera sinensis (assembly GCA_030765045.1). NCBI lineage: Eukaryota > Metazoa > Arthropoda > Insecta > Mantodea > Mantidae > Tenodera > Tenodera sinensis. The sequence goes on along the minus strand of CM060964.1, from coordinate 224,789,768 downwards.
ATTGAGACCAGCTCTTAAAATATTTGATTATCGCTTAAGCCTGCCGTATTCCCATATTTCCATTAAGCCTACCAGGAAATACATAATAAATAATTTCTATAACTCTTTATCGTAATTAATATCTATCACGTACAAAGAAGAATAAGTGTTCGTAAGAATAATTTGTATAACAGTGAGTAGAGAAAGTCATGCGAGTTCAACACATCAGCTTCTCTTTACTTTCTCTAGTGGTAAGTAGGGGAAGTATTGTATTCCACCCAAAAATTTGATTTCGAGATTTCACCGGAAATATATGTTTTGAGGCCCCCTGAATCCAAAAAAAAGCATTTTTAGAAAACGGTCCGTGTATGTGTCTATGTGTCTGTCAGACTGGACAGCATAACTCAAAAACGAAAAGTCGGTTAAAAACCAAAGTTGGTATTTAAGTTCAATGTCTTTCAAGGATGCGACACGAAGATTTTGTAGAAAATAGCCCCACACTAAAGTACCCTTTACATGGAACATTTTTCGAAAATTTTGATTTTCTTGAAAATAGCTTGATTCAAATGTCATGTTTGAGATATTTTTATGACAAATGAAATGTATATCTTGAATTTTCTTGCTATAGCCCCTGTAGTCGTATTTACTCTGGACGACTTCTGCATAACTGGTAAACCGTTAGAGATAGACCAAATCATACTATACAACAAATGTAGATCTTGCTAAAATACACAATTTATGTCTCAATAAATTTTCTTGTAGGGTGAACCATTTCGGAGATATTCCTTGTCATGTGTGTGAGTTTCGGAAAACTTAGAACTTTCGTGAAATGAATCATCGTTGTTCATTTTTTTATATGTTAAGTGTGCAAAGCCAACAGAATCTCAAACATTTGAGAAAGTCATGTGAGTGCAACACATCAGATTTTTTAAAAATAATTTGGTGGGCATTTGTTACTTTTTTTCCACTTTGTTATTTTCTCTTACCTATCTGGTTGAAAAAGTATTAAATTGCACCGAAAATTATATATTGGGATCGACCAGATACACGTTTTGGGATATCCGGAACTAAGATATAGGAGTTTTGGAAATATCTACGCACGTGCGTGCCCCTGTTAACAACGTAATCAAAAACGAAAATAGCTACTCAGCTTCATATTTAATTTTCAGCCTAGCATGCTCCAAGAATGCCTTGTTAATGTGTTCAACTCGAACAACTCTTACCACGATATAAGTTTTGTTTTTTATTCTATATTGGCAGAGATCAAATGTGTACATATCCTGAATTTTGTGGGAACAATCTGGTGATATTCCCATTAGTCTGAGCGAATGTTAGACTATTGTTGATGTAGAAACAATGCAGAACTCCTTAACATAAGAAGTTTATAGATGAAACCTCTTTATGGCTTATTGCAAGAACGAGGTACCTGCATTTTACCGTGCTCAAGTGCCTCAAGTGATGATAACATTTTGAGAATTTGCGTTCTTCTTACTTTATATGGCACTCCAAATATTTTATATTTATATTTCACCTGGAAATATAATTGAGGTTCCTTGTATCTAAACAGAAACTTAAAGAAAAGAAAGGAAAAGAAAAAAAAAGTAGCTCATGCATACATGTTGGTCTCCCCATATCAAAACCCAAAAATGAAAAGCCAAATGAATACCAAATTTCATGGGTCACAACAATAGCAATAATAATAACTAAAAACAATAGTAAAATACAATAACACTTATAAGAAACAAAGAAATGCCAAAACATTACGCGCCCTCATGTTTTTATGGATTTTGTTACGGTCTGGAAAATAAAGCCTTGTAAGTGAAATGCAAAATATTCTAAGACTATTCCTCTCCATTATCACGCGCTGCACGCTAGTTGAAGCCTGGGCATTTCCTCTGCTGCTCTCGCTTCTCTCACAAGCAGAACAAAGTTCACAAACGCCACTGACTGGATTTACGCCTATGATTTCTGCAACTATTTTAACGCACGAAGGGTTATCTACTTACCCGAGCGCCGGCTGGAGTGGGCCACCTGGCATATATAGGCAAGAATTGCTCGTTTAAATGTATAAGATTATAGGTTTTACCAATTTCTAGATTAAGTAGTTTCGGAAGCAAATCTACTTGATGTTTTACATGTTTCCAAGAAGGTATAAGTTTGATGTGTTAACTAGTATAACATTTAAATATTGCTACGAGAGAGAAGCAGGGCGCTGTGGCGTAGGCCCACAATTTTATTCAGGGATCTTGTCTTCCACGATATG
>CM060964.1:224750026-224785026 GCA_030765045.1 Tenodera sinensis | reverse complement strand
CTTTTAAAGCTGGTCGCTAAATGAAGGCTTTGAAATTCCGTTCTCTTTACACGGCCAAGACATAAAAACGTGAGTAATGACCATCTATTTGAGAAAAGTAAGTGTTGCAGAACTCACACAAATAAAAAGGAATATCTCCGAAATGGTTCACTCCACAAAAATGCATTTGGACATAAATTGTGTGTTTTAACGAGAACTACATTTTTTGTACAGTAAGATTTGGTCTATCTCTTACGGTTTACCTTTTATGCAAAAGTAATAAAGAGTAAACAGGACTACATGGGCTATAGCAACAAAATTCAAAATTCAAATTTCATTAGCCATAAAAATGTGTGCAACATTTTAATCAAAATCGTTAGAGCCATTTTTGAGAAAATCAAAATTTTCCATATAAAGCGTGGTTTTGGGCATAGGAATTTTCTTCAAAATTTTGGTGTCGTATTCTTGAAGGGTATTGAACTCAAACACCTACTTTTCGCTTTTGAGTTATGCTGTTCAGAGCAAACACATACACACAGATACACGAACCTTTTTCTAAAAATCCTTTTTTTATTCAGGGCCCTCAAAACATATATTTAAAGTGAAATCTCGACATATAATTTTTGGGTTGAATACAATACGCCCCCACTTACTATAGAGGACACAGCCTATTGGGATACCTAAAAAAAACAACTGTGGCTTTTTCCCCCCGTTATGGCGCAGTCTGGTTATATTTGGTGATCTTCCATCTGTGAGGTTGCATTAGTATTACCAACTGTTCGTAAAATATAACCATAGTAAAGCTACGGACATAGTGTTACTGCATCCGTTATGTTACCATAAATGCCCTTGTTTTTGAACCCGTTGCAGAGAAGACAACCGATAGATTTTAAAACAAGATTCTGTTTAGACGTTGTATTAATTAATTAATTAATCTGTGGAGGCCATTGTATTGCTCGTGTTTGGGTGATTTTGTACTGAAATGTTTTACAGCAGTATATACAGATATACTCGTAGTTACTGTTATTTTTGTGTTCGTAACACCGTAGTGCATTAAATATATATTACGATATTTGGCGTTCGGAAGTGATTTTATCCAAAAGTGTTATTGCAGAACAAGATTTGCCAAAGATAAGTAGGTTCATCATGTGTTGTGTGGCAAGGATGTTCAAGCATTATTATCGTTGGAAAACATGTTACTTTAACCCTGTGAAATTTGAGGTTAGAAATAATGCTTTTATTGTGTATGTTGACCGTACTGGTTATTGGCGCAATTTCGTCTGCAGTTTAGTGTAATGTCAGCCATATTGAATTCTTGGGAACTGCTGATAAGCTGTTTCCCCTATTTACGTAGTAGAGAAAGTAAAAATGACGTTCCTGCTATTATGATTATTTTATAATACGTTCGAATTAGATAAGAAATTACTTATCCGACATTTTTGGTTTCTTTACCAGTTATCTAGAGTAGGTAAAGGAAGTATTCGACTTTATCAAAAGTTAGATCTCAAAATTCCGAGGGGTACACTCCTTTTCCTATAAACAACAAATAAGCATTTTTAGAAAAACAAATATGTATATATCGGATACATTGGAATTTGTGACGTGTTGAGAAGGTCGTGTGAGTGCTCACGAAAATTTTTCTAGCTTTTTCTTTAACCCTTTAATTGGTGGTGTATCTTATAAGATAGATATGTTATATATGTTGCTGGCTATTTCTTTCTAATTGCATGCTATGCTAACCTAAATTAATAGAACTTAAGTATTTGTAGCTGTCTCCTATTGTAAAAATATAATTTTTTCAATAAAACTGTAGTTTTTTTAAAGAAAAAGAAGCAAAATCAATGCAACTGCAGTCAAATGAAACCCCGTCAGCTTTCAAGCGCGCCATTACACCGATTAATTTACTTGGGTCCTCCCCTTCCTTCACCTCAGGCACATTTGACTGGAATTGCCGGGATTCGATGACCAGTCCATTGGGTATCGCCTTAACCATCACGGCTAATCGAATCGTTTCAGCAAATGTGCCCATGACTTCGGGAACCAGAGGCTAAGACTATTACCCCTGGACTTACAAGGATGGCAGGCATTGGTGTGCCGCCCAGTCTACCAGCTTTCAATGTTTGTGGATAATGGCAGAATACTATTGATTTAAACTCAAGGTGGAACTATGGGTGGTGGTGGTATTAAATATCCAAACTGGTATTTAGCTTGTTGACTGAGGGAAATCACAAAAATGCCCAGTCAGACTGGTCAGCCAACTGGTTTTGGCCCCGGAACATTCTGAACGGGGACCAAGGATGTTACCGTCTGAGCCAACCCCCTCGTACATCACTTATTGTACACTTGAGATGTCACAATGAAATATAATATCAAATTTGAAAGCAACCGGACACACGGTCACACACACACACCAACACACAAGTATAAACGATTTTTTTCTTTACTTTAAAAATGTCTCTTTGGATTCAATGGATCTTAAAATGCAAATTTCTCGTAAAAAATGGAAAATGAGTTCTGGGCCATATGTAATCTATCCTCTTTCTTAGAGAAGGCGTAAGAGAAATTCAAAATAGGTTAAAGCATTTCTCATAGAGAGATAAGAGGCACGTTTGATAGGATACCCAGTAAGAAAAGGTACAACGTATATTCTGAGCCGTATTAACAACCGACCGATAAGTTTTTGCCCGAGTCTTGGTCTGCCTAAGGTTCTATCTGGCCCTACCCCCTCACTCTATGATCGTTAATCTCGACTCGCCAGGATTTCAGGCCCTAATGGGAGTCACAGATCACAATTGACAATCTCCAACCAGAGGACCCGTGCCAAATTCCCAACACTATCTATTCCCTCCCACCCTTTTCAACCCCCGTCAAGCAGAAAACACATTCGACATAAAAAAATTCTGTCATATGCCTTGCTCTCACATTACGGTTGAGGTTCATCTGTTTCAAAATATATGAAATACCAGGTGAGTCAGCTGCCCCTTATTCTCGAGTTTTATGCAATCCGCATTTTATAGTCCAACATGAAAACATCGACCCCATTACCAGGTTCTACCCGCGTATTTAACATGGATGTTAAACACTCGATGAAATTAGTACTAATATAGATGCTATCACATCGCTTTTTAATATTGCGACTTTGGTGGTGGGTTGAAAAGTAAAGAAGACAGATGTAGTCGGGATAAAGATACACTTTTATTTCCGTAAACAGTAACTTTTTACACTCGTTGCAACAGCAAGAAAGTCTTTTCCGATTCACTCACAGCACGGCTCCAAATTCGTCACAAAAACTGTCACTTCTTTCCGTCGGCACGACTACTCAACGCTTCACATACGTCTGACTGACTTTTCTGTCGCACTTTACCGCTATTTATATCTCCCAGGCACTATTCTGGAAAGTTCAGTTATTGCGGTGAAATACAAAGCAGAAGATTTTCGAAGTCTCTATCCTTTTCTCTCTTTCGGCAAGCGCCCCAACAATGCGGCCATTCTCTGTCTCTTTCCTTCGGCTCCTTTGCGGTAGTGCCGACAATAATGCGATGGGTGACACTGCTGTTGTCGGCAATTAGATGCGGCGGGCGCGGTGACAATATATTCGTAATTAGACAGCTGACGTTTGCACTCCTGCAAATGTTCACTGGAACCAGCGAGTATTACATCTTAAACGGAATGTTCAGCTCACACGTTACTAGATAGCTCAGTTGGAACGGGCGCAAGGCTCCGAAGTAATCTGTCTGCTGTGAAGGTGGTTCGAATCACCTGCATGTACGGATATTTCTTTTTTCTTTTTTTAAAGCGTGCAATCCTAACAATTTACAAACTATTATTCTGAAAACTGTTATATTCATTTTTGTTGTTTTATTTATGTTTTATGACATTGTTTGATGTTTCTTTATTGGTGAACTACAATTATATAGGTTGTTTAAACACACCTATAGGTAGGTGCAATTGAAATAAGGATCATTCATACACATTTGAACACAGAAAGCAAGGGAATTACATTGTCAGAGTTTAACATGGAAGTTAAACTCAATTTTGCACACAATGAATTATTCTGCTATTAAAAATGCAGACAACCAAAAACGATTTAAATTATGTCCTAAACCCTCAGGGACTTCATAATTAGATTATTGTGAATTCGGTTTCCAGGTTTTGATGAACATTAAAAAAAAAAAAAAAAAAAAAAAAAAAAAAAAAAAAAAAAAAAAAAACCAACAACAACAACAAAAGAAAACCCAAAGAAAACAAACAACAACAAAAAAAGTACAGCGCTGAGATTCGAACCTGTGTCACTGGGGGTTAAGCGCAGAGGACCCCGTCACAATCCTATTCAGCTATTTCGAGACTTCCTGAAAGCACGTACCACGTCCAATAGAAGGACTTGTATGCCTGGCGCTATGCCATTGCCACCTCGCAAGTTTGCGTGCTTGATTTAGCCTAAGACAGTTTTAATCATTTATTGGGCGTTTTAATATTATTACTTAAATGGCAAAAGCTGTTATGCATATTAACTGAGATGCACGAGGCGTAGTTCACACAAAAATGCAAATAAACTGTTATTTAATAACATGTCCGTTTTGACTGTACGCGTCCATGATGGATGAGGCGTGTCTAAATTTTTCCTAATTTTTGGCAGCCAATCCCTGCTCTAAGTACAAGAATCCACCATTTTCTTTTTAGCTGACGTTGTTAGTGCACTCATATGATAGGTCCGTTTTTTCCGAGGCGTTTACTGAATTACGTTGCTATGTATACTCTAATAAAAAGTTTGTAAAATCGGCTGGAAACCGGAATTCGCTCTCAGTAAACGAGTCGTATGTTTTTGAGGTGTACTTTAGCGAGGAGTACGTTCTGTCCCTTAAAGCACTGCTGTTCTCAATTTTGCGCATTCCTCTGTTTAAGAACGTCAAGCAATACATTTTAGTAAGCGCAAAACTGGACTAAGGCGCACATGCCGTTAGATGGGTGGCCTACCTTCAAAAAGATAAGGCGCGGCTGATTCACCTGGTATAGACCCATGTGTCGCAAACCTTCGAAATCAGATCGCATGTGCTGAGCTTCCGCTTTTTTCAAGCACATTTTTAAAGCAATAACTGACATCGTCAGAGACAAACTTACAGTGTAGGGCGATATCAGCTTGAAAGCAAATGAATAGTTAAATTATCATTGCTCAATACACACGTATGTTCTTCTTAAGCTAGTAAATTAGACATGCTCAGCTTGGAATTGGTGCAAGGCATTGTACATTTGAAACATATTGACTAGGCCAACTCTTATTTACCAACACCATGCTGGAATGATAATAAAGATGTAGGGCTGCGCATACAAGGCGAAATTACGGGAGAGGTGATGACGCCTTGCTTAAAAACACATTTAATAATAATTCATTATTAGTTTCTTATGGGCTACTACTAAAGCAAAAGAAAATGGTGTTACTTTTTTATACCTTTGTAGTTTGATAGCGAAATTTATAGATACTTCAAAAAGATTAATTATTTAAAATAAAAGGGAAATCAAGCATCTAATAATAATAATAATAATAATAATAATAATAATAATAATAATAATAATAATAATAATAATAATAATAATAATAATAATAATAATAATAATAATAATAATAATAATAATAATAATAATAATAATAATAATAATAATAATAATAATAATAATAATAATAATAATAATGATGATGATGATGATGATGATGATGATAATCATAATCATAATAATCATAATCACCATAATAATAATCATCATAATAAGAATCATAATAATCATAATAATAATAATAATAATAATAATAATAATAATAATAATAATAATAATAATAATAATAATAACAATAACAATAACAATAACAACAACAACAATAATAACAATAATAACAATAATAACAATAATAACAATAATAACAATAATAACAATAATAACAATAATAACAATAATAACAATAATAATAATAATAATAATAATAATAATAATAATAATAATAATAATAATAATAATAATAATAATAATAATAATAATAATAATAATAATAATAATAATAATAATAATAATAATAATAATAATAATAATAATAATAATAATAATAATAATAATAATAATAATAATAATAATAATAATAATAATAATAATAATAATAATAATAATAATAATAATAATAATAATAATAATAATAATAATAATAATAATAATAATAATAATAAATATTGTAATAATTTTAAATAAAGAATAATGAATATAGGGGGAAAACGAACAAAAGGGGGTTGCCTAATGGATGGGAATATCGAAACCAACGTGTTTTAGAGCGTCGCTTTCTTTTCTCGGTAGAGCAACGGACTCTGCTGGTTTGTCTGTCAAAGGTGATATACGTGCATTATGTTATCACAGCAAATTGCGAAAAAGCAAACGGATATAAATACTGTCTTAAGGTTTGTTTGTGTCTGCAAATAGTGTTAACTGGTGAGTTAATTCTATGAGAATACATACATTGGTCGGCAATATCTCCAGGGAAAATAGTTTTAAGAATTGATTCTTAATTAAAAGCCACTATATTAAAAAATCTGTTTCATTCTTTCAAAGCCACCCACGCAAACCCAGAGAGAATCCTCATTGCTCCTATAAGGGAAAGGGGCAGTTTCCAGGAAGCTTCTAGACATTGTTAATTGGTGGAGAGCATTGTTGATTCAAATAGTTTCACCAAGAACAGTGTATGATATTGCTTCAAACTGGTGTACCAACGAGAAGCAGTAAATATATTCCTGCTTCAACTTCTGTAGAAATAACTATACATAAAAATGCTCAATAAGTAAGTTTGAAACTCCTAGGTAATGCCAGAACTTGTGACCAAAGTTCTTGTGCATGATTATCATGCACAGTTGCTTTTATGCTCAACACAATTACAAAAGGACATCACTAAATTAATATTAGGTATTAATATTATAATAGGTACTACATCAATGACTAGTTGATAACTGAAGTCAGTGTTTCCATTGTGTCGATGCACAGTGCTTATTTGTCTGCTAATTACTGTTTTCAATTAATAGTAGTAATGACTAATGAGAATATTTGTCATTATCATAAGATAATATTCACATGAAAGCACTGTTTTAACTGCGCGTTTAATACGTTTTGTTAGCAGGAATAAAGAATTGATGCAATAGTACGATGTGTTAATCTTCAATATGCATGGTTAATTGAGTAATGGCGCTAATTTTTCGTGGTGTTTTATTGAGATGATTAAGATTAAGCGATAGGTATCTAAATTATAAGGTAATTTCATTCGTGTTGCCCAAAAAGCGGCTGTTGAACTATACCTTCTAGAGCAGGTACACGAAGTCAGGTCTGGTAGTTTGCAGTGACCTTAACCCTCGCATTACCAACGGCAGGGGCGGGGGGGGCGTTCTTTATACCCAACTTTTGTAACTTTTTAAACTCCTCTTTTAATTTTTTGATTAAAGGCATGCAGTTAATAGTTGTCAATCACTGTTTCTGCTACTGAACTGCACAATTGTTTCAAAGTTTTCATTATTGGTCTTTTAGAGGAACAGTGAAACGCCAAGGTGGTCATAAAGTACTGTCCCGTCGTTATAATGTGATTCGTGTAAAAAAGTAGGAATAGTTAAGCAAAGTTAAACATTACCTTTATAAACATGGCAGGATATAATACCCAATTTTAAAATAACTTTGCTTTAAAATTGCCGAGTCATTTTGCTACCAGTGATGGTCACCTCCGTTGGTAGTAAAGCTCTGTAATAAGTATTGACATAATATCTAATGTGATAGCCTACGTTAAAGTTAAAAAAAAATCATAATTAAGATAAGTGTATTCGTGCAATAATACTTGCTATAGCCATAGCATAATTTGGGTCTCATAATAAAGGTTGTAATACGACAGCTAATTATTTTGTGCAAAGTAATAAAGAGTGAAAGAAACGTAATATTTCCCCAATTATGTTTTGGTGAAAAATTTACATAGGTATCAAAGATTATAATTCAATAATTCATATGATACTTCGGACATGCTTCGTTGCTTACAACATTCAAATAGGACATTCAGTATATTTTTTGTAGTGTTTAACGCCCGATTTTACTACCACGGTACCGCAGACGATAACACTGATGATACATGGAATGAAGATGGAGCACCGGTGGAATGAGATGGCGGGGGAAACCGCAGAACCCGGAGTAAACCCGCCCCAGCGCCGCTTTGTCCACGACAAATCCCACATGCGGTTGCCTGGGATCGAACCCGGGCCGTTTTGGTGAGAAGTAAATAATCTAACCACTCGACTAGGGCGCGGCCGTGAGCATCCTGTATGACTAACATTTTACACAACTGGAAACCTTACACTTTCAACCACCCTACAACCAGAACGAACAGCTTCTGCATAATATTTGTAGTTATTGTTTCAGTTGTATCATATTTGTTTACTGTTCTTTAACCGTTGCCATCATATAGGAGACTTTGATTTAGGAGACAAATTATATTATTTCTTGTTGCGCACTCGCATTTGCACTTAAAAGTTCAGTAGAACGTCCGGAATTATTTTCATCAGATATTTCCCTGCGCTCCTGCTGCCGGTTATGAATCTGGGCTGAAAACTTGTGTTCGATGAAACCTTTCATTTATGCTTCAATTTGCATCAGCAGTCGAAAAAGATAATATTTCTGTTAGTGGTTTCAAACATTAGATACGTTGCACAGAGAGAGGGAAATGGGCCAAGGGGAAGGGAATGAGAGAGTGGTTGAGATGGTGAGAGGGAGAGTTTGGGAGAGGAAGAAGAAGGGTGCAGAGGAAAAGAAAGAATTGAAGGAGAGATGGAGACAGATACAGAGAGGGAGAGAGAGAAAGAGAGAGAGAGCGGGGCGCCATATTATAACACAATAGTGCAAGTGGAACAGTGTGTTCTGTTAACAGTCTTATGCTCCGTATGGGTGGTTTCATCCAATTTGGCAGACTTGCTTATGCTTGACAAAGAGCATCAAATCCGCGAACCCTGTTTAGCAGGTCTTAAATATTTTAGGTTACGTAGATGAAATGTAAATAAATAAATTGTGACGTGCCGTTGCCCTCTCCACCGTATAGATAGATCTATTCCACATCAGTGCGGCGATACGCTTAATAAACCATTATCGGGATACTGGGCCGCCATTGTTGAAAGGGATTCCTGTTTACAAGGAATTATCCTGCCCACACGATACATTGTTGCCATTATGGAGTAACCCCATTGACCCAGTATGTTTGGTCTAATGGACATAAGAGAGAATTACGCCCAACGGCTTGTTGAATTTAAAGCCCTTTCTGTGCTTTATTAGTCCAAAAAGAATCTAAAAAGATGTGCAAAGAACAAATATTCAAAACTTTTCATTTCAAGAGTTCTCAAAGATTAAATTAGGCCTGTTCTAAACATAGGAATAACTTGAAACATTTTCTGAAATTTATCAAACGTTTGTTTTGCCTTTTTAAACGTTGACTGGTATACTTACACACTTTCTGTTCTGTTTCTTACTATCCCTTTTCTCATGGTTGTTAACATTCTGTCACTCAGATACTTTGTTAAAAATTTCATATGCCGTATCATTCACGTGACTTTCTCTACTCATCTACAAACTATTGTTAAAGCGTTATTTTCTTGTGTACTTCTTCTTAACACAGATAAACCTCCATTATTTTTCTCATTGCAAATATAAGACGAATACAATAAGCTAAAGGACAGTCAAATTCTTTCAAAGCTGGTCACTATGGCATGGCTTTAAAATGTTGAGAAAAGTATAAAAAATTTGTAAATTCAAACCAATAACAAAGAATGTCTGGGTAATGGTTAATGCCAAAAAATGTTTTATTTCACATAAGTAGTTTATTTAAGCGAAATCTGCATCCTTTGTGTAGCAATATTTTATCCGTCTCTTATGGTTTATCAATTACACAAGAATCTTTCAGAGCAAACCGTGTTTCGCAGGCTATTCCCAGAAAATTAAAAGGATACATTTTTCTTGCCATGAGAAGAGCTTAAACATGTGGCATTTTAGCCAAAATCGCCACGCCTATTTAAGAAAAATAAAAAACAACAAAAACGTTTTCATATAAACCGTAATTTGTGATGAGGGGATTTTCTTCAAAATCTTTGTGATGCGTCCTTAGAAGGTCCTAAACTTAAGTACCAAGTTTAATCAACTTTTCGTTTTTGAGTGATCTGTTCACAGACAGACAGACACACACACACACACACACACACACACACACACACACACACACGCACACACACACACACACACACACACGCACACACACGGACCTTTTCTAAAACGTTGTTGTGCTACACTGGCATGACTTGTCCTACTCTCTATCGTTTATTATTGGGTGTACAAACTATTCTTTAAAAAGTGTTGTTGTTGTTTTTTTTTTTTTAATTTATATACTTCATTTTGTTCCAGACAAATGATTGAAATAATAGCTAAGTCTTTCCATGCCATCCAAGAAATACCTGTATATCGGCAGATCTTTAAAATAATGATAAAATGAACAATTTGAACCAATAATAACGAATGTTTCAGAAAAGTCTCATGTTATAAAAAATTGATTTGAAATAACGTGTGTTTAACAGACATTCTTTTTTTGTCGGTCATTGCTTAGACGCTGGCCTACTGATCTTAAGGTCGCGGGTTGAAATCCAGCTCATACCGGTGGTTTTTAAGTGTGCTTAAAAACGACAGCTCCATGTCAGGAGATTTACTGACATGTAAAAGAACTCGCGCAGGAAAAAATTCCGGCACACTGGCGACGCTGATGTGATTCTGGCAACTGACAACGTCGTTAATCAACAAAATAAATAATTTCAAGAGAATTACACTCTTTGTGTGATAGGTTTTCGTCAATCGCTTAACGTTTTCGCCGAGCTATGATACATTTATGGAACTAAAAAGCAACCCTCTCTAATGCTTGGTTACCTGAGTGAGTGAAGGGAAAATGATTCATGCACAAAACGAAGGTGGTGAGGTAAAGCAACAACATAAGGGACTATGTTGGGCATCGCTGGTCTATAAGTACAGGTTATGGAACCTGTAAAAACCCTCAGGTGGCATTTTACCAAACTTCTCAGTGGGCGCGTACACTTACTCCCGTTAATGCCGTCACAACAGTAAGTGTTTCTACAGGTCTGTTAAGCTGTGTGGATGTATCCCTGGTAACAGTGCGGTGTCCAATCAATTTTATATTCATCCGATTTAGTTGTAGTGACTCTCTACCCAGCTTCCTCCCCTTCTATCTCTCTCTCTCACACACACACACACACACACACACACACACACACACACACACACACGCACGCACACACGCGCACACACGCGCACACACGCACACGCACGCACAACGCATATGTCTAAAATATTCGGGTGACACAGCATTTCTGATGAAATTGTTATACTGAATTTCTGTTTTTAGGTACAGAAAGCGAATTTAGTAAAATGCAAGGGTGTCACGATTATTTAACGAGGCCTTCGTAGCTTCTCCTTCTTTCCCTCTCTTTACCCTTCTCCAATGACAGTAGTATTATGCTACTGGCTGCATATAGTTATAACCAATGACACGTCGGCATGAAAGGGAAGTATTGATTATTTCTGACGGTTCATTAAGTTACAACTGTGACTTGCTTCACACCATGTCGTATACATCAGAAATTACACGTGATCAGATTGTTGGTACATAACAAGCTGGTAACACAATTCCACAAATTTCTGAAATCGTGCAAATTCACAGAAATGTAATTAAATTTTAACGCCACCATGAGAGGTGGTTTATCGCATAGGTATTACGAGAAAACCTTTCATTTGAAGGCAGAAACTATATTATATGATGTAATTGACAAACATGTTTAAAGTTATTTTGATACGAACTTTAATTCCAGTATAAATATAGGGAAACTTTGTTTTAAACGTTTTATGTTTTTCAATATAATAGTGCATTACATTTACTGTAAAGCTTTACACGTTTTTGTGATTCTAAGCATCAAGTTGAAACTTTTCTTATAACACAGAATCGTTTAACCCAACAAATGCTGCTTATTCCAAGCAATATTTGCCACCTTTTGCATAACAGACATTAAAAATTTGGAGATAAATCTAAAGAAAATTATAACGTGTCTTTTCCAGGTCAGGTATATCCACTCTTCCTCCTCCCCCACCTTTCCTAGCTCTCAATACACCGGCACGCCTCTAGTCCCGTATCGCAACTGTCATTGGCCACTAGTTATGCCTCATCCCTTGCGAGACCCCGCAAGGCGATAAAAAACTGAGGAGTGATCCCAAGTAGTGCATATTACTAAATTCGCTTTGTGCAAAGCAGTAAAGAAAGTAAATATAGTTGGTAAAAGCATCAGGGGCTAGAATAAAATGCATACACGTGTTTTGTGTACACTATTATTTTTCATTTGTTTATTTAATTTCATTGAGAAAGGTGTAGCTACGGGGATTAGAATGTTTTGTGAAATTAAATGTTAGCATTATTTAGCTATTTGGAAGTTCTATGCACTGTGTACTTTGAGAACCAACTTGTGCTTCTCTGGGTGTTTCATCTCCTTAATTGTCTCTTTACTCTAAGCAGCCTTTGCTTCCATGCAGATTATCTTGCCTCCTAGATCCATTACTAACAGCTTCTTACTTTCATGCCTTAGGCAGGAGAGGGCTCTCCTACGCTTCTTAAGAATAATTATTAGGACAGATAACATGGGGAACAGATTCCTATATAACGCACCTCTTCTTCCCACTAACTTCCAGTGCAATTAAAAAATGGGGAGATACCTTAGCGGAAAGTTCTTTCCGAGGTAGGAATAAAGACGGTTCTCTACCTCCAGCGCCTCTAGAGACAACCAGGACAGAGAAACAGGAAGCATGGAAGAAGGAAGAAATCTCGTATTCTTATCGTAATTTTTATTCTTTCCTCTCCTATATAATTTTCCACGCTTATTTGCATATTTTACATGGCAATGAACAGTAATTAGAAAATAATTTCCCCTTCTCTATCGCGCAGTGATGAATGGATGGGAGGGCCGATATTCTCTACCCGCAGCGCGTCGCAACTCCCAAATCGGTTCTTTGCGAGGGAAGACGCTGGCAAACGCCGCGGCAATATTTTACCCAAACTTTGCGCAGCGTTAAGTACAGAGAAGACATTGCAGAAAATGCCATTATCCCCCTTTTTTAAGAATTACGCTGTAATTTCGATTTATAGCAACCACTGCGCGCACGTACCTCAGTCGTTATTTGGTTCTGCAGATTTACCCGAAGGAAAGAAACGTACCGCTAACTTTAAAAATGTGCAATATGCTCAGTTCTACCAAGGATATTGACTTGCTTTCAAACTCAGAGGATATAAACTGGTAATGGCTAGGAATGGTGCTTTTTTGCAAATGCAAAGTAGTGCGAAACGCTAATAACAAGCGATAATTGTGTATTTTCAATTTTAATCATCTGTAAACCACTTTTTAATGTGTTTTGAAAATCTGATAGAATGCAAAATTGGTTGCAATTGTGAAAATTCTACTAACATGCGATATAAATGCGAAATATATGATTTCCTAAAATAAAAGCCTTTCCGTCTTTCTCTTTCTTTCTCCCTTTGTCTTTCTTTCCCTCTTTTCTCTTTTTCTCTTTCTGCCCTACTTGTTTCTTTCTTTTTCTCTTTCTCTTTTTTCGGTCTCTCCTTCTTTCTTAATACTTCAATTACGGAGTACGCACACTCTTAGAATGTTTATGACGATCATAACATTCTGGAAGGTAGAATGGAGGGATAAAAAGGGAATAATTTCCTTTACTCGGTGAAATAAACGTAATTAATCATTTTACTTAGTCCATTATGAAATCTATAAAAAAAAAAAAAAAAAAAAAAAAAAAAAAGTCTGTTTGGAATTTGAATATTTGGATATTTTGAACTTAGGGAACTCACAGCTGTCATAATAATGACAATTTAATTGTTTTAAGTATACTGTTAGGCTAAATTTGTGACTTAGGTCTCAGTCACAGAAAACTGAGTACCCCTTTGGAGAGCTCTTTCTACCCTTTAAGTTGTGGGGTTGGTTTGGTAACTTCAAGCAAGATACTGAGAGGTGTGCTGATGCATATATGTTACAATTCCGTCGACACTTTTTCAGATAAAAATGCAAAAAGCAAATTAAAAAAAAAAGAAAAGAAACAACAAACAGAAAGACACACGTGATCACTAGTGTATATGCTAGTAACAATAAAATGTTAGGCAAGAAAATTTGACAAGAGGTTGTTAAGCTCTTAATCCTGACACTGCTGACCGAGTATGCACGATTTGCAAGATGTTGGTGGTTTCAATACAAATATATGTTGAGGAATATATTTTTAGTCCAAGTTGTTACAAATTATCCAGGCACCATTAAGCTGAAATCCTTAGTGTTTGTCCAAAAAATTCTGTTCTACTTAAATGCTCCAATATATTTCAGTAATCAGATTTAATTATATGACAGGAAAGCACTAACAACTTAACAAAATTTTGAAGCATTTTCTATGATTTTGCCTACGCGCGCGCGCGCGCGCGCGTGTGTGTGTGTGTGTGTGTGTGTGTGTGTGTGTGTGTGTGTGTGTGTGTCTGTGTGTGTGTGTGTGTGTGTTATGGTTTACCGTATATCAATTTGTCCTAGTTTTTCTCTACATTGTTTTCACCTACTTTAGTTCAAAATAAATTCAAACTCTAATTCATGTCACTAATAACCCCTCACAATGTGATTTTTATTTCGCATTAATGACAACTTGCGGAGGGGCACTGAGTACCTCGAGCGAAGGGCAATATTTTTTGCCTATGCCCCTGACGAGGCACCCCAGGTAAGATGGATGAGGCGATTAGAAAGGGCGGGCGGAACGTTGCCACGACAGAGTAGAGGGCAGGGTCCCTACATTTTCCGAGTTAGAAGCATCCGGCTGAGGCTGGCTTAGTACCTCATTCCCTCGGGCTTGTTCCATCCCATGAGGGGTCCGGAAACCTGTAGGCTTAGCCTTCCGATTCGGGGCACGAGATTTCTAGGGCGCATTTGTTTCCCCTGCCGTGCTGCTGATACGACGCTTGTCGATGCTTCCAACCCTGAAAGAAACCTAACGGGATGAAGGGTGAAATGAAATGATTATGCAACGAAATGGAAAGACAGGAAATTCGGAGGATACGGGAATCCTTACCAGCATTCGCCTGGCGAGCCGGGGAAACCTCCGAAAAAAACCCATGTGTCAGAAGGTCGCCCATGGGGATCGAACCGGCGAGCCACCGACGATGGCTTTTCACAATACACATCCTGTTTGTTACAACTAACTCAGAATATGATTTGTTTTCTTCAAAATTGTATAACATTCTAAATCACAGATTCAGAAGTTCCACAAAATAATAAACATGCAACTCAAAATGCGAACCTTCTAATTCCAAAATGCTAAAAATTATATCTCCTAGCAATTGTGCATTAAACTTAACGATATAAACAAAATACTAAACACTACAAATAGAATTTTAGCTAACATCCTAAGAGGTAGTTCAAGTAATGTGCAGTACGTGGGACCTCGGAACAACCAAAATAGATGTGAACTAGCGCACATGTGTAAATGACAGCACATGGCTACTCTAATGGCACGATATTAACGTCATGGGTGAATGCACATGAACATAAGCAGAGATTACTACTTACCACCTGTAGGATTAATATGACAAATGAACCATACAAGTTTTTCATCTTATATGCGTATGTCTTGGTCCAAGAACCATTTCTCTAGACAATGCGGCGATTGAACATCCAAACATTGCTGTGGTGATGATAATGTATTTTTAAATTCTTTCAAAAATCCAAACATTTCTGTATGCCTTACGCCCAACAAACATAAAAGTCCTTTTAGGATAGTGTACAAAAGTAAGTAGGTATGTAAAAAATCTTATGTGTTGCACTCACATGACTTTCTCTACTCTTGTACTAACCATTCTTACAAACTCTTATTCTTATATCTTCTTCCTGTTAGTTAAGATAAACATTTGTACAACTTATCTTATTGCTTATTTCCTTGTAGATGCAAGGGGAATGTTAGAATACAGTAGGCTTTGTGCGATAGTCAAATGTTTGAGATTCGGTTGTCTTTACACATTTAACATATAAAAAAATGAACAACGATGATCCATTTCACGAAAGTTCTAAGTTTTCCGAAACTCACACACATATATGTTATCTCCGAAATGGTTCACCCTACAAGAACATTTATTTGGACATAAGTTGTGTATTTTAGCAAGATCTACATTTTTTGTACAGTATGATTTCGTCTATCTCTAACGGTTTACCAGTTATGCAAAAGTCGTCCAGAGTAAATACGACTGCAGGGGCTATAGGCAGAAAATTCAAGATATACATTTCATTTGTCATAAAAATATCTCAAACATATGACATTTTAATCAAAATCGTTAGAGCCATTTTCAACAAAATCAAAATTTTCGAAAAATTTTCCTTGTAAAGGGTAGTTTAGGGTGGGGCTATTTTCTTCAAAATCTTCGTGTCGCATTCTTGAAAGACGTTAAAATAATATACCAACTTTGGTTTTTAACCGACTTTTCGTTTTTGGGTTATGCTGTCCACAGACTGACACACAGACATACACACACACACACACACACACACACACACACACACACACACACACACACACACATACACACACACACACACACGGACCTTTTTCTAAAAATGCTCTTTTTGGATTCAGGGGGCCTCAAAACATATATTTCCGGTGAAATCTCGACATCGAATTTTTGGGTGGAATACAATACTTCCCCTACTTACCAGTAGAGAAAGTAAAAAGTGATGTGTTAGCTTCATGACGTATGTAACAACTACTGCTTATTTTTTCACAGCTTTAGGAGTATGGGGGAGGGCAGAGGAAATCAAATCAATAATCAGGGAGTAACTATACATTGGCCTTTAAATCAGGTACTCCATGAAATCGCGAGAAACAACTAAATGGCTACAGCGGTTTACAGAATGGCAAAACTACTAACCAATATCAATTCAAACGGATATCCCTGAAATGCATGACACCAGAAATAAATATTATAAATATATGGCATTCTAGTCAAAATCGATAAGAATAATTTTCACGAAAATAAAAAAAAAAAAAGTATAAAAAATTTTTCCGTGTAAACACTAGTTCATGGTGAAGGAATTTTCCTGAAAATCTAGCAAATGGTAGACAATGAAGTTTAATTAGTAAGTTTGGCATTCATCCAACATTTCGCTCTTGAGTCGTATTATTCAAAGACAGAAGACAGATAAACAGATAATCCTAGCATACTTGGATCATTCCCGAAATGTCAAATGTCGTGTGTTCATCGGAATTTCTCTACCCCTTATCGTTTATATTACTTTTTATATAGCTTCTACAAATTGTTCTTACGAAAACTTCTTTTTCGGTCTACTTCATATTAATCTAAATAAACCTTTGCAGAAATAGATTTCTTACGCATTTCATTATAGGTTCAAGAGGGACAGAGTAAATTAATTCCTAGTCAGATGCTTCAAAACTGGTGGCTATATGCGTTATGGAAAATTTCTTCCGAATGAGGAATTCATAGACTATTCTCAGAAAATTATAAAATGCATTTTATTTACACTTCTCTACTATAGGTATATATCACATCCTGGAAGTGTTTCTTTTCACTCAAAAAATTCAACACTGAGATTTCACCAAAAATAAATGTTTTGAAACTCCCTGAATACCCAACACCCTCCCCCTACCCAAAAAAACATTTTTGCGAAAAGATATATGTACTTGCGCGTGTGCGTTTGTGAACACCATAACTAAGAAAACAAAAAGTCGGTTAAATACCAATCTTGGTACCCCGAAATTCGATACCAAGGTTTCACCGGGAAAACACGTTTTGAGGCTCTCTGAATGGGAAAAAAAAAAAAAAAACAAAACAAAAAAAAAACAGCAGCTTTAGGGGGAAAAGCGCAAACACTGTTCTCTCTCTCTCTCTCTCTCTCTCTTTCTCTCTCCCTACACTGGATTTATGTTTCTGTCTGGGAATAGCATAATGAAACATGAATTCGGATAAATAGCAAAGTATTCTGTATATGAAAGATTTGTAGTTATTCAAGCTCTAATGATTTTGATTAAAATACCATACGTTTATAATAGCAGAATGATAAATAAAATTTACATTTTAAATTTTCCGCGAGTAGTCTGTAAAACCCTCTTTATTCCGAATATATTTTATGTAACTCGTCAACAGTGTAAGATATAAAGAAAAACGCACTGCAAAAATAATCTCGTTGAAACACAGAATTTATATGGTGTCCTTACACTTTATGCGACATTAACCGTTTCCGAGATAATAGTCTATTATTGGTATGCATTGTCGAATATTTTATACGTCTTTTCATTTGCTTGGTCTCTTACATAGCGACCCAGTGTTAAAAGATTTGAGTATGGCTTGAACATACAGTACCTCTCTTGTAGCTACGCAACGTGATTGTAATAAAACAATTTCTTTAAATGTCTATTTGGATTAAAATAAAGCAGATAGAATAATAAGGCTCTGTAGGAATAGTTTGTACCAGAATGTCATGCGAATGGAACACGGAGGATTGTTTTGCCTCAGCATTACTATTATTATTACTATTGCTATTGCTATTGCTATTGCTATTGCTATTGCTATTGCTATTGCTATTGCTATTGCTATTGCTATTGCTATTGCTATTGCTATTGCTATTGCTATTGCTATTGCTATTGCTATTGCTATTGCTATTGCTATTGCTATTGCTATTGCTATTGCTATTGCTATTGCTATTGCTATTGCTATTGCTATTGCTATTGCTATTGCTATTGCTATTGCTATTGCTATTGCTATTGCTATTGCTATTGCTATTGCTATTGCTATTGCTATTGCTATTGCTATTGCTATTGCTATTGCTATTGCTATTGCTATTGCTATTGCTATTGCTATTGCTATTGCTATTGCTATTGCTATTGCTATTGCTATTGCTATTGCTATTGCTATTGCTATTGCTATTGCTATTGCTATTGCTATTGCTATTGCTATTGCTATTGCTATTGCTATTGCTATTGCTATTGCTATTGCTATTGCTATTGCTATTGCTATTGCTATTGCTATTGCTATTGCTATTGCTATTGCTATTGCTATTGCTATTGCTATTGCTATTGCTATTGCTATTGCTATTGCTATTGCTATTGCTATTGCTATTGCTATTGCTATTGCTATTGCTATTGCTATTGCTATTGCTATTGCTATTGCTATTGCTATTGCTATTGCTATTGCTATTGCTATTGCTATTGCTATTGCTATTGCTATTGCTATTGCTATTGCTATTGCTATTGCTATTGCTATTGCTATTGCTATTGCTATTGCTATTGCTATTGCTATTGCTATTGCTATTGCTATTGCTATTGCTATTGCTATTGCTATTGCTATTGCTATTGCTATTGCTATTGCTATTGCTATTGCTATTGCTATTGCTATTGCTATTGCTATTGCTATTGCTATTGCTATTGCTATTGCTATTGCTATTGCTATTGCTATTGCTATTGCTATTGCTATTGCTATTGCTATTGCTATTGCTATTGCTATTGCTATTGCTATTGCTATTGCTATTGCTATTGCTATTGCTATTGCTATTGCTATTGCTATTGCTATTGCTATTGCTATTGCTATTGCTATTGCTATTGCTATTGCTATTGCTATTGCTATTGCTATTGCTATTGCTATTGCTATTGCTATTGCTATTGCTATTGCTATTGCTATTGCTATTGCTATTGCTATTGCTATTGCTATTGCTATTGCTATTGCTATTGCTATTGCTATTGCTATTGCTATTGCTATTGCTATTGCTATTGCTATTGCTATTGCTATTGCTATTGCTATTGCTATTGCTATTGCTATTGCTATTGCTATTGCTATTGCTATTGCTATTGCTATTGCTATTGCTATTGCTATTGCTATTGCTATTGCTATTGCTATTGCTATTGCTATTGCTATTGCTATTGCTATTGCTATTGCTATTGCTATTGCTATTGCTATTGCTATTGCTATTGCTATTGCTATTGCTATTGCTATTGCTATTGCTATTGCTATTGCTATTGCTATTGCTATTGCTATTGCTATTGCTATTGCTATTGCTATTGCTATTGCTATTGCTATTGCTATTGCTATTGCTATTGCTATTGCTATTGCTATTGCTATTGCTATTGCTATTGCTATTGCTATTGCTATTGCTATTGCTATTGCTATTGCTATTGCTATTGCTATTGCTATTGCTATTGCTATTGCTATTGCTATTGCTATTGCTATTGTTATTGTTATTGTTATTGTTATTGTTATTGTTATTGTTATTGTTATTGTTATTGTTATTGTTATTGTTATTGTTATTGTTATTGTTATTGTTATTATTATTATTATTATTATTATTATTATTATTATTATTATTATTATTATTATTATTATTATTATTATTATTATTATTATTATTATTATTATTATTATTGTTGTTGTTGTTATTGTTATTACTATCATTATTATCATCATTCCTAAGTTTTATAATAATTTATGACTCCAGATTAAGGCTATATTACTACGAGTAAAATATTGCAGCGCTCCGTTTTGCACGGTAGAGACGATTTCACTGTTTTGCTAATTCCTTGTTATATCTGTATGTATGTTTGTGTGTCTATGTGTATGTGTGTGTGGTGCGCGTGGGCCTGAGTGTGTGTGTATCAATTGCCGTGGCTTAATATCTCAAAAACTCGAAAATGACTCGACCAATTTGAATAATTTCTTTTTTACTTTGTTCACCTCAATATTGGGATGGTTAAGGGAAGAAAAGACCCAGAAATCCCAAAGGAATAGCCGAAAAATCGAAAAAATCGACACTGGTAATTTTGTATAGGGATTGCCACTTCAGATGTTTGTCCTCTATGTATTCTACCACCTGGCCGATCACCGTGAAATTTGGCACACAGATGTATTACTTCATGAAAAAGGTTTTTATGCTATTCATTTTACTTTACAATATAACATTCACATGCTTTTTAATACTGATCACCGTGAAATTCGCCACGTATATGTATTTTTTCCTGGAGAAAGTTCGTATTCTATCCATTTTACTATACATATAACACTCACAAGTTTTTCTTTTATACTCGTTTTTCTTTTACGAATTAAATTCACATATCCTTCCCTACTCGCAATTCAACGTACAGTTCATACAATTTTCTATAACTGAAATAGAAATGCCACATATTACATTCACACGGTTTTCTCTATTCGCTTTTCTTTTACGAAACACGATCTAATTTCTAAAATAAGAACAAATTAGAAACTAAAAACTTCACTTATCTTAGTATGTTGATATCCTTTTTCTATTTTACTGACCCAGGGGTTTCAAGCTATATCCAGCTCATGAATGCACCTTCAACATACCATTGATAACAATTATTTAGGATTGAAATAGAAATGCAACACATTATATTCTATCGATTGTCTCTACACACCTTTCTTTTATGAAAGACAATCGCATTTGTTTCTCTACTTCCTCGTCCACAAACAACTCTTAAAATTGTCTATACCTTTGAAATTGAAACGCAATGCATTACATTCACATGGTTATCTTTCCTAACGTTTCTTTTATGAAACAGAATCATATTTCTTTCTTTGCTCCCTCTTCTAAAAAGAATTCATACACATTTCTGTATAACTGACATAGAAATGCAACATCTTACGTTCACATAGCTTTCTGTACTCACTTTTCTTCCTGTGGAATTTGTGGTTGTCCAACGGTGCTTTTGTATAATCTTTTGTCTTTATTTATTTTGTTTATTTTGGGTTCTTTATAGTATCCAACGTAAGTCTAAAAGTTGTTGGTGCAAAATCGCCAAACCATGGGCAACGGCGAGTATTTCAGGTAGTAATTCCATACCAGATGGCCCACTTCATCCGGCATAACCCTTCATGCGTTAAGAGTTGCAGAACGCACCTAGGTAAATCCAGTCAGTGACGTGAGTGAATTTTGTTCTGCTTTTAAGAGAAGACAAGCGGGAGAGGAATTCCCCTGGCTTCAACTATCATGTGTAACGCGAGATAATAGACAAGAACAGTCTTAGAATATTTTCCACTTCACTTACAGGACTTTATTTTCCAGGAAATAAACCCATTCCTGTATATGGTGCTACTGTCTAACATAACGGATTAAAATTAATATAGTAATATTATTACTATTATTTCGCATACTATTATCATTAGAATAACAATTATTTTTTATCATTTTATTGCAATTATTTTAGTGGGCTTATTAGCATTGTTATGTTTATCAATAATATTATAGTATATTTTTGTAAGTAGTACTACTATTATCATCATAATCACTATTATTAGTATCATAACTATTAGTTTATTTTAGTTTTACCATGTTCATTGTTACATTAATATTAATATTTTTGTTATTGTTATGGTTTATTATTATGCTTTTAGTTTCGCCATTATTATTATTATTATTATTATTATTATTATTATTATTATTATTATTATTATTATTATTATTATTATTATTATTATTATTATTATTATTATTATTATTATTATTATTATTATTATTATTATTATACAATTATTATTATTATTATTATTATTATTATTATTATTATTATTATTATTATTATTATTATTATTATTATTATTATTATTATTATTATTATTATTATTATTATTATTATTATTATTATGATCATCATCATCATCATCATCATCATCATCACAAAGTGGTACTGATATGCTGACTTCATGCAAAGAATAGTTAGATCAGGAGATCTCGATGGCCAAGGTATTGGGCCACCTGGACCCATCCTGTGTCCAGGGTACAACCATTTGAAACGGACCTTCACAGCCTAATAGAAAGGCGGTGCACCATCTTATTTGAACCAATGTATACCACCATGGTGCAGGAAACTCACTAAGAAAATCCTGCAGCTCACCTTGCAGGGATTCCAGGCACAGTGGTTCTCTAAGTCTGGCTGGAAGAAAGACACCGCCACCGCTGCCACCGCCACCACCACCACCCCCACCACCCCCATCGCCACCACCACCACCGCCGCCACCGCCGCCGCCGCCACCGCCACCGCCACCACCACCACCACCCCCACCACCCCCATCGCCACCACCACCACCACCGCCGCCACCGCCGCCGCCGCCACCGCCACCACCACCACCGCCGCCGCCGCCGCCGCCGCCGCCACCACCACCAC
Organism: Tenodera sinensis; assembly: GCA_030765045.1. Classification (NCBI taxonomy): domain Eukaryota; kingdom Metazoa; phylum Arthropoda; class Insecta; order Mantodea; family Mantidae; genus Tenodera; species Tenodera sinensis. The sequence goes on along the minus strand of CM060964.1, from coordinate 224,761,749 downwards.
CAATAATAACAATAACACTAATAATAGGAGAAACATAATAACGATAAACACTAATGAGAACAGATAAGATAATAATAACGTTAATATTAATCTTAATATAAATAATATAGTAACAATAACAATGACGTACAAAAATAGTAACAATAACTAAAAATAATATTGATAAGAAGCAGAGAAATGGCAACGAAACATTACGTACCCCTCTTGTTTACATGATTTTGTTACGGCAATTCACAATCTGAAATCCGTAATGTTAGACAATAGCAGCATATACAGGAATGAGTTTATTCTCTGGAAAATAAAGTCCTCTAAGTAAAGTGGAAAATATTCTAAGATGTTCTTGCCTACTATCACGCGCTGCACACGATAGTTGAAACCTGAGGTATTCCTCTCCCTCTCTCTTGTTTTACAATCAGAACAAAGTTCACTCACGCCACTGCCGGCTCTCTGAACACCGGTGCGTTCTGCAACTCTTTTAACCCAATCTACTTACCGCAATGAGGAACGAACTTAATAAGCCTTTTTCATTTCTCAGAGGTCCGAATTGGTTTTTAATACCGAAGGTCTCTTTAGTGTTGTGTTCTATTTTACAATATAAATTACTGTGGAACTTAAGGAATTTAACAAAATAAAATATAAAGGTCTAGGACACTGCTAATTGCAGTGCCTTACATGTATTTGCCTCTCTCAAATAAAACCGGTCTGTTTTCTCCAGTTTAAAGCAAATTCACAATATGATTGTACAAATGAATGCCTTTCTAACGTCTATGATTATTCCTCGTTGGTATGCAAACTCAATTAAATGAAAATATCAAGGCATTACGCTTTAAAAATTAAACATGTTGCGTGCCGCTGCTTTTCATTATTCTTATTTGACAAGTTAACAAAGCATTCTTGTTATCCATGCTTACCCACGAAGCATTCTGAAAACGTTGATCAAGAACAAGGAAAACTATAATTAGAATTTTCTATGGTGGAATTCAATTAAGCTTCCCCATTTTGTCTCGGGGAATCCCTTAGTATGGAAATGAGAAAGAATATATAGTAAAACACGATTTTATCATCAGCGTAGGAGCACTTCCATGCATAACTTCGTTTTGTCCGATTTCTTATTTTAAGAATGTGAAGCATTATTATTAAGCTTACTGTTTCCTAATGCAGACAAGCGCGAAGCAGTAAATGCCAACTACGGAGAAAAGTAAATTTGTAAGACATACCATACGTACTTACTGTTCCCTATTAAAGCACATTTAACACTTTAATATAAGTAAATAAAAATGGCTATGGTTTTATGGGTTTGCTCATTTTAACTAAGTAAATGAAGCTTTCAGAGAATGTCTTTACTTAGCATATGATTACTACATTACATTTCCTTTTTATTTTCTCTACTACGTGCTTACAGCAGGTAGAGGAAATGTTGTATTCCACCTGAATTTCTGACACCGAGATTTCACCGAAAATATGCGTTTTGAGACTCTCTTAATCGATAAGAAGAGCATTTTTACTTTCTCTACTGGTAAGCAGGGTAAGTATTGTATTCCACCCAAAAATTCGATGTCGAGATTTCACCGGAAATGTATGTTTTGAGACCCCCTGAATCACAAAAAGCACTTTTAGAAAAAGGTCTGTGTGTCTGTGGACAGCATAACTCAAAAACGAAAAATCGGTTAAAAACCAAATTTGGTATTTAAGTTTAATGTCTTTCAAGGATGCGACATGAAGGTTTTGAAGAAAATAACCCCACCCTAAACTACCCTTTATATGGAACATTTTCCGAAAATTTTGATTTTCTTGAAAATGGCTCTAGCGATTTTGATTAAAATGACGTGTGTTTGAGATATTTTTAGGACAAATGAAATGTATATCTTAAATTTTCTGGCTATACCTCCTGTAGTCGTGTTTACTCTGGACGACTTTTGCATAACTGGTAAACCGTTAGAGATAGACCAAATCATACTGTACAAAAAATGTAGATCTTGATAAAATACACAATTTATATCGAAGTAAATTTTCTTGTAGTGCGAACCATTTCGGAGATATTCCTTGTTATGTGTGTGAGTTTCGGAAAACTTAGAACTTTCGTGAAATGGATCATCGTTGTTCATTTTTTTATATGTTAAGTGTGCAAAGAGAACGGAATCTCAAAGCTTTAAAAGATTTGACTATCGCACAAAGCCTACTGTATTCTAACATTCCCCTTGCACCTATAAGGAAATAAGCAACAAGATAATTTGCACAAATGCTTTTTTTTTCTCTCAACTAACACCAACAAGATATAGGAATAAGAGTTTGTAAGAATGGTTAGTGCAAGAGTAGAGAAAGTCATGTGAGTGCAACATATTAGATTTTTGGAAAATGGTCTTGTGTGTGAACAGTATAATTCCGAAGCGGAAAGTCGATTAAATACCAAACTTGGTATTTAAGTTCAGCATCTTTCTAGGATGCAACAGGAAGTTTTCACAAAAACAATTCACCAATTCCAAACTACCCATTAAATGGACGATATTTCGAAACATTTTATTATCTCAAAAGTGACTCTTAATGGTAATGGTTGATTACTTACTATACGTTTAAAATATTTTCATGACAAACGAAATATCTATCTTCAATTTCACTTCATTATCAATGAATTTTGCATAACTGGTAAACGGAAAGGGGTAAGGCATCTTACTGCATAAAAAATTGATAATTCATTAAAACACACAATGTATGCACGCATATTTTTGTGAGATTAAGCGTCTCCCACATGCTCGTTGTTATTTGTTTGAATTCTGAAATAATTATGCTTTTCTCAAACGCCAAGTCGTTTTTATTTTTATTTTATGTTTTCTCCTAGTCTGCAATGAGAATGTAATTTCAAAGCTATTACATAGTGCTCAGCTTGTAACTACAAGGAAACACGTAATAAAATCATTTCTACAAATGGTTATCTAGATTAACAGGAAGCAGAGAGAATAAACGTTTGTTAAAATAGTTTGTGCAAGAGTGAGCAGAGAAAGTCATGCGAGTGCAACACATAGGATTTTTTCTTCCTTTCTCTCACTCAAAACGCAAGCGACGAAACATTTCTAACCAATCCTCAAAATACTAAGGCATTTTTGTTGAGTGGTATTTACTGATAACTATATAGTTTTTGATATACCTAAAAGTCAACAATGAACAATTACTTTAATGTTGGGCTCAGGTGTTCAGTAAGGAAAATGTTACACTAAGAACTGCAGCTGCTAGAACACTCTTCTTTTCTGTATTTTAATATTTGAAGCTACTCTGTTTCAGCTTTGCAAATGTAACTTTTCTTGTGAACTGTGCAGGATCTATATTTGTGTCTCACTCACTTTCTGAAGTGAAATTTAAGTCTATCCAGCAGAAATGAGTGAATAATCCTTCTTTAGATACAAAAATAACACCACGTAGTCTTTGAAACATAAATATAAGATGCTATTTGTCTGCAATTATGCTAGGAAACGCAGATATTGCCTGAAATATTCTAGGCATTTTTTAATATTTCTTGTGATTATATACGACGAAAGGTTTTACTATTAATACATCGCTTAAGCACAAATACTAATTCAAGAATATTTGCTTCAGGGTTGGCATATTGTATATTCCAGAGGGTTCGTTCTAAGGAAAGATATCTTCTGAACAGTAGTTATTGAAGTTGAAATTTGCAACCGTCCCAAAGTTCATAATTATACAGTATGCTAAGTAAACAGGAAAACACTTAATATTTTTTAGTCAGAGGTAAATGAGAGATGTTGCCAAAACTCTGTAGAAGAACATGGGTAAATACGAAGTGCGATTAGTAAATTAGAAGACTGGTCTTGTTAACAACAAATAAAATTGTACGATTTGCATGTCACTCCAACTACTTTAAAATACTTCCTGTAGCTACTCACCGATCCTAAATTTTTCTTAATTTTTGGAATGCCCAATGAGGTTTGTCAGGAAACGCCTGTGATTTAAATTGAGTCTCCTTCACGTTATAAAAAGGGTGACCCATTAGCTTCATTTCTGGGAACAGTCGAAAGTAGTAGGTTGTCAAATCACTCGAATGAATAGGGAAGAGGGGATATAGAGCGACGACTGTAGTAGTAAAGGCGCAAAGCTTTGCTTTTTGAGGCGTTCTATGAGTTGGAAAACTATTGCACATTTTGTTCTCTGTCTAGAATTCCGGTCGTTTGTACCAATAGCTCTCCCTCAGACTTTATAAAGTATCATATACTGTGCAGGATCACAGTTCTAATAGCAGAGACAAATTTACAATGCACAATCTCGAATCTGTCAAAACGAATCTAGTTTCAAAATAGTCTTTCAAGTGAATATTCGGCCTGGCCTCACGTCATCCTTCAGTGATGTCCTGCCATTTTTGAAACCTGACTGCCACTTAAAATATTTCTTGGATATTAGCTGAGAGTTGCTGAAGTTTCGTGCAGTCTTTCATTTTGCTTCAGTGCTCCAGACTTACCTCCATCGCAGACGCGTGGTTCTATGTGATTATCAAACAAGCGTAATGCAAGTCTGTTGCCGTGACTAGACACGAATGCACAAGAAATTTCCTTGTTCGGATTTATACATCCCAGGGTGACCTCATCAACTATTATTCACACCGTATGCGACTATTTTATTTAAGTACGAGTGCACTTTGAATTCAGTTTAGCTCTGCTGCCCACTCCAAACGAGAGTTCCTTCTGATGTAAACAAAAACACGAGCATTTGCTTGTGAACTTAAGCACACGCTCCCAGCCCAATGTAAATAGTTCCTTAAGGAATGTACATTATCATAAAATACTGAGGTAGAAAATACACAAAACTAGACATTTTATTTGGACTATCATAAGAACTCATTGATAAAGGTCAACATTGATTCTGCAGTATAAAGGAAAATATGTGACTTTAATGGAAATTGGTGCTCCCGAAAGTCCCATTTTGGCTATCACATCTAGTTGTTATGATGTGTATCTATGTCTATGTTGTTAAATTTATTCAGCTTATACATCTTACTGCTACACTTCGTTATGTAATTGTAATTCTGTTGTTGGTTTTCTTTCCAATCGACTCACTTCCATACTCCCTGTCACTCTGTTGTTTACATAAATACTCCCAGCAGTTAACAGCTTTGTTCTATGGGTCTGTCTTCTAGTGAAGCATTGATGTTAATATTTACAGCTACCATAGATCCCAATGTGTATATCAGGATTACGCGGGCTGAACTTTGATGTTCTAATGTATTATTTACATTACAATTACTTGGTAGATTTTAAGCGCTGCTATAGTCCACGTCGTAAGGCTGTCCGTAATTACATGACGTGAACTGATTTACTTGTAGTGGATAGGCCATTATTATTAGTGTTATTGTTATTATTATTATTATTATTATTATTATTATTATTATTATTATTATTATTATTATTATTATTATTATTATTATTATTATTATTATTATTATTATTATTATTATTATTATTATTATTATTATTATTATTATTATTATTATTATTATTATTATTATTATTATTATTATTATTATTATTATTATTATTATTATTATTATTATTATTATTATTATTATTATTATTATTATTATTATTATTATTATTATTATTATTATTATTATTATTATTATTATTATTATTATTATTATTATTATTATTATTATTATTATTATTATTATTATTATTATTATTATTATTATTATTATTATTATTATTATTATGATTATGATTATGATTATGATTATGATGATGATGATGATGATTATGATGATGATTATGATTATGATGATGATCATTATTATTATTATTATTATTATTATTATTATTATTATTATTATTATTATTATTATTATTATTATTATTATTATTATTATTATTATTATTATTATTATTATTATTATTATTATTATTATTATTATTATTATTATTATTATTATTATTATTATTTTGTTGCTCTTGTTGGAGTAAGAACCTCGTTAAAAAATCAGGGCTCAGCTGACCTGATTGTCAGTACCCTGTGAGGGTCCCTATCTACGGTGACAGATACTGCTGCCTTGCAGGTTGGCGTTGGATAGTCAAAGGCTAGAGGAAGAAAACCTTGATCACAATTACCTGGTCCTCCTGGTAGGGGTTGTAGCAATGGGCCAGCTCCCCATTCTACACAAAAAATACACAATACTAAACGTCTCAAAACGAATGAAGTCGGACAGATTTACTTATGACGACTTGGCAAGAATAACCGGACATTGAACATGCAATGTTGGAATATACAGGGAACAGCAACAAAAATAACCTCCGTATCGATGGAAGCAGAGAAATGTAATTTGGATCTGATAGTATTAATTGAAACTAAAAGAAAAGGGATAGGAGGCGAAGAAGTGGGGAAGTATGTACCCATATGGGGAGGAGTATCTTGTATGATAAAAAAGGAAATGAAAAATAAAATACGAAATTGAAAATGTATAGGTGTGAGATTATTAATGATAGAGGCGGACTTACTTAGAAGAAATACCAAGAAGGAAAGAATAATTATGGGAGATTTTAATTCCAGAGTAGAATATGCAAAGGAATAGCGCTGTAATAGGACGATATGGAGAAGAAGTTAGGAACGCTAACAGGAATAGATTCGTAAGCCGATGTGAACTGCTTGAACTTAAAATACTCAATGGTTTCTTTCCACACAAGAATACCGATATATAAATAAATATACATGGGTCAACAGATCAAGAGACACAGAATCTATAATTGATTATATTATCACAAAACAAAATTGCTCGTTTCAAGTCTTACATGCCGGAGCTTTTCGAGGAGCGGAAAGAGGTTCTGATCACTATATGGTAAAAGCACGATATATTGCCCATGGAAGAGAAATAACGACGATAGACACGCCAAAGAGATGCTGAACACGGGAGGAAATTAGAAATGACCAATTTAAAATTAATTTATTACAGGATGATGGTATAAGGGCACTGTGTATGCATAGATTGGATAAAGGACTTGATGAGAATTAGGATGGGAATACAGAGGAAATGACGTAGTGAAAAAGACAACGTATATTTTAGAGAAAGTAGAATATAAAAGGCAAGCATACCAGAATGGGTTAAGTTCAATTAAAGGGGAAGACAGGAAATTATATAATGAACAGAATCACTATATATTGAAAGAAGTGAGGAGGGCAAAGGTGAATATTGCGAAAGAATAAATTGCCAGATAGTGTTTAAACAATCTGCAAAGCATGATTAACGGCGAGGACCTTAAAACAAATATAAGTCACAAGGCACATATATAAATGATAATTATGAGCGAATGGGAAAACTATCACAAATCCCTCCTTAATGAGGAAAGAGAAGAATTTAAAGAAGAACTTAAATTTAGGCACGGAAATTTGGAATGGGACTTATCAGAGAGTGAAGTGAAAATGTGTTTAAAGGAAGGAAAGAACGGGAAAGCTACTGGTTCTGGAGGAATTAACTTGGAACTGTTAAAATACGGGGGAAGGAAATTGATTAAGATAATCAGAGTTTTATACAGGAAGATATTAAAAGGGGGATCAGTACCAGAAGAGATGAACCGTGGGTTTATATGATCTACATACCAGAAAGGGGATAAGAGGAAATGTACTAATTATAGAGGAATATGTGTAACAAATTCATTTATGAAAACATTTACAAGTATTATTAAACATCAGTTGGAGAAAGATTACAGAGGACAAGAAAAACAGAGTGGTTTCACTCCAGGATGATCCTGTATCCATAATAAACATATATTCATTCTTAGGCACATGATGGAAAAATACCGTGAGAAGTCGAAATCCCTGGGGATGATATTGATTGCTTTTGCATAAAGCTTTTGATAGTGTGCCAAGGATATTATTATGGGATGTTCTGAAAAAAACAGGTATAAGTGACAAAGTTATTGACATTACAAAACCAATATACTCACAAAACAAATGTCAAATAAAGGTGGGGCTTCAATTATCAAAAGGACTTTTACAAAGATGTTTACCTCCGACACTGTTCAAAATATATATCCATATACCTCTTCAAAACGGGACTCTGAGATGTCATTGCATGGGAGTTCATATTCATCCAGACCTGCATCATCTATTTTTCGCAGATGATCAAGCTATAACTACCGAGGATACAAATGATGCGTCATATATGCTCAGAAAACTAGTAGAATAATACAGGATATGGGGATTAGAAATCAATTTCAATAAAACTGAATATGTGTCAATTGATTTAGAAGAAAAGAAACATGTAATATAGAAGAAATAGCACATGTTGGCTATTTTAAATATCTTGGATCTATAATACAAAGGGATGCCACAACAAATTTAGAGATTCAAAGAAGAATAACTGATAGAAGGAGAATTATAGGAATGCTGAATTCAGTTTTATGGAGTACAAACATTTTACACAGAACTAAAGAATTAATATATTAGGCACTATTTCAAAGTACACATTATACGGCGCTGAAACTTGGACTATAGGCAGACAAGAAGTAAATAAATTAATGGTATTAGAAATGGAATTGGAGATGGTCAGCATGAAAATCTAGGAAATATAAAGTTCGAAATAATAGAACAAGGGAAATTATGCATGTTGACAGAAACATTTTGGAGATTCTAGAAGAAACATGCCTGAGATGGTATGAACACGTACTTAGAATGTCAGAGGATCGAATACCCAATAAAATACTGAACTGGAAAGTAGAAGAGAAAAGAATAAGAGGTAAACCTAAGGAATGGTGGATGGATGGGGTGAAAAGGAGCATGAGGGAAGAGGGGTAAAGGAGAAAGATGCTATGGGCAGGGACTTAGGGAGGCAGCAGGTCGTTTTGGGATGAAGGAAACTATTGTATTGTGCAATAATATTCCTTAATCAAAATTGTTATTATTATTATTATTATTATTATTATTATTATTATTATTATTATTATTATTATTATTATTATTATTATTATTATTATTATTATTATTATTATTATTATTATTATTATTATTATTATTATTATTATTATTATTATTATTATTATTATTATTATTATTATTATTATTATTATTATTATTGTTAACAATAATAATACAATAATAAAATGATACAATGATAATAGTAAAACTAATTAAAATAAAACTAGTAATGATTATAATAGCAAGAACCAAAAGAAATAGTAAGAGTATCTAACAACAACAATAATAGTAATAATAATAATAACAATAATAACAATAACAATAACAATAACAACAATAACAATAACAATAATAATAATAATAATAATAATAATAATAATAATAATAATAATAATAATAATAATAATAATAATAATAATAATAATAATAATAATAATAATAATAATAATAATAATAATAATAATAATAATAATAATAATAATAATAATAATAATAATAATAATAATAATAATAATAATAATAATAATAATAATAATAATAATAATAATAATAATAATAATAATAATAATAATAATAATAATAATAATAATAATTTTATGTGAACTTATTTAGCTATCTGCTACATTTTCATTGAAATAAATATTTGTAAATATAGTTTCATTACACAGGGATGCAAGATTGCAAGATATCCAAAATTAGCTCGTTATGGTTTTAAACTTACGGATCCTTTCAGTGATATCACGAGACGAATCTTCAGCAACTATTGAATAACTGAAACCAACAGTAACGTATATCTCGAAAATAGCCTATGTCACAACAAATTACTTGAAATAAATTGTCTGATGTAAAGAGGTCTACATTTTCGTGCAGTACGTGTCTCTATCCTAACGTTTATCAGTTGTTTAATTTATATGAAGTTCCTTCTGATGGAATGCACTTCACAGGCTATTCGCTGAAAACTTGGGATAGGTATATATTTTATTTATTCTGTAAATATTTTAATGTACGATATTTTAATCAAAATCAAAAATTACGCAAAAATGTTCCGTGTAAAGGGTAGCTGTGGTGCCGGATTTTCTTGAAAATCTTCGTGTCAGATTTGTTAAACATACTGAAATTAAACTCTGAGCTTTGTATTTATCCAACTTTTTGTTTTTGAGCTATGGTGTTCACACACACACACACACACACACACACACACACACACACAGACACACACACACGCGCGCGCGCGCGCGCGTATTTTTGTCTAAAAGCTCATTTTGGATTGAGGGCTCCCAAAACATGTATTTCCTGTGAAATTTCTATGTCGCAATTTTTTTAATAAAACGCAATACCTTCTTCTTTCTCTCTACGTACGTGGTAGAGAATGGGTGAACCTAACGCCTCTGAGTCTCATTTGGAGATATAACGGTTTTTGTTATTTATAACAATATTGCCCCTTCCATTGTGATAGTTTTTCTTAATAAATATTACTATTAGTTATAACTGATAACACTTATGACTCTCTAGGTTAAGTATGAGCTGTAAAGGATAAGAGTAGGACACAAACAGAGAAAGCAGCAGCCGCAGAAGCAGGATTTACACCTTGGTGGCATCCTATTCGACGAAATAGGAAACTTGTGGGTTGCACAATAACCACGGGATTTGACTACCTCCAACTGGAAATACTTGTTTGTAACTTCACGTTGGTTGCGCGCATCCATTGAATTTTGGACGTCAAAGTATCGGTTTAAGTTCATGGACTATCTGCAGAGTTTACCAAATCAATAACAGATGATTCTGAATTTGAAGGAAACCAGAGAGAAATGTTACTATGTCATTAGCAGCATTTTGAGACCGCTAGTTATCCGTTCACATTCACTAAATGGAATCAGCTGTTCTGAAATGATACAAGCTGCCAGTCAGGTTTAATTGCTTCGTTTGGGGTCTTGCCGATGTAGTGCTGTACGTTAACTCTGCAATGGTTTTATACTTCGTGTTATGCTCATAGGTGTGGAACAGAAATTTCCAAATGCCCTTCACTGGTAAAAATGGATTGAAGGCCCACTTCTCAAATGAAGCCGCAACATTAAATTAATTTATTGCATACCAAATGGTCTAAAAATGGCTCGTATACATAGCCAGTACACGTTGTAAAGCTTCCTAGGGTGATAAATTAATGCTACATAGTAACGACTGAGTGAGTGATTAGGGTTTAAGGGCCCGTCGACAGCTAGGTCATTAGAGCCCCTACATAGTAACGATGGCTGGATTAAAATGGTAAAGTTGTTTTATAAACAAAATTCTCATGAGAGATAAAACAGTACATTGCATAAATATTAATAACATATCTGCACACTTTATGAAAACTGAAATTTAAGAAGATTATGACTTAGTCACTTAATTAAAAGTCCTGGGAAACCATAGTTTCAAATATCTTGTTGCTAGAACGTCAGGAATTTTGTCCATGATAAAATAGCTGATAAAATTATACAGTAGTAGTATTTCTTTTCTAAATTATTCTTCCACCCTCATGAACATTTTCTGTATGAAAATGCATTATCATTTATGATAAATGATAATGCATCTGGCAACTGGTGGTCAGAATCCTTTTCTTCAGTACACACTCCTTTCAGGAGCAATTAATACGCTTACAATCAAATCATACAAGGGGCGTCACTTAAAAGCACTGGTTGCAATGCCTTTCAGTCTAGCCATGTACTGATTTCAGTTGAGAGATTTGCGGTTAAATATAAAGAAGTTGTTTATTTACTAGACTGAAAGTAAAACTGACGCAAGTATTTAGAGCTGCTTTCGGAATAACCTTTGAGTCCAAT